>CM036907.1:122817741-123277741 GCA_020800305.1 Porphyrio hochstetteri | reverse complement strand
GATCCAGCACAGGGAAATAAAACACCCATCTCAGTTTTATTCTAAATACTTAATAAATAATAATACAATTATTTATTACTGTCCCTGTGACCTGTGTGAGAGGACAGAGGATGTTGCAGAAGAACTTCTAGTTGTCCTAAACCTGAACCTGTGCCTGAGGGACAGATGAGCTCTTTGAGGGCTTTTTTTTTCCTTTCCTTAATTCACATATTTAGTCTGGAGTGTTTGTGATTAAAATCTCAAGCAGAGGAGAGAGTCTTGTGGCAGAAACTGTGAATCCAGTGATGTGGCTTTGGGTTTGCATTGACTTTCTGCACCATGCTGCTGACATGACCCACAGCTGTAACTGCTGAGCAAAACAGAGAGTGATGCTTCTGTTCTGCTTGACCTGGCTGCTTAAAGCTTCTGGAGGCTGAGTGCATGTGGGTAGAGCTGAGCATATGCACTGGTACATGGGCAATATCTATTTCTGTATAGAATTGTCTTGGTTGGAAAGAACCTTTCAGATCATCAAGTCCAAACATCAACCTTACCTGCCAAAACCACCACTAAATCATGTCCCTCAGCACCACATCTACACATCTTTTCAATACCTCCAGGGATGGCAACACCACCACCTCCCTGGGCAGCCTGTTCCAATGCCTAACAACCCTCTCTGAGAAGAAATTTTTCCTAATATCCAGTCTAAACCTCCCCTGGCACAACTTGAGACCATTTCTTCTTGTCCTACTGCTTGTCAGTAGGGAGAAGAGGTCAGTCCCCACCTCTCTACAACCCCCTTTCACATAGTTATTGAGAGAAATTAGGTCTTCCCTCGAGCCTCCTCTTCTCCAGATTAAACAACCCCCATTTCCCTCAGCAGCTCCTCATAACATTTTTCTTCCAGTCCCCTTCACCAGCTTCGTTGCCCTTCTCTGGACACGCTCCAGCACCTCACAGTCTTTCCTGTAGTGAGGGACACGAAGCAGAACACAACATTCAATGTGCAGCCTCACCAGTGCTGAGTACAAGGGGGATGATCACTTCCCTGGTCCTGCTGGCCACACTCTTGCTGATACAGGCCAGGATGCCATTGGCCTTCTTGGCTACCTGGGCACACTGCTGGCTCATGTTCAGCTGGCTGTCACCCAACACCTCAAAGTCCTTCTTCTCCAGGCAGTTCTCCAGCCTCTCTTCCCCAGGCCTGTAGCACTGCCTGGGGTTGTTGTGACCCAAACAGAGGACCTGGAGCTGAGCCTTGTTGACCCTCATACCATTGGCCTTGACCCATTGATCCAGCCTGTCCAAATCCTTCTGTAGGACCATGCTACCCTCATGCATGCATCTGTCTACCTGTTTATCTGTCTGTTGATCCATCCATCCATCCCTGGAGCATGTATGCATGTCCATTTGTGTGGAGGCATGTGAGCAACCCTCTACACACACCGTGCTTTTCTAAAGGTGGGTGAGATGCTGGCAGGGTAACTTGTTATGGGGAGGTGACTGATGAAGATGGATTCTTCCTCCTCTCCTAGGTGGCAGAGGGAATGGCATACATTGAGAGGATGAACTCCATCCACCGTGACTTGAGAGCTGCCAACATCCTCGTCTCAGAGACTCTCTGCTGCAAAATCGCCGACTTTGGCCTGGCCAGGATCATTGAGAACGAATACTTGGCACAAGAAGGTGGGTGTCGTTCCCAGCATTGCCTCACCTACACATTTCCCTTATCTCTAACCCTCCTGCCATGCTGAAGTGCCAAGAAAAGGGGCATTTAAGGGCTGCGCTGGGTCCAGGCACTGGGCACCACTGCCAATGGTGTGAGACCAGTGCCCCCATCACTGGTGTTGCCCAGCACTCAGGCAGCAGACAGAGCAAGCAAAAAAGACAAGGAAGGGGTCCCAGGAGAGGCAGCAGAGCTTGGGGATGATAAAAACTAAGTGAGGTTTGCAGAAGGAAACATAGAAACAAGTCTTTTGGCACTGTTTGGGGGAGTCCTGCTGAATCTCAGGTTGGGTTGCTGGAGAAATTTGACCTCTACTAAATGAAATCTGCTGCCTGTGATGGTGTGATTTCGGTGAGTCAGTCTGCAGGGAAGGAAATAGCAGTGTAACTCAGCCACCACACGCTGCAGGGCTGCAGATGGGACCTGGAGCCATGAATCTGGACCTAAAGGCTGTTTCCAGATGTCCAAGGCAAACCTGAGTCCTGACCAGATCAGGTCCTTCCATAGCAGAGGGACAGCTTACAAAACATGGGAGGGGGGATTGCAGCTTGGCAGGTGTTTCTCATGGGAGCATCTGGAGCATCTAAATCAAAACAAAACTCCTAAAAAAATAAAAAAAAACCAAAATACAGCAAACAAACCCCAATATCCCCCATGGTAATGTGAAATCTCCTTATGACTCCACCTGCAGAACCAAGCCCCTTGCTCAGGCTGAGTCTCTGAAGTGGGGCAGGAAGAGCATGGCCATGAGAAGTGACAAGGAGTTTGGTTGGCACAGAGGTCTGACTGCACCCATCTGACAAATCAAATCAGCCAAATTCCTCTGGTGGCAGCCTGTAGTCTATACTTGGAGGCCAATTACAAGATCCTTTACAGAGCACCAGGGAAACAAGTGGAAAGGGTTGAAATAAAACAATGAAGTCTGGAAAAAAACAGTGCTTTAGCAGAAGACTTTCAAATTCTGGAAATCCATCCTGTCTCTAGAGTTGGGGTGATGCTAAGATTCCCCATAAAGAATCATCTGGGGAGAGGCAACTGAACAGATTTGTTTTCTTTCTCATGTAAGATGGGAAACTTCTCTTTCAATTCACTGCTCCCAACAGGTTTTATGACACAAATTGAGCCCATTTCAACACGTGGAACTATTTCAAAGCAGTAAAAGCTCACAAATGCAGTGTGTGAAATGTCAGGAAGGGCTGCTGTGAGATTGCTATGATTTTTTTTTAAGGCAGTTTTTATCCTTAAGAGCAGTTTGGATGAAATTAATACAATTCTGGTAACACAGCCAAAGGAGACACATTCCCAGGGGAAAACAGTTCCTATCAGCATTGTCCCAGCTAGCTTTGATCTGAAGTAACAACTGCCCCTCTATTTACTTTGAGCCATTTTTCACCTCATACTCTGTAGTTCCAAGCCTCATCAGTCTGCTTGTCCAATGTGCAAGAACACTAAGGGTGAGCTTATTTCACACACTGCTTTTGGACTTTTGGTATTGGAAGGATACATACAAATGAAAATGTGGTTTCCTCTGCAGTTTTTAATACATTCAGTCCCTACTTATCAAGGTTTTTTGGCTGGGGTATTTTTGGGTTTGCCTTAGCTGAAATGAAATGGCCATCGTGTGGTCATTCCTGTCACAGCACCCAAAACAAGGACTTGGTGGACACAATAAAAAGGGACTTTGGTTTTAATACACATTTGTAGCTTTAAGAGCTGGAAAAAGGACATTTGCTGTATTGCTTATGCACTTTTGCTGAAATCAGCCTCCTTCTAGTGGCTGCCCAGGGGGTGTGGAGTCTCCTTCTCTGGAGAGATTCCAGCCCTGTCTGGACACAGACCTGTGTGCCCTGTCCTAGGGACCCTGCTTTGGCAGGGGGTTGGACCTGATGATCTCTGGAGGTCCCTTCCAACCCCTGTGATTCTGTGAAATCTGTGAATCTGTGTATTTTATACAGAATAAAATACTACCATTATGGTCCTCTAATACAGTTACTCGAGGCATTGCCTTTGAATAGGAGAGACTCATAGTTTGGTCTGCAGAAACCCATTGATTCCCCATGGCAGGCAGCTATCTGAAGGGTGATGGGTTTCCACAGGAGCTGCTTGATGCCCAAGGGCTGTAGTTCACTCCCAGCACTGTGTGCATGGCGTTGGTTCTTGCCACCATTCCGGGCTCCATTCCTGAGATCCCACAGCTAAACATACAAGAGGCACAAAGGTGTTACAAGGGTGCAGGTTCCTCTAACTCTATCAGTAAAATAGTTTGCCTGGAGAGTTTTTATAATGTGCATGTTATCAGTTACCTAAGGCATTATGGGTTTTGTTTAGCTTCCATATATCACAGAATCACAGAATCATAGGGGTTGGAAGGAACCTCCAGAGATCATCAGGGCCAACCCCCTGCCAAAGCAGGGTCCCTAGGACAGGGCGCACAGGGCGGCGTCCAGACGGGGCTGGAATCTCTCCAGAGAAGGAGACTCCACACCCCCTGGGCAGCCTGTCCCAGGGCTCCCTCACCCTCACCGGGAAGAAGATTGGTGGGGAACCACTTGTGCTCCAACTTGAGGCCATCACCCCTTGTCCTGTCCCCACAGACACTGAGAAGAGGCTGCCCATGTCCCCCTGGGTCCCACCCTTCAGATATTGATCCCCATTGATCAGATCCCCTCTCAGGCTTCTTCTCTCCAGGCTGAACAGCCCCAGCTCGCTCAGCCTTTCCTCACAGGGGAGATGCTCCAGGCCTTTCATCATCTCTGTAGCCTCCTCTGGACTCTCTCCAGGAGATCCCTGGCTTTTTTATCCCAGAACTGGACACAATATTGCAGGTGGGGCCTGACCAGGTCAGAGCAGAGGGGGAGGATCACCTCCTTTGAGTATCTATGGGTGTTTATAAGCACATACGTTCAAAAAAGTCTTTTAAGATTAATTAATGCATTGGGAAAAGAACCAAGAAAGGCAAAGAGACACCAGGCAGAAATGACCTTTCAGTAAAGCCAGGAGGCAGGCAGCAATTACCATCTTCTGGCTTTATAACTCCACATCACTAAGTCCCACTGTGATGCAGTTTTGGGGGGGAAACTGCTTGCAGGCACCCATTGGAACAGAGGGAGATGCTGTCCCTTCATGTGCTATTTTCCTTTTGTTTCCTCCACCCAGGTGCCAAATTCCCTATCAAATGGACAGCTCCAGAGGCCATTAACTTTGGAGTTTTCACCATCAAATCTGACGTGTGGTCTTTTGGGATCCTCCTGACAGAAATCATAACCTATGGCAGGATCCCCTACCCAGGTACGCTGCGAATTCGGGATGAGTGGGATGAGCTGGCGTCAGCCTCATAGCATCTATGGATTAAAGCTAAAGGAAGGAAGGTTTAGATTAAATATTAGGGGGAAGTTTTTTAAAGAAAGAGTGGTGAGGGGCTGGAACAAGCTGCCCAAAGAGGTGGTGGGTGCCCCGTCCCTGGGGGTGTTCAAGGCCAGGTTGGATGGGGCCCTGGGCAACCTTGTGTAGCTCCAGGCCTGAGGTTGGTGGCCCTGCCTGTGGCAGGGGGGTTGGAGCTCTGTGATCCTTGGGGTCCCTTCCAACCCAGACCATTCTATGATCTAGTGCCTCTTCATGCTTGGGCACACACATACACACACAAGTGTGCCCAGGCACACACTCCTGTGTCTTCACGCTGGCTTTCCTCTTCCAGGCTCCTATGAGCCTGTAGAAGGTAAAACCTATAGAGAGGAGCCAGGGAGGGGACAGAGGAGAGGAGGGGGGATCATAACCTTGAAGAAAGGATAGTGTCCAGATATGGCCCAGCATCACAAATCCCTCATACCCCTCCAGCCCTGCTCGGATGTGAGCTGCTTGGTCCCACAGGGTGCTGAATAACTCCTGTTGGGCTGCATTTCCTTCTAGGGATGACCAACCCCGAGGTGATTCGCAATCTGGAGCGGGGATACCGCATGCCCTGCCCTGACCTGTGCCCTGGTGAACTCTACAACATCATCCTGAAATGCTGGCGAAGCAAGCCCGAGGAGCGCCCGACCTTCGAGTACCTGCAGTCAGTCCTTGAAGACTTTTACACTGCCACAGAGAAGCAGTATGAGGCAGAGCCTCAGCAGTAAGCCACCGTCCCACCATCTGGAAGGAAGCCACCAGGTTGCAATGGCTCATTTCTTGCCTTTCCCTTTCTCCCACGTGCTGCCACGATGCATTTGGAGATGGGGAACTCGGAGGCACATGAGGGAGGAGGAGGATGCTGCCAGCTCTGTGGTTATCATGGAGACTAAAGAAGTGGCTGAGAGCCGGCACAGATGCTTCCTCATCCGTCTTAGAGGTCTGTACCTACTTCACAGACATCATCTCTGCCATGAAGGACAGCAGACTCCTTCATGACCCACCTGGAGAAAGAAAAGCCCCTCAGGCCTGTAACTGCAGCTCTGGGAAGAGGGGACTGGGGCAGGGATGGTGGTTTGGGGGGGTGCACGCTCTCTCCCCCACTTCTGATACTACAACCCCCTTGGTGCCAAGGGCCAGGGTGGGAACATGTCCTGCCTGAACCTCCTTGGGTGACACCAAGCCCCCAAGCTCTGGAATAATGTCTCCAGGTGGTGCCACCCCTCTTCCCCAAGTCAATAATAAAGAACTGGATAACAACGATTTCACATCTCTTTATTCGGGCGTCAGGGCAAGAACCAGCCCACTTCTTCCTGCACCCACCCCCCCATCCCGCGGCAGAGGAGGGGAGAGGCCATGGCGCACCCCTGGCAGCTGGGGGGGTGATGCTGGGGTGATACTGGGGCAGGGAATGGGGGGGATGCCGGCACAGGCTGTGCTGGAGAGATGTTCGTGGTGTGGCCACGAGATGTCCCTCCTTCCCTGCAAATCCGGGTGGCGGCGGGGATTATTTTTAATCCCTATTAAACTGCCTCAGAAATTAAAAAAGCACCCTCCCCGCTTTGCTAAACCCTTGGCCGCACAAGCTCCATCCATGCCAGCCCCACAGCAGGTCCCACTCCATGCCCAGGACCAGGAGGGTTCAGGTGCCCCTTCCCTGCTCTTCTGGTGCATCTCCAACCCACTGCTCTGGTGGGAATGTCCATGTCAGGCTGTAAGGTGGTGTCCGATCTGCACTGGGCTGTGGAGTGGAGGATGAAGAAATGAGACACAGAAGGCACACGAAAGGGGTCTTAGAGTCACAGGAGTGGGCACCAGGCTGGGACTTCCCTTTAGGTTACAGCGCTGAGCAGCATCCTTCCAGGATCTCCTGTTTTCTAACCCCTGAAGCAGATTTTTAGTCCTGCTGTAGAGGGTGCTTTTCATAGTGTAACAAGGATGCTACAAGAAAGAAACAGCAAAGATGATCCCTGCATGGCAGGAAAAATACCTGCCCATCACCAAGGTGTGATGCTGGGTTACCTCTGTGTGCGACCACTGCAAGAGAGACTAGAAGGGCAAAGGGCTGGGAAGACTCAGAATGAATCCACAGGGACAACTGGGCTATCAGCAGCTACATTCAGTCCAAGGCTTTGATCTTCAGTGCTGTAATGTCCCTGTCTGTCACCTATCATGAGACAAAATCTCCCACCGTGATGCCAGCATCCTTTCCCAGGTGTTCCTGGCAGGGCAGCATCGCTTGTGTCAATGTGAACAGCACTTTGCCTGGCTTCAAATGCTGCTTACCACTCCTCTGCAGAGCTGTGACTGGGAGAAAGAGTGTGTAGTGACCGGCTTAGCACTCACAGGAGATCAAAGCCTATGGAGATGGCTGGTTTGCACAGCTTGGAAATGTCATTCCTTGCACCTTCAGGAGGGAAGGAGGCTTTAATAGCAGGAAACATTTGTCCCAGCCACAGGAGGAAGGGAACTGGTAGAGATGACAGAGCTTCAGAAATCCTAGATCGAATGGGGACACCCTAGGGTGTCCAGGATGTTTTCACTGGGCTGGTGGACAGGGTTTTATGGGAGACCTGCATCCCTCCAGGACTGCAGCTGGAGCTGGGTGGGAAAAATTGGGGTCTGGAAAAGAACACTAGACACCTGTGCCCAGGAGGTGGGATTCCCCCACCCCCAAAGTGTCCAAACCTGGAGGTGAATCAACTTCTGGTCTCTCACAGAGCTCTTGTCTTATCCCACCCATAACACATCTGATCTGCAGCTGCTTTCCACAGCAGACCCATGGGCAGCTTTGCTCCTCATAGAAGAAGATAAATTTCCCCCCAAGCATTTCTGTGAGCCAGCAGAAGTCACACTCCAATTCAGCATGAGCAGCTGTGTGGCCTCAGCCTGGGCAGGGTAAGACAGATCTCTCCACCAAATCATCAGCAAACCTCATCCACCCATCTCCATCTTCACAAAGTGCTCCCTAGGGCTTGTGAACCTGGTGCTGGAAGGTCCTAGTGCCAATTTAAGATGTAAAAGGCTTGGTTCCCTTGTTTCATGGTTCCAAGGGACAAGTTATATACACCCTACCTATACAAAACCCATTTTAAACATGAAATATTTATTAGTAATTCAGTAAAAAATGTCATTAGAGTTGAAAAAATAGAGTTTTCCTCTCCTTGAACTTCAGCTTGGTTTGTCATGCTTACCAGAACTCATGCAGAACTAGGAGATTCCAACTAATGAGACAAGATGCTGAAAGCAAATACAGTTGAAAGATGCATATGACACCTTGGCTGCACTTGCTTCACTGGACTGAAAACTGTGGCTCATTTGTGCTGGAGCCAGCCAGGAGGAAGAGTTACAGGGCTTCTGCTAACCACTTGCACATTGCATTATCACCCAAGGCCAAGGAGTCAAGTATTGTAGCTCAGTTTAGAAAGGAAATGGATATTTTTATGGCCAGTAGCAGCACGTGGCCAAGCCCAGGGTGAACATAACAAAGAGACTGTAATCTGGGCTTCCGCTGTGTGGGACACCACAGCCATTTGTATTCATGCTGCACAAACATCGATGGAGGGTTGTTCCCTGCCCTGCCTGTGAGAGATGGACAGGGCAGACACTCCCCTGGATGCATACTCACGTGTGTTTCCACCATGAAGCCATTGTAGAAGCTTGGTTGCCCTTCTCAGGACACACTCCAGAGCCTTGATGTCTTTCTTGTACTGAGAAAATTCACCTGTGCAGGTAATGTTTAGTCTTCTGCTGGTGTTGACTTTGCCTGCCTGTTGGCAAGTGTTTTGAGGCACTGGAGAGAAGGTTCCTGCACTGTTTCTCAGCTCTCCAACTAGCAGATGTGGAAACAGTCCCATGGCTGCACTGAGGCATCTCAGCAAAGCAGAAAACGCATCTGCAAACTTGGATCCAGGCTCAGGGGGTGAGACAGGCATGAAAAAATCATCAGGTGCTCAGAAAAGAGAGGCAGGAGCCAGAGGGAGAGGAAAGGAAAACCAGTGAGCAGGCAGGGCCGCGGGGAGCTGCAGCAGCGCTGAGGAAATCAGCTGGTTTCTCTGATGTCTGGTAAGGTGTGAGCTCCAGCTGAGGCTTTTCCCATAACCCGTCCATGGCAACGTGGGTATTTCTTGTGCCTGATAAAGGACTAAGCATAGCACGCACTGCAGCCTTTCCTGGATGTCTTTCGGAAGCCGGGTCAACATCGGAGCAGGACAAGGGTTACATGAGGCTGAAGAGAGGAGGAAGAAGGAAGAGGTGGGAGCACAGGGCCCTACCCACGGGATCAAGACCTAAGGCTTCTCAGGGAAGGCTCCTCTTGCCCTCTTCTTTCTCCCTGTGCTACGTTAACACCCCGAACTGCCTGACTCCAGCTCAGGCCTCAAGCCTGACTCAACCTGGGGCAGCCATAAAGAGGAGAAGTCCATTACATTTCCAGATTTCCAGCACAGAGGGGAGCTGGTAGCATTTTTGGGAAGAATGCTGGTAGCATTTTTGGGAAGAATGCTGGTAGCATTTTTGGGTAGAATGCTGGTAGCATTTTTGTGAAGAATGTTGCCCAGCAGACGGAGGTGCCCATCTACTTTTACAGGCCACAGCCGGACCCTGGAGCTGCGAGGTGGGCTTGGTTGGCTGGTGTAAAGGAAAAGCAAAGGAGGGGCCTGTCACAGTCTTGTCCTGGGAAATGAGCTCTTTTGCAATGCCAACCCATGCTTGGCTCTTGTTTGCCTCAGCAGAACAAGGGCGGGCAGGCACAGCCTCACCAACGGCCCACACTGGTATGTGCCAGGAGCTCAGGACCTCTCCCAAGGTGATAAAGAGCTTAGCACCCTGAGGATCCCAGTGTCCCCACTGGCTCCATGCAGGACAGGGTGCCTGGAGCTTGCCATGCTGCCACCAAAAAGTGAGGCAGGGCCACCAGCCAAGGGAGGTGGCGAGGAGCCTTCACCTTGCTCTGTTTTACCTCCACCCACACGCAGCAGAGCAAATATCCCCTGGCAAACAGTGCAGAGCAAACAAGGGCATCAGTGTCCTGCCAGCCCAAGCCCTGGTCTCCAAGCTGCTCCATCTAAAGGGAACAATGGCCACATTTTTTGCCAGGAGGGCCTCCTCCCTGGCTGGGCAGCTGGCTAGTCTACAGTTTACAGTCCAAGGAGACTTCATCTGGCTTGCTTCTCCAAGAAAAAGTCGTGGTTCAGAGCATCCCCAAGGGCTGATGTTGGACCAGACTGGGTCTAAAAGTTGTGGGTGGCCATCCCTGAGCACCCTGTAGCCAAAGGAGAGGCTGGGGCCATGTGTCACAACCAGGCTGTGTGGGTGGCAGAGAGATGTGTTAATGATGTGAGGCAGAGACAGAGTCTTCAGCAAATCTGCCTTAAGGAAAGGCCTCTCCATCCCCACTGGACCCTCAGTGTAACATCCCGTCTCTGCAGGCAGCCAGATAAACCCTCTGTGGATAATGAGGCTCAAGGGGAGCATTTTCAGCCCTGGGCAACCTTGTGTAGCTCCAGGCCTGGAGGCTGGTGGCCCTGCCTGTGGCAGGGGGTTTAGAACTGTGTGATCCTTGGGGTCCCTTCCAACTCAGACCAGTCTGGGATTCTATGATTCTATGATTTTCTTTATACACCCAGGGCCCATAGCTGCTTGGGAGAGGTTTGTGGCATGTGTCAAAGACACTCCCTTCAGCCCTGCTGGGCTGCCTGCAGGAGAGCTGGAGCTGTTTCTGGATGACTGCCCATCCTTCAGTGCTTTGAGTCAGGTGTTACACCACCGCCCTGGCTCAGAAAGTCTCTAAATGGCTGATTTCCTTGTTCTGCTCTCCCAGGGCTCTTGTCATGTGTTTCCCCTGTTCTGCCCATGGCATCTGCTAGTGCCCATGCCTGGACACAGGTCTTGCCATGACCTGCCATGGGTGCTCTTTTTCTAGGCTGCCTCCTTCCCCCAGTTTCCTTCCCCACCAGTCTGCTCAAGGTCACTCCCAGTTAAAATTAGCAGCTTATTCAGTGTTGGAGAGAAAGGACAGCCGGCTTTCCTGGCCTGCTCTCAATCCTGGTGTCAGGGCATCCAGCTCCCTTGGAGCTGAGGGACCCTGTGCTTACCCTCCTCACAGCCATGAGCAAAGGACCTACAGCCAGTTCACCTCCCTCCTTCTGCCTTAAGTCCAAGCTCCAGCTCTGTGCCAGCAAAGCAGCAGGAAGGAGCATCTATCTCTCTGGAGCCTCCAGTTCCCACCACCTCCCTCTGAATGCCAGGCATCACCCTCATCATACCCAAAGCCAGATGTGTTGCTGGTCTTAATTGTCTCTGTGATAGCAAGAGAGTTCCCCCAGCCTTCCAAAGATATATTTAACTCGTCCTCACCTGATCCCTCTTCCCTGCCTTATCTTTCTTTTCTCTTTTTTTAATTATTCCTCTTTTTCCAGGGCAGGCTGAAGCCACAGGGTGGAGATAGCAGAAAGACAGACATGGCAGGGTGATGGGAGGCATTTTTTATGGTCAGTCCCCAGCCCAAGAGTCCTTTCCCACCAGGAAAGGACACAGAAGGTAAAGGGAACTAGGGAAACAATCCTAGAAGCTTGTCCTTCTTGTAATATATGCACCAAAATTTGGTCCCAAAGAGGAAAAGTCTTGTTGACTCCCTCATGTATCAATCAGGGCATCTCCTCCAGGATGGATGCAGCCCTCAACTGGAACGTTGGAGCATGAGGCAGTGGTAGGTGATGTGGGCAATGGAGTGATGGGAGCCAAAAAATGGAAGTCCTCACAAGGAGGAATGAAGGAGCCTTGCACTTGAATGAAAATCCCTGAGGTGGCACTGCTTAACAGAGGATATTCTTCAAAAATAGAGGTATACCTGTGATTGAAAAGAAAGCTGTAATGCCCCAGGCTTTTCTTATCACTGTGTGCCCCTTGAAGATATCTAGACAAACCCAAATTTTTCACAGAGAAAATAAAATCACTTGAAGTTGTCAAGGCAGAGTCTTGTGACAGACAAAGAGTTAACTGCAAAGGAAGTGTAGGAGACACTCATACCGAAGAAGCCAGGGGGTTGGTGGACTTTAGAAGGCAAAACATGGATGTTTCAAGAGGTAAATGCCCAGCCTAGTGCTTAGAGAGTGTCTATTCAGGTGGAGCTCCTGTGCTAGACATCTGCGAAAAGGGGAAGAGCTGGAAAGGATAAGGTTAAGAGAAGCTGTCATAGAATCATAGAATCATAGAATGGTATGAGTTGGAAGGGACCCCAAGGATCACACAGTTCCAACCCCCCTGCCACAGGCAGGGCCACCAACCTCCAGGCCTGGAGCTACACAAGGTTGCCCAGGGCCCCAGCCAACCTGGCCTTGAACACCCCCAGGGATGGGGCACCCACCCCCTCTCTGGGCAGCCTGTTCCAGCCCCTCACCACTCTTTCTGTAAAAAACTTCCCCCTAATATCTAATCTAAACCTTCCTTCCTTTAGTTTTAATCCATTCTCCCTTGTCTTGTCATTGTCTACCCTTTTAAAAAGTTGAATCCCTGTCCTGCATTAGCAGAGCATCATCATCTGGGTTTAGAGAGCAGGGCTTTGGGGACATGGTACCTTTGTCTCCAGAGCAGAGGTGCTCCAGCCTTCAGGTCATCTCCATGGCCTCCTCTGGACTCACTCCAACAGCTCCATGTCCTTCTTATATTGGGAATCCCGGAGCTGGAGCAGCGCTGCAGGGGGATCTCCTCAGAGTGGAGCAGAGGGCAGAATCCATCCCCAGACCTACTGGTCCCGCTACTGGGGATGCAGCCAGGACATGGGTGGCTTTCTGAGCTGCCAGGCCACATTGCAGGGTCATGTTGAGCTATTGTATCATAAATGTGATACACCAGCACCCCCAAGTCCTTCTCCTCAGGGCCACTCTCCATCCATTCTCCACCCAGCCTGTCATTGTGCTGGGGTACCATGTTTACACTCAACAATACACCTTTCTTTTGCCCTCAAGAGGGCCTGAAGCATTACTGCTTCTGGATTTAAACATGGTGGTGGTCACCATTTCTCCATCCAGGGCCAGCAGGCAGCAGTAGGAAGCTGGGGTGCAATTATCAACTTGTAGTGAAGTCTTTGAAGGATAAAACAAATAAATGCCATAAGGACAGTCACACTTTGAGGAAGGTTCTGTGCACATAGCTGTGAGGCCTTTCACGTGGACCCACTTGGCCAGAAATGGGAGCCATAGCCACATTGGTGTCTGGGAATGAAGACACCGAGTCTGGACCTATGTCCTCCTGCTGGCATTTGATGCTCCCATATCTGCATCCCTCTGTGGGTGACATTAACAGGGGCTGCAGTCAGTTTTCTGAGTTTTCCTGGAATTTGAGTGTCTGCCTGGAGACTCTGAGCGGAGGAACAAGTCCAGAGCAGGAATTTCAGTCTATTTCCAAGTGGAGAGCAGCATGTCGGAACCCAGCCCAGAGCTGACCTCACCTATTTGATTTGGGAAGAAACCCTTGCATGAAAGATCTGGCCTGGCCTCCACATTCCCCTCTGCTATGGACTAGTAATGTGATATGACCAACAGCATCCTGCTGCTCTCCACCAGACCCACAGGTGCCTGGTGTGGCAACCAGGCCCCCAGCTTACCCATAGGCATCTATTAGGAAGGGTAAAGGCTGGAGCTATATGGGGCAGTGCTCATTGCTGAGGGGATACCCTGCTTGCAAAGAAGGAAGGGAGAACACAGAGCACCTACAAGCCAGAGGGATAAGCCTTGTCTGGGGCATGTGCTGTTGCAAGCAGAGGTATGTTCTGCTGCTCTGAGCACGTAAATGTGAGAGCATTTGCCCCACATTTTCATATCCAGATCAAACTTTCAGAACAACTGGCCTGGCCTAGCCAGGAGTTCAGAAATTAATATCACAATGAGCCCTTCTACACCTGAAATTGGACCCTGCCCTACAGCGTGTGCTCTGACCTTCCATCTTTATCAGCACCTTGCCTCTGCCAACTTTCATCTAGCGACCTTTGCCTTCACCATCTTCAACCAAGGATCTCATGGCCCTTCCTTCTGCAGGAGAAACACTGTTAGTGCTGGTCTGGGTGGTGTTGACTCTGCGGTACCTTAAACTTTTGAGCCCACTCATGACAGGCAAACAATAAAGTACTTGTCCTGTCCTCTGGCCCTAAGGCCAGGTGGTCTGGTACGGCCACATCCACACTGTGAAACCCTCTAAGCCTCCAGAACACGGTGGACATAGCCAAAATACTTTTTGGGAATGCTCCCTGTTGTGTGTTGCTTCCAACCCAATGCCCAGGGATTGTTTGGGTCTATACTAGTTGAGCTGGGCCAAGCTGATGCTACGGGCATGTTAACACTTTGACGGTGCAGATGATCAAATTGTTGGCTGTGTTGAATTTACTAGTACAGATATATCCACTGAGCCAAATTTTGCTGGAAATCACAAGCACTGGTTTTCGTCTGGTGGACAGAACCACCTTGCTCCATGGGCCAAAACTACAGGGGCACCCAACTGGATAGACTGGGGAAAGCCACCTCTTCCACCTATGGACTGGCATCCTACTCTCAGGCAGAGAAGGACCTGGGGGTGCTGGGTGACTGCAGACTGAATATGAGTCAGCAGTGTGCTCAGGTGGCCAGGAAGGCCAATGGCATCTTGGCTTGTTTCAAAAACAGTGTGGCCAGTAGGTCTGGGGAAGTGATTGTGCCCCTGTACTGGGCACTGGTGAGGCCACACCTTGAGTGCTGGGTCCAGTTCTGGGCTCCTCACCATAAGAAGGACGTGGAGGTCCTGGAGCAAGTCCAGAGAAGGGCAACCAGGCTGGGGAAGGGGCTGGAGGGCAAATCCTCTGAGGAGCAGCTGAGGGAGCTGGGGGTGTTCAGCCTGGAGAAGAGGAGGCTGAGGGGAGACCTTCTCCCCACCTACAACTACCTGAAGGGAGGTTATAGAGAGATAGGTGATGGTCTCTTCAGCCAGGGGACAGGAGATGGGACAAGGGGCAATGGGCTCAAGCTGTGCCAGGGCAGGGTCAGATTGGACATTAGAAAACAATTTTTTACTGCAAGAGTTGTCAGGGCCTGGAACAGGCTGCCCAGGGAGGGGGTTGAGTCACCTTCCCTGGATGTGTTCAAAAAAAGGGCAGATGGGGTACTTAGGGATATGGTTTAGTTTAGGATGGGAATGGTTGGACTTGATGATCTTAAAGGTCTTTTCCAACCTTGTGATTCTGGGATTCTGGAATTATTTACCCTGGGTGATTAGATACTCATATAGGTTCCCAGCCCTGGATCTATACAGGCCGGGAACCCCCTGTGTAGGCTGTATCTCTAGATCTCCTCTCCTTGAGCTGTGCAGGATCGCCACACAGCTCACGTCGCACCGTAGGTGGTCCCCCAGCCCCACCGCATGGTCGCTTCCCTCTGATAACTCCGGGGTCTTAAAGGTCAACCCAAGGGCAGCGGGTGGACATGTATCAACCAGCTTCGACATGCTGCACTCCAGGAGTAGCTGTGTTTAAACCCAGCAACTCTCTGATCTTCAATAACCTGGCAGCAGCTTGTAAACAGTGGGCTTGATGTGATAGCATCCTCAGTGAGCAATTTACACCCTTCCCCCCTCCACCCCTCAACCCCACTGCCCTCTTTTCACTCCCTCAGACCAAGGAAGAGCCATGCTCAGGGCCAAAATTGCTAAGAGAGGCTCAACTTGTGTCTGTGTGTCAGCTATGATGGGCCAGGGAGTTGGGGAAGGCTGAAGATGTGGAAGCACGTGTGTGCTCTACATGCACAGGTACTTCTAAACCATTGGATTGGTTTGTCTCTTGTGTATTTAGTCTGGAAAGAGTGGGATGGTGGAAGACTGCAGAGCCTTCAGCGTGTGCCTGTAACACCTTAGCCCTAAGATGTGACCTGCAAACCTAAAGCTTTGCTGGGGTAAAAGGAACACTCCCCCAGGCTGGTGGTATGAACATGCTGACTGGTCCCAGCCTCAGCTCTGTGCACACCAGTAAGGAAGGGCTGAGCACCGGGGGTGGGCTGTGCTTTGCTCAGAGGGTTTCTCACTGCCTTGTCCCCCCTTGGATGCAAAGGATGGGGTATCAGGATGGTTTGACATGGGGAAAATGCTCAGACTCAGTCACCTCTGAGGCAGGAGATAGACCGAGGGAAAGGGGACCACCACATTGCTGCCTGTCACATCGAATCACAGAGTCACAGGATGATGGGGGTTGGCAGGGACCTCTGGAGATCATCCAGTCCAACCCCCCTGCCAGAGCAGGATCACCTCGAGCAGGCTGCACAGGACAGCATCCAGAATGTCTCCAGAGATGGAGACTCCACAACCTCTTTGGGCAGCCTGTCCCAGGGCTCTGCCACCCTCCCAGGAACTTCCTATATTCCAGTTTGTGCCCATCACCTCTTGTCCTGTCCCTGGGCACCACTGCACAAAGACTGACCCCATCCTCCTGACCCCACCCCTCAAGTATTTATCAGCATTGATAAGATCCCCACCTCAGTCTTCTCTAGGCTAACAAGCACCATGTCCCTCAGCCTCTCTTTGTAAGAGGGATCTTCTGGTCCCCTCATTATCTCCACAGCCCTTTTTTGTACCCCACCAGTAGCAAACTGTCCTTCCTGACCTGGGGAGCCTGGCACTGCACACAGACATGGCAAAACCCCTTTAAGCCTCTGTCTACAAACTGTCCATCCTGCTGAGTGTGGCACAGGTCAGGCTCGCCCTGGCTAGCACTGACCCAGGGGAGTTCCAGGCATGGTTTGGAGGTTATCATGGGTGAGGGACCATTTCCAGTAGTTATTCTGAACGTGGCCATCCAAGAGAGTTTAATTAGGATGCACCCCATCCATGCTGAGTGGCTTGTCTGCAGGACCAGAGAGCGAATGTCCCCTCTGTGCTTCCATTCGGCTTCACCTGGGACGAAACCAAAATATGAAAGCAGGAGAAAGCAAAAGGGTCCCCAGCCAAGTTCCCTCCCCCTCCACCCCTTTCATTTTTCCCCTAGCAAAGCAGTGAGGTGAAGGCCACAGGACAGAGCCCAGCTGCGCCGGGTTATTTCCAACTCAGTCTTCCATGCAATCCCCGCCGGCAGCCCCGCTCCTCCTCCTCCTTCTCCTCCTCCTCCTCCTCCTCTTGCTTGGAGTAGGACAGCAAAACAAACTGACCGCATCCCCGCTCGCCCTGGTGCCATTCCCCAGAGCTCAAGGTAACAGGCAGCGCACATCTGTGCCCTGGCCCCCCCTGCCCACCCCTTGCCTCCCCACCGGAATGTTCTGTACCCGGGCGCAGGAGCGTCATGGGGGAGAGCTGCCTGCGTCAGGCTCTCCTGCCACAGGGACCTTGACTTCTGTCTGGGAGCAGGAAGGACAGGCAAGGGCTGCGCTTGCAGACAAGCATGCAGTAACGGGGCTCGGGTGCAGGATGTCCCCTCTCTGAGCTGGTGATGTTGGGGTGATGCTACACTGGGGTGTGGAGCATTTGCACTGAAGGAAGGTGCCAAATACCCCCAAGCAGAAGGATGAACAGCTGCCATGGGGTATTTCTTCTAGATCCCTTTTACCTCCCTACCCCAGACATAAGGGTTTGTATCCCAGAATCAGAATCACAAGGTTGGAAAAGACCTTTGAAGATCATCAAGTCCAACCATTCCCATCCTAAACTAAACCACATCCCTAAGTACCTCATCTGCCCTTTTTCTGAACACATCCAGGGAAGGTGACTCAGCCCCTCCCTGGGCAGCCTGTTCCAGGCCCTGACAACTCTTACAGTAAAAAAGTTTTTTCTAATGTCCAGTCTAAACCTGCCCTGGCACAGCTTGAGCCCATTGCCCCTTGTCCTGTCGCCTGTCCCCTGGCTGAAGAGAGCAACACCCACCTCTCCACAACCTCCCTTCACGTAGTTGTAGGTGGGGAGAGGGTCTCCCCTCAGCCTCCTCTTCTCCAGGCTCAACACCCCCAGCTCCCTCAGCTGCTCCTCAGAGGATTTGCCCTCCAGCCCCTTCCCCAGCCTGGTTGCCCTTCTCTGGACTCGCTCCAGGACGTCAATGTCCTTCTTATGGTGAGGAGCCCCCTACAAAGCCCCAGCATACTAGTTAAGGTCTTGCTGTTACAACAGTGGGTATTCCTGCCATCCATATAAACATCCACTCTACTTTCACATGGATTATAAACATGATCTGGGCCCCTGTGACATCTTGTAGAAAGGATTTTCCCTGGTTCACAGCCCCAGCTGCCTGTTAGTGCTGGTGGCTTGGACCTGAACAAGGAGAAGGAAACATTAAGACCCTGCAATGCCTGGAGATAGATGCCTGAAGATAGATAGATAGATAGATAGATAGATAGATAGAGTAGATAGAACAGGTGGATGCCTGAAAGAAAGAGGTGGTGGATGTCCCGTCCCTGGGGGTGTTCAAGGCCAGTTGGCTGGGGCCCTGGGCAACCTTGTGTAGCTCCAGGCCTGGAGGTTGGTGGCCCTGCCTGTGGCAGGGGGGTTGGAGCTCTGTGATCCATGGGGTCCCTTCCAACCCAGACCAGTCTGTGATTCTATGATTGATAGATAGATAGATAGATAGATAGATAGATAGATAGATAGATAGATAGATGGATGCCTAGAGATAGATGCAGAAATGCACTTGAACCTGCACACACTGCACACAGGATAATGTCTCAACCTTTGCTGCAGCCCAGCCAGCCCACCCTTCACCCATTTTGATGGGAGTGGGGGGAAAGGGGACTTTTCCATCCTGAAAACTTGTTTTCTGGTTCTTAGCTAGAGAAGAAGACTTCCTTGGTCATCCACTGAATCTAAGGGTCTTAAACACAACTCTTGATCCATACTCAGCAAGGAAACAACAACGTTTGGGTGAAATCATCTGGACTCAATGACCTTAAAGGTCTTTTCCAACCTAGTGATTCTGTGAAATGCAACGTCCAACCTACCCAGCAATGCTTCTTTCCCTTCTCTCACACGTCCTCCTGTTGTTTCAGGGGATGTCTACATATCTGTCTGGCTTGTGAGCTGCCTTTTCTCAGCACAAGTCAAGAGCAAGAGAGGTTGGCTGCCAAGCTGCTGAACAGATATGGGTAGGCAAGAAACTGTTTGGCAGGGAGAGTTGACATTAACTGCTCAGGCTATTTAAAAAGGGTGATTTAATCATCCGAGGTATTTCTGCCCAGCTCCATGCACGGTACATTTGGCAGTTTGCTGGAATCAGACCAGGGTCTTTTATCAGGAGGAGTGAGGAAGGAAAGGAAAGGGCAAAGCAGATGTGGGTGCTGATGAAAAAAAGAAAAATTAAAAAATAGAGGGCTTCCAAGGCTCTTCCATAAAGGAAAGCAAGGAAGAGAAAACAGATTTCAAAATAATAATAATATCATGGCATGTTCTGGGCAGAGATACCAGCGTCCCAGGAAAAAATATATGTGTTTATTTTTTTGCCAAGAGGGAAATAAAAGGGAGGACGAGGGAGGATGCTGAGGCTGTTCTTTGATTTGAAAATGAAGCAAGGCCAAAGAGCAGAGCTGGTCACTGGGATTTTTCAGCATGATGTTAATTTTTATAGCTAAAGCAAGCTGGGTTTGAAACCTGCCAAGTGCAGCAATGTGCTCCCAGGGAGAAGGGCTGGCTCTGTTAATGGTGTGTGGTGTGCTACCAAATGTTCCTCAAATCATGTGGTGAAGAAAACCCCATGAATCCTTGGATGGGGGGAGAATGGAGCTAGTGTGGACTCTGCTTTTTCCTCTCAGTGGTCACTGGTTCAGTCCCTTCTGCTGCTGAAAAGGGTCGTCCCCATGTAAGCATGAAGGGGCAATGTCATCCAAGAATTAAGCACTAACTCCCTGTCATTTGAGAGGGAGTTAGGTACGTGCATTCTTTTTAAGAAGCTAGCCATAAAGGCTTGTCTGGGAAGACTTTTGCACCATTTTAACTTTATCTCTTCAAAACAGCTCTGGGTTTTGTCTGAGCTGGCTGAAATTTTTCATGACAATCATTAATTCACTAAAAAATGCAGGTTTTGGCAGATCAAGTCTCTTTGTAAGTTCAGGCCAAATTTGGCAAGCTGTTTCAGCCAAAAAAAAAAAAAAGGGGGGAAAGAAAATTTTGAAGCATCATACCCTGAGTTTCAACATGAAGTCTCTTGCCTTTTCTTCTCTGTGCAATGGTTTCACCTTGAAACGAAGCTACAAATCCACTTGTGAGAGACAAAGTCAGGAAACAACATAAAATGAAATATTTTGTATCGTTTCTCTTTCACCTGCAAAGAATGATCTGGAATCTCTGGGGAGAGGAGGAAGGGATTTATCCCCCAAACCAGAGAATCATAGAATCACAGATTGGTCTGGGTTGGAAGGGAGCCCAAGGATCAGACAGTTCCAACCCCCTGCCACAGGCAGGGCCACCAACCTCCAGGCCTGGAGCTACACAAGGTTGCCCAGGGCCCCAGCCAACCTGGCCTTGAACACCCCCAGGGATGGGGCATCCACCCCCTCTCTGGGCAGCTCCTTCCAGCCCCTCACCACTCTCTCTGTAAAAAACTTGCCCCTAATATCTAATCTAAACCTTCCTTCCTTTAGTTTTAATCCATTCCCCTTGTCCTGCCAGTCTCTACCCTTTTAAAAAGTTGATTCCCCTCCTGTTCCTCTGCTCCCTTCAGGGACGGGCAGGCCCATTCCCTCCTCATCACTGCACCACCCAGCTTACCTGAACAGGGATGCCAGGACAGAAGACTGGGAAACAGGCACTGCAAAGCAGCGAATCTCAGCTAAGTCGTAGCTTAAACCCCTGAGCAAAGCAGGATGAGCAAGAGGGAGTCCATTTGCACCAGTACAAGTCGCAGCTAGTCTGGTGGCTCCTGCCAGCACAGCTTTTTGTAGGCTGGGACCACAGCTCTTCACCTCCAGCTTCACATTATGCTGGTTCCCCTCTGCCTCTGAGAGCTGCATGGATAAACTATGACATCCCTGAAGCCTGGTTTTCTCATCTTTTCAACCCTGAGCAGAGATGTTTCCATAAAAATCCTGGCCCTGAAGTGTAGGACTGTGATGTGATCATAGAGCACGGGACTCACCAGGGCCTTGAGGGCACCAGAGGTACATTGGGGCCCCATACTTAGACATTTTCTCCACCAAAGACTGTGATATGGCAGTGGTGGGAAAACCTTGTAGAGACCTGATGTCTGTCAGACAGAAAGACCCCACATCATGGGGTCCAGATGGGGACATGAACCCCCTGATGCTAAAGGTGGGACCACAGAGTTCAGCAAGCTACACACAGAACCCCTGAATGTTAGGAGTCAGAAGGGACCTCAAAAGATCATCTAATCCAACCCCTCTGCCAGAGCAGGATCACAGTCCTTTGAGAAACCCACTTTGTGCCATGCTCACCTGGCTCCATCTCTTGTCCCACTGCCTCCCTGGGGAGCATATTTCCACCCCTGAGAGAGAAAACACTGATTCCCATTTCCTTCCTCTGCAATCACTGCAATCAGGACAGGTAAATCTACAGCCCAACATCCCACTGCTATATAGACAACAGAAAACTGTTGGAGAGGGGTCAGAGGAGCCACAAAGATGCTTAGAGGGATGGAGCACCTCCCCTATGAAGAGAGGCTGAGGGAGCTGAGCTGGTTCAGCCTGGAGAAGAGAAGGCTGTGGGGGGACCTCATTGCAGCCTTCCAGTACCTGAAGGGAGCAGAGGAACAGGAGAGGATTCAACTTTTTAAAAGGGTAGAGACTGGCAGGACAAGGGGGATGGATTAAAACTAAAGGAAGGAAGGTTTAGATCAGATATTAGGGGAAAGTTTTTTACAGAGAGAGTGGTGAGGGGCTGGAAGGGGCTGCCCAGAGAGGTGGTGGGTGCCCCATCCCTGGGGGTGTTCAAGGCCAGGTTGGCTGGGGCCCTGGACAACCTTGTGTAGCTCCAGGCCTGGAGGTTGGTGGCCCTGCCTGTGGCAGGGGTTTGGAACTGTCTGATCCTTGGGCTCCCTTCCAACTCATGCCATTCTATGATTCTATTATTCTATGAAAACTCCTGTGTATTCTTCTCTCTGATGGTTCTGCTGACCCCTTATTCACAGGTGGCTCCTTGGAAGAGCCTTTCCTAGGCTGACTGTGTTAGTTGCTGCTTTATAAACAAGGAGTAAGCACATGCACAGAGCAACACAGCTTGCAGAAGCTAAAGCACTCCGAATTCTTTGATGAGAAACAAGCTGAACAGGCCTGCAAAGTCATTTCTGGTTTTGGCCCAAAACAGGAAGTGAAGAGTGTGGTCGTACCACAATTAGAGACAACTTTCTAATATCCCTTGTGTAGAATCAGTAAATAGCTTTCCTTTCACCAGTGAATTTGATTATTCAGCTCAGTTCACTGACAAAACATCAGCTTTCACTGGAAAATCTGAAGGGGGCAAGCACTGACCCACTGGTGTCTGGAGAAACTGTTGTCTGTGTTTCAACTAAACCTGCACACCCTGAGGTCCTCAGTAGCTGCAGAGATCAGGAAAAGGGAAGTTGAAGGGATCCCATAGGACCTCCTGGTTTGTTTTCAGCTGAAGATGGCTGTACTGGAAACCCCTGCATCAACTCATCAGTAGATAAATGTTGAGTGTGGTCCTTTCTCAAGCATCCCTTCATGCTGAGACACAAAACCTGCCACACCAACTCATAGGGCTGCAGGCATTTTTCAGAGTGCTCATCCACAAGACAGTCAGACAGGCTCGGTTGGATGTGTGGGTTTGTGGGACAGCACTTCACATCCAGCATCACTGCACAACTTCTCCTCTTCCTGGATTAACGACACGGTCATGATGCAACTCTTGGTGTTAGATGTTCATAAATATCTGAAGGGTGGGACACAGGGGGACATGGGCAGCCTCTTCTCAGTGTCTGTGGGGACAGGACAAGGGATGATGGCCTCAAGTTGGAGCACAGGGAGTTCCCCACCAATCTGGGGAAGAACTTCTTCCCAGTGAGGGTGAGGGAGCCCTGGGACAGGCTGCCCAGGGGGTGTGGAGTCTCCTTCTCTGGAGAGATTCCAGCCCCGTCTGGACGCCGCCCTGTGCGCCCTGTCCTAGGGACCCTGCTTTGGCAGGGGGTTGGACTGGATGATCTCCGGGGGCCCCTTCCAACCCCTGTGATTCTGTGATCCCCAAAATGCTAAATACCCATGTTTAGGCATCTAAATTCATCCCAGGTAATACAGTCAGTGGAGTCTGGGTAGCATGCTATTCAGCTGGATGCAGGATCCTGCTTTAGCATGAACTGAATCCCTCCCAGGTTCTTCTGCCTGGATACATCTCCAGTGACTGTCAAAAGACAATTAAACAGACATTGTGAGTGAAGGGGAGATGAAAAGTTGCTTTACTGAGATATTTTTCAGTGCAAAGGCAATAAATTATTAAATCTTATCCTTAGTCTAGAGTCTGATGCAGAGGAGATGTTGAAATGTGTAGGAGGAGGCCCAGGGTCTTAAGATTTGGGAGGCTCCCTGCAGCACTGGGTTTCCCTTAGAGGAAATGGAAAGTCCCCCAGGGCTGCTGGAAGCTGCTGTGTTCATGTCACTGTTGTGGCTGAGGGCAGCTGAGTGACCCAAATGCACTTGTAGCTCATGGTCTCAAGTTCTTCCCTCAAAGAGTTGTCAGGGCCTGGAACAGGCTGCCCAGGGAGGGGGCTGAGTCCCCACCCCTGGGTGTGTTTAACAGAGGGGTAGATGAGGTACTTAGGGATATGGTTTAGCTTAGGACAGGAATGGTTGCACTTGATGATCTTAAAGGTCTTTTCCAAACTTGTGACTGTGTGATTCTGTGACTTGTGACCATGCAGGGAAAGACAGCCAAGTTTCCCATGGACAGACTTCCCAGAGAGGATGTGGAGTCTCCTTCTTTGGAGGCATTCAAACCCTGCCTGGATGTGTTCCTGTGTGATTTAGTCTAGGTGATGCTGCACTGGCAGGGGGGTTGGACTAGATGATCTTCAAGGTCCCTTCCAACTCCTAACGTTCTGGGATTCTGGGATTCCCATATGCCATACCTCAAGTCACTGAAGGAGATATCACATCAGCATGAAAACCATGAGGTTTTTAAAAACATTGATGAGTTTCAACTATCTTCCTCCATCTTGGAGAATTTCACTTTTTCTCCACAAAGGTGAGGACTAACAGCTTGTGAAGCTGAAAGCTTGTGCTGTAATTAGAGGAGGTTCCCAGGAAAACCTGGACCAACAGCAGATTTGCAGCACGTCTTCAAGGGACAGTCACTTCAGCGCAGCTCCTGAGGCTACTGGGAGGAAAAGCCCAAGCAACTAGGGCTCTATCTATATCTCTAGCAGAAGCCAGACCTTCATGCCTTTTGTGGTGTCTTCACCTCTGTGTCCTTCCACCCAGTGACCTCCATTTCTAGTTGTCAAGGTGCTTTTGGAGCATTTCTTGGTTCGGATGGGTTTGTTTCCAGGAGGGTTAAAGGGATGATCAGCTCCTGTCCTGTTTCTTGAGAAATAACATCCATTGCAATCAACCCTTGGTCATAAGACACAGGAAGAGCAGTGAACGCTGGGGTAAATGAACAAAATCCTGATGTTAAAAATGCAGAGGGGTTGCCAGGAAACACTCAGAGAATATCTGAAACACAGCAGGGGAAATGAGATGGAAGCAAGGTCTAATTTAGGGATGAACTATCCAATGTGCATGTATTATCCTTACCCCCTCTTGCCTTCCCTTTGGCCATTTTTAGATCCAGAACCTTTTTTTAGCTTCTCAGATGTTCAGGGTTTGTTTTCGTATTTACTCCAGCTACCCACAGGAAAATGATCCTGCATGAGTTACTGCCTGGAAACACACCAGAGGAGAATAAAATGGGACGCACACAGCTTCACCCAGCAACCCTTGCCATCAGGCTTGCTCCAGAAAGGTGGTAGCAGCAGCCCTAATGCTTCCAAATCCATGTCCAGGGGCTTCCTGGACAAGAAACTTAACATCAGACAGCAGTGTGCTCTTGCAGCTCGGAAAGGCGATGGGATCCTGGGCTCCATCAGCAGAGGGGTGGCAGGAGGGACAGGGAGGGGATTGTCCCTCTCTGCTCTGCCCTCCTGAGGCCCCAGCTGGAGTCCTGTGTCCAGAGCTGGGGCCCAACACAAGAAAGATGTGGGACTGTTGGAGAGGGGTCAGAGGAGCCATGGAGATGATCAGAGGGCTGGAGCATCTCCCCTACGGAGAGAGGCTGAGGGAGCTGGGCTGGTTCAGCCTGGAGAAGAGAAGGCTGTGGGGGGACCTCATTGCAGCCTTCCCATCCCTGAAGGGAGCAGAGGAACAGGAGGGGAATGGGCTTGTTCAAAGGGCAGAGACTGGCAGGACAAGGGGGATGGAGTGAAGCTGGAGGAGGGAAGGGTTAGAGGAGAGACTGGGGGGAAGTTCTTTGCAGAGAGAGTGGTGAGGGGCTGGAAGGGGCTGCCCAGAGAGGGGGTGGATGCCCCATCTCTGGGGGTGTTGAAGGCCAGGTTGGCTGGGGCCCTGGGCAGCCTTGTGTAGCTCCAGGCCTGGAGGTTGGTGGCCCTGCCTATGGCAGGGAGGTTGGAACTGTGTGATCCTTGGGGTCCTGTCCAACCCAGCCCAGTCTGTGATTCTATTCCTCCAGCTGAGTTTCTCCTGGAATTTCGGATCTTCTACGTGGGCCAAATTTCCAAAGGCAGGAGAGCTGAAAAACACATAGTTCAGCCAAAAATA
Organism: Porphyrio hochstetteri; assembly: GCA_020800305.1. Taxonomy (NCBI): domain Eukaryota; kingdom Metazoa; phylum Chordata; class Aves; order Gruiformes; family Rallidae; genus Porphyrio; species Porphyrio hochstetteri. The sequence continues at coordinate 123,251,944 of CM036907.1, read as the reverse complement.
TTTTCCAGGATGTTCTCTGCAGGATAGATTTTGCTAGTTGGCATTGCATCACCTTGCACAGGCAGTGCAGGTCACAGAAGACCATAGGGAGAGGGAGCCTGTGTCCACAGATCAGGGACTTCAGCCTCCATCCCCACGGCCTTCCTGCATGGATGCAAAAGCACAGGCAGCAGCAGAGCCCACCTGTGCCAGGGAGCCCCCAAAAGATGAAAAGCACAGCCAGACATCCAGACATCCCTCCCCACACTGTTACCTTCATGGTCTATGAGTCACTTAGGTTGTGATATATAGTTGGCTAACTTCAGCAAGAAGGATGGAGAGGAGGTTGTGGCTCCTTCCTGGGAAACAGGCAATTTCAGTCAAACTTTCCTGGGGCTGAGAGGGGCTCCAAACTGAAATCTCTTCTTGTCTGCCCAGCCACTGGGCTCTCCCTGCCCCTTTTCTGCAGTGCCACAGAGAGGGCAATATTTGGGGAAATCGTGGGGGTGGTGACCCAAACTGCTCTCACAAGGAAATCCCTCTGTAGCCTTTCGAGAGGGAACCTTGTGTATTTGCAGCCAAGACGTGACGCTTTGTACATTTTTCAGCCATTCCTTCTGGTGATACCGAAACAATTCTCACAGCAAAAGATTAGGCACAAAAAAACTCCACCCTAAAACTTTAAAAAGAAACCTGAATTCTCAATCCCATTCCCCTTTTTCTCCCTTTCAGAAATATTTCAAGTGAGTAATTTCTGACTGCTGCCACTGCAGTGCCACTGGCAGAGTGAATGGAAGCAGCTGAGCCCGGACAACTCATTGCACACATGGCTAGGCCTTGCAGCTGGGAGGAACCTCTGGACACCGGGTCCCCTTTGCTCTTCTCTCAGATCCCTCATCACTCACCCAGCAGGCTCCAAAAAGGGATGCAAGCCACTGCAAAGAGTCTCACTGGTCTAGGGGCAGGGGATGGGGCGAAATCGGTGTTTTCTCATAAATCCAGACAACGTGTATATCACTTTAATTGATGTCAAACTTCCAGCCTGACATGCTTTATAAACCCTGGGCAGCTTTGATCTCCTTGTCTTTGCCTATAAATGCAAGGATTACAAAAACATTCTGAAAAAAAAAAAAACCAACAAAAAAGGCACCAAAAAATGTCTTTCACTGAGGTACTTTGCTCCAGCAGATAAGGCTAATAAGCAAAGAAACCCCAGGTATTAGGAAACAAGGCTTTTCAGGAACATACACCAGGGCTGAGGAGGGGAGGGGTCGAAGTGTCTGAAGGATATTGATGCTTATGCTCCCCCTGTCATTGTTTCAGGATATTGTTTATATCCTTGGGATGGGGATAAAGGTAGCTGTCACTTCTGGCACCACTCTCCCTCCCCAGGAGATTACAGCGAACTGTGGCTGACACTGCCCAACGTTGTGTTGACTGACAGCCCCCCGTGGCATGGTTACTGTCAGAGCCCTCAGAGGGATGGGGGTGCCCAGGGTCTGGAGGGGAGGGAGGTTTTCAGGGAGAGGTGGGCTCTGTTCAGCCTCCTGTACATCCTCACACAGGAGGAGGCAGCTCCTATCCATGCAGGGCTCAGCAGTGATGGTTGGGTTGAGGGAAGGGATTTTACCATCATTTTCATGTATATAAGACTCGAGTCCCAAATGTTGGGGTCCTGTTCAGGTGTTTCTGTGCCCTGTTCCCCAGGGGATGCTCGAGGATGTAGATAGGATGAGGTCCTGAAATGCCTCCAGCAAGCAGGACAAGAGTAGTCCCTTTGCATGGGAAGAAGAGATGGAAATGAACCAGGTAGAGGATGTAAGAGTTGGCACACCAAGTCAGGACTCAGCTGTGGATTAAGACTAACAAATTTCTCCAGGCCAATGTCACGCTGTGAGCTGGATGTCTAAATTCCCTTAATATTCCCTTTATTCTCCATGGTACCCTTAGTACGATCGTTGGTACCCAACAATCCACTTGGCTAGAGGCACTGAAAGCTCCTGAGGTGCTCCTGAGATGTTCCTGAGAGCTCCTGAGGCTCAGGAGGTCACAGAATTGCAGAATCCCAGAGCGTCAGGAGTTGGAAGGGACCTCAAAAGCTCATCTAGTCCAACCCCCCTGCCAGAGCAGGAGCACCCAGACTAAATCACACAGGAACACATCCAGGTCGGTTTGAGTGTCTCCAGAGAAGGAGACTCCACAGCCTCTCTGGGCAGCCTGGCCCAGGGCTCTGTCACCCTCACAGGGAAAAAGTTCCTCCTGACATTCCCATGGAACTTCCTCTGCTCCAGCTGCACCCGCTGCCCCTTGTCCTGTCGCTGCCATCCCTGAGCAGAGCCTGGCTCCAGCCTCCTGACTCTCACCCTTTACATATTTATAGACACTGATGATGTCACCTCTCAGACTCCTCTTCTCCAAGCTAATGGCACAAAACTCACCCCCATCCAAATGGCAGCAGAATCTCTTGTTAAAATCACTTTAGACACTCATGTGGCAGCCAAATCCCATTCCTGTGTTGACTGGTATTGACTGGGGCCACCACAGCTTCATGCTCTGTGCAGCAGCAGACACCTAGGCTTGGCCAGCTGGATGACTGATCCGTGGACTTTGAAACATGGGTGTCTTATACCTGCAGACCAACAGCCTTCCCCAGTCTTCTTTCACAAGGGGAACTGCTCTTCTCAGTCCTGGGGAAGCTGGGAAGCGCCTGAGCCTTTGGGGAGCTCTGTGGAGTTACAGCATTATCTCTGAAGTTAGCTATGGAGTTATCTCTTTGGTGCAGAGAAGGTCTCAGCTGGAGTGCTGGGCCCCCTCCTGGGCCCTGGGCTTCAAGGGAAAAAGGGGTCAGACTGGGGACAGGCCCAAAAAAAAAAACGCAAAGAGAATGACTAAAGGAGTAGAAATGACAGATTAAGGAGGAAGCACTGAAATTGGTTAGTCTGCAGAGATGCTTGAGGAGTGACATCCTTCATGAAAGGTGAAAGAAGGGAGGGAGGGTAGGGACTTTAAACTGGCAAGGATAGGGAAGTCTAGGAAGGGGAAATGGCCTGGGAAAGTCAGTGTCCTACTGAACAGGCTGTGACAAGCATAGGAGTAGGTAGGTACAGTTAGCTCTGCCTTGATGCAGGATGATGGGCCAGATGCCCTCAGGGACCCTCTTCTGATCCTCCAGTGCCTTCTTGGGCTGTGGCAGCTGCTGCACGATGTGACCTGCCCCAGGTGCCTCAGGACTTTTGGGGTGGAGCAAGGAATGAGACCCATCTCTTCCTCACCCACACCAGTGTCTGGCTGCAAGGCCACCCCCTGAATCTGTCAAACAACCTGATTAAGAAGTCTGAGAACAGCAAAACCCAGGGGCTGGGACTGTCTCTTGATGGCATCACTGGGGTCACACTGGGCAAACTTTACCAGGCTTTGTGGATTAAACAGGGCCAGAGATTTCCAGCCCTAGCCAACACCACCCTGCCTGTGCTATCCCAGGCTTCACCATGTTTCTCCAGGATGTCTTCCCTTCCTTACTTTGTAGAGGTTTATTTACACAAACAAAGCCCCTATAAACTAAATTTTCCACTTTCCCTTCCAGTAAGACAGAGGAATGTGACTAAATATGAATATAACATGATGGGTTTGGTAGAAATACAGCATTCACCCAGAAAAAAACCCAAAAAAGGGTGAATCAGACATTCACATGAATTAAATGCCATTGTTAATTAACATGATTTAAGATGGCAGAGCGTCTAGAAGGGACATTAACTCTTCTGCTTTGAGGTTGAAAGCAAGCCCTAGTTTTCACAAGTCCAGATAAGTCCTTTTTTGAGAAATGGGACTTTGGCTCCTAAATCAATTAGTCCTGCCAGCTCTACAAAGGGGAATTTACAGCCCAGTGCAGAATTAACCCTAGACCTTGCAAACTGCATGTCAAGCTGCTGGGCACTCTCTCTCCTCTTTGCCTACTGGAGCTTCATTGGCTCAAGGAGAGAAATTACTTTGCAGTAATGCTGTCAGAGACCAAAGCAAATCTGATGCTCCCAGACATGTGGAGGGCACAGGCCTTGACCTGTGACTGTAACCATCTGCAAAAGGAGAGGATCCACCCATCTGAGCAGCAGAGGAAACCGAAGCGTGTAGCATCGCTGGTTGTCTGCTAATTGCCTCTGAGCTGGACCTGAGCTGGCTCTGTGAGGAACCACAGAGTCACAAGGTTGGAAAAGACCTTTAAAATCATCAAGTCCAACCATTCCTGTCCTATGCTAAACCATATCCCTAAGTACCTCATCTCCCCATCTGTTAAACACACCCAGGGGTGGGGACTCAGCCCCCTCCCTGGGCAGCCTGTGCCACAGCCCCACAACTCTGCCAGGGAAGAACTTTTCCCTTCCAGCTGAGCTGACCCTGCCCTGGCACAGCTTGAGCCCATTGCCCCTTGTCCCATCTCCTGTCCCCTGGCTGAGACCATCGCCCACCTCTCTACAACCTCCCTTCAGGTATTTGTAGGTGGTGAGAATGTCTCCCCTCAGCCTCCTCTTCTGAAGGCTGAACATTTCCAGGAGCCCTGGAAAATGGCAGGGTTGCTGTAAGACCCACCAGCTCATGCCCGTACAGTCCTGGACTCAGCTCTACACATATCATCTGTCCTCATGAAAGACAGAGCTTGGACTCCTGAAGGGAGCATGTTGGACCAGTTTGCCTGCTGGACATCATGGCCACAAAGGCTGGTGAGGGACAGGCATGGTGTGGTTCATGTCTAAATGATCTTGTAAACATGACTTTTTGTTTGTTTTAAAGATTGTTTTAAAGCATTTTCTCTTTTCTAGAGTGAATGGCTCACTCAGCAGCCACTTGTGCCATGGAAACACAAACCATGCATCGCCAGTCAATCTGGCCTCAAGCCTGACTTTGGAGACACTTCTTCCCATCTGTGTACACAAAGCTTGGTCAGCTAGGGCCAGGCTTCCAGAGCCTGTGTCATCTTCTTTGACTTTAGTTCAGTTGGCCATGAGTGCACATCAATCACAGAATCACAGAATCCTAGGGGTTGGAAGGGACCTCAAGAGATCATCAGGTCCAACCCCCCTGGCAAAGCAGGGTCCCTAGGACACCAAGTGATGTTTTTAGATGTCCTTGGTCTCCAGCTGCTCTTCAAGACCAGATCTGTTGTGGTATGTGTGGTATACCAAACAAATATAAATGTCTCCAAAAATAAAAAAACCCACATCTTGGGGTCCCTGCTAACCCAAACCATCCTGTTATCCTATGACAAACCCTAGAGAATGTCAGAGAGCACTAGGTGCCTCCCAAGTGTGCCATTAAATGGATGCATCCATTCAAGCTAATGACTCTAGGCTCCCTTTCCAGTCACTGCAGACCCTTGCAGGCAAGCAGACATGAATCATTTGACCTCTTTGAGATGCCTGCCTTAGACTGAGACCAAACTGCTCCATAGAAGTGCCTGTCTCTCTTCGCTGACTACAAAGGGACCTCAGGGTGATTAGCTCAGCTCTGGATGTTTACAATGCATATGGCAAAATTTGACCAGAAGACTCTCACCCTTGGGCCTTTGCTATTCTGCATGTCCCCCATGTCCCTTCCAAGGCTGGGTTTCTAATAGAAAAAGGGGAAAAAAAAGAAAGATGAAGAGGCCCTCCCACTCTGTCTCTGCTTACATTGTCCTTACACTAAATGGAGAGGATCCTAATAGGATATTTAGAAGAGGTTAACTCTTCAGAAGCCTCTGTCTCTGCCCTACATCCTGGACGCCTGCCAGAGCAAAGCCAAGGATAACAAACCAGCTTTCGTTCAAGTATTCTGAGCCAATTAAAAAAGACAAATTAGTTTGGCCTTATCTCTCCCTCCTCCTCCCCCTTCCCACCCGAGAGACAAGAGGGGATTCGCAGAGGAATGTTTCTCCTCTGTGATGGCTCTGCCTCGCTGAACTCTTCAAGGTCTATGATGGATGAAAGCTCTCTCTTCCATTATGCTTCCGACAGCCTGCTGGGTCCTAATGGGATGGGGGGGCAGGGGAAACAGTTGGGCGGGGGGACCAGAGTGGCAAAGTAGGGAGAAAACTTTATGTGGGGAGCAAAGACAGCAAGAGCTAATGGATATCTCTTCCCCATCCAAGCTCAGGATGAGGATCTCTGCAACCTTGCAAGCCCCAGTATGAGATAAACATGAATTACCCTGTGCTATCTACCTTTTCCTTTTGTTATTCTTTCTTCCACTGCATTTTTTGACATGTAGGTGCTGGGAGCAGGAACTCAGGTATGGCCTGGGTATGCATGCCAGGAGGGGGGGGGGGGTCGTAAAATTGCCAGGAAAAGCTTTTAGGAAGAACTATCTGGTTCAGTTCTGGGCTTTTTAAAGACATCACGTGCTGATTTGACCTCTGCCATGGTCTGAGCTCATCTGCATGAAAAGCAGGGCAGAAACATCTGAGCAGCCGCAGTGAGTCAGAGCAGAGCTCTATCTGCTTGCGTGCTCTTTCCCAACCCTGGCCACTAGCAAATGTTTATGTAAAGGGTTTAAGAAGCGGGGCAAGAGGAGTGATACATCAACAGGCTCAGCTCTGCTATGGCCACACACTCACTCTGCGCCCGAAAGATGAGGTGCTCCATCTGAACCTCATGTGGGTGAAGCAGCACCCCTGTGCTCAGGCCACAGTGACATTGCCCTCTGCAGATTTAGGCTGGCTCATGTTGGCACTATTTGGCTTAGGCCAAAACTGTGCCAAGCACCGTGCTAACGATGTAGACAATCAAGTTCCAGTATCTGTGCTTGGCACTGTTTAATTTGTTGGTAGAGCTGTGTCCTGTGACAGGAAAGATCACCTCATTCCCAAGATTAGAAACCCACTTGTTGTTCATGATAACGCTGAGCTCTTTTCATCCCTCTCTTGCACTGTCTTTATTTCACAGCTGGGGAGACACATGCCTTACCCAACGAGACAGTGCAAGAAAGGGAGTTTAAATCCCATAGAATCATCAAGGTTGGAAAAGACCTTCAAGATCATCAAGTCCAACCATCAGCCCTACATCATCATAATGTCTAAAACATCTCCCTCCCAAACTAACACTGGAGTCTCACTTGGCTAATTGGTTTCCTGGGGAAGGAAGGGACAGGACCCAGCACCCACTGCAGATATGCCCAGGGTACTCTGTCCCCAGTCTGTGGACCTTGGGCTGAAGAAAGTCAAAACATCACAAATATACTTGGCTTCAAAAATATTCAGATGGGAGAACACCAAAATCAAGTAACGTGTGTATTAAACTGTCTTCTTTCTTTTAGGCTTCCATTACTAATTCTGTCCACTGTTTGTCTGGATTAATCTCTCTTCCACACCAGTATAAAAAGACTAATTCATTGGTAGTAAGGAGTCTTTGTTGTCTTGTCTTTTGTAACTGGAAACTGTCACCTTCAATAATATGCTTTATTTTCTTCTTTTGTTAAATGCAGTCAGATTATCTATGATCTGTAACATTAGGCATATGCATAGATTTATTTTCACAGAATCACAGAATCACAAGGTTGGAAAAGACCTTTGAAGATCATCAAGTCCAACCATTCTCATCCTAAACTAAACCATATCCCTAAGTACCTCATCTACCCTTTTTTTGAACATATCCAGGGAAGGTGACTCAGCCCCTCCCTGGGCAGCCTGTTCCAGGCCCTGACAACTCTTTCAGTAAAAAAGTTTTTTCTAACATCCAATCTAAACCTGCCCTGGGGCAGCTTGAGCCCATTGCCCCTTGTCCCATCTCCTGTCCCCTGGCTGAAGAGACCATCACCTATCTCTCTATAACCTCCCTTCAGGTAGTTGTAGGTGGTGATAAGGTCTCCCCTCAGCCTCCTCTTCTCTAAGCTAAACAGCCCCAGCTCCCTCAGCTGCTCCTCAGAGGATTTGCCCTCCAGCCCCTTCCCCAGCCTGGTTGCCCTTCTCTGGACTCGCTCCAGGACCTCCATGTCCTTCTGATGGTGAGGAGCCCAGAACTGGACCCAGCACTTGAGGTGCAGCCTCACCAATGCCCAGTACAGGGGCACAATCACTTCCCCAGACCTACTGGCCACACTGTTTTTGATACAAGCCAGGATGCCATTGGCCTTCTTGGCTGCCTGAGCACACTGCTGACTCATATTCAGCCTGCAGTCACCGAACACCCCCAGGTCCTTCTCTGCCTGACAGCTCTCCAGCCAGTCTCCCCCAAGCCTGTAGCGCTGCATGGGGTTGTTATGTCCCATGTGCAGCACTCTACATCCAAGCAATTCAGGAGAACAAAACCCCTTGGTTCCCACCCAGTCTCAATCTCCTAGACTCTTTAAGGATTTTTCAATATCCCACTTCTGTGAGTCTATGAGAAACGCTCCAGGATGCCTTTAACAGTAAGGCTGTGTCCTTACAGAAGGAGAAAGAATTTATAGAAAGTTCCTGGGGAAGTCTCCAGTCCCCTTTTGTGGGACACCTATAAGGAAGGAGTTGGATGCACCTGACTTTCTGCTCATGCTGTCTAATAGCAGACCAGGAGGCATGGGGACAGCAAAAGGATGAGGTCTCAGAGAAAGGATGAAAATACAAACCAAGTCAGGGGCCCGTGGAGAGAAGCTGATGTTAACTGCACTTTGTTAGTTCCATCTGATTTGGGCTGAGTTGGGTTTGAAAGGTTGGTAGGAGGTTGTTCTCCCTTATTCTTATTTAATCATCATGACCAGGCACCATTGTTAAATACAGGATGCCAGAGAGGTCTAGATTCCCCACAGCACAAGCATCTCTCAGACAACAGCAGTTCAAGGCTCCTCCTGTCTCACCCCAACACTTGTCCCCTTCTCACCAGCACCACTGGAGACCATCACAGAGAGGTTAGCTCCTGATCCTCATCCTTACCTCTGCCCTGTAGTGACCCCGCAGGCAAGACTGGCTGGGATGGTAGGGACACTCCTTGGGTAAAAACTAGCCTAAGGAAAAGGGCTCATGAATTATCTAGGAAGCTATGTAGAGGTCCTGGAGATGGGAGACATGCAGATGTGGGGCGAGGGTCATGCTAGATCCTCCGTAAGGTCATTGTTTCTTTAAGGACCTGGTCTCTGCATAGTGTCTGCAGCAGCAGGGACTTTGCAGAGACAGGGGACAATGCCAGGCACAGCCTTCCCAGGGCAGAGCTGTGACTATACCCCACGGGCAAGGCGCCAGGAGGGTTTTCTAGGAACCACTCAAAAGGACTTGTGGGGCTTGAGGTCAACCCCGCAGCACTTTCACATCAGCCCCAGGGATGCAGAGTGTAAAAGACTGTCAGAGGCACAGGAGCAGTCCCTCAGAGGGGCTCTGCACAGGCTATAAAAGGAGCTGGTCTCTGCTAAATTCCACAGGGAGGGAACATGCTGTAATTATGCCGGTGATGTCTCAATCAACAGTGGCACAAACCAGAACCTTCCAGTTCTGCGGTGGAGAACAACAAGAGCCAGGGAAGGAAAAAAAAATGCCTTGTGCCCTTGAAGCAGGGAGCGTGCAAATTAAAGTTTAGTCTGAAGCTCCACTCCTCTGCAAGCTCAGCCCTGGGCTTGAAAAGGGGGTGTGCATGTGGGCTGCTGGGAGAGAGAAACAGTGGGAGAGAAAACAGGAAAGGGAGAGGGGTGCATGTGTGTGGTGGGGGGGAGATGTAAAAAGGAGGAAAGAAAGATTTTGGATAAACATATCCCTGCTGATAAGCAATCAGGGTTGAGATGGGAGGGGCTGGAAAACCTGCTCAGGAGGAATGAATGAAGGGGCTTGCTTTTATTCAGCCATGGGGCACTCTCTATATGCAAGAGCCTGCAACCCCTCCCTGCCATGCTGAAAGCTGTGTACACAGGGCATGAAATACTTGATGCCCACCTCCAGGGTTGGGAGCTGATCCTTCATCTCATATGGAGATGACCAGGCTGACTTCCAAAGGGTCTGGGTCACCACTGGTTCTGTGGGTCTCAGAAACACAGCAAGGAGAGAGCACAATATTGCAATATGTCCTAGGGACCCTGCTTTGGCAGGGGGGCTGGATGATCTCTGGAGGTCCCTTCCAACCCCTATGATTCTGTGATTCTGTGATTCCTTTGGCATCTTGGTATCAAAACTCTGTGCTGGGAGCCAAGTATTTGTGAGAACACAGAGCAATCCCCATTGATTGAAGGAACAAGGAGGATTTAGCAAAGGGATCCTGCACCCAGCAAGCTAGGATTGATGGAGGCCAATCACAAGGCAACAGGTCAACAGGAACAGGAGAGGATCTGCATTGCAGATCAGAAGCTGAGCAAGAGCCCGTTGGTGCAAAGGAATCATAGATTCACAGACTCACAGAACTGTGGGCATTGGAAGGGACCTCCAGAGCCCATGGGGTCCAACCCCCTGCCAAAGCAGGGTCCCTAGGACAGGGCGCACAGGGCGGCACACAGATGGGGCTGGAATCTCTCCAGAGAAGGAGACTCCACACCCCCTGGGCAGCCTGTCCCAGGGCTCCCTCACCCTCACTGGGAAGAAGTGCTTCCCCAGATTGGGGTGGAACTCCCTGTGCTCCAACTTGAGGCCATCACCCCTTGTCCTGTCCCCACAGACACTGAGAAGAGGCTGCCCATTTCCTCCTGTGTCCTACACTTGAGTAATTTATTATAGATATATATAAGATCCCCTCTCACTCTTCTTCTCTCCAGGCTGAACAGCCCCAGTTCACTCAGCCTTTCCTCACAGGGGAGATGCTCCAGGCCCTTCATCATCTCCGTAGCCTCCTCTGGACTCTCTCCAGGAGATCCCTGGCTTTTTTATCCCAGGGAGCCCAGAACTGGCCACAATACTCTAGGTGGGGCCTGACCAGGGCAGAGTAGAGGGGGAAAGTATGTTAACTCCACACTGGGAAATATAACTGGTGTGTAACCTGGGATATGAGAGGTCCAGACTGCCCCGTGCTGGAGCACCAGGTCCAGCGTAAGGTGTCAGGTGAGGGTATGGGAGCAAGGGGAAGGAATGCAGAGGACAGTAAGGAGGATGAACAGGGCAGTGGAAAACACAGACAATGAGGAGCAGTTGAAGGACATGGACTGTTCACTTCAAAGATAAGACATAGGGTAAATGTGATATGTACCTGATTTGCCTGTCTAGGGAGAGAGTAGAGAGGAAGAACAGTGTCCCCATCTCCAGTCGTTTACAAGAACAGGCTGCACAGGGAGGAAAGGTTATGGATGTCTAACCCAGCCGAGGGAGGAGTGTTTGTACTGGCTGAGTTTTTCAAGGGCTCCTCCTACCTGTTACAATATCCTTTGGTCCTGTTCCCTTTTTATTCCTCCAGTGCTCAAGATTTGCTCAAGTTGCCCTCCTGATGGTCACACCTTGCATCCCACAGTCTACATGGTGATTTTAGACTCGCTGGCATCTCTCCCAGTGAAGATCCATCAAGAGCATTTCTCAGAACAGGAGGCAGAGCTTGGGAAAAGCATTTTCCAAGCAATACACATAGCAAAAGTCTGTCCTCCAAATTTTGCCCAGTGAGACAATTGCACATAGATAATGAAGCAGCCAGGAGTGAAACACACCTTTAAAGAAAAACAAAAAGTTATCAAGAACATACTGAGTAATAAAGAAAGGACAAGTCCATTTTGAAGAGGTGAGGTAATAAATCACACAGCTTTACTGTTTGCTTATGGCCTGCAAACCCATCAGGATCAGTATAACAGCACCAGTATAAAAGCACATAAAGCATTTTTTGGGTTACTCCAAGTTTCCCTGGTGAAAATTGTTTCCCTGGTTTCTCCATCACCTTGATTTGTTGAGCCATTAGACTTACTTTGAGCAGAAGCTCCCTGACCATAAATAAGCTCTTGTAAGCACCTACCAGACTGGCCAATGAGTAGGTACCAGATCTTCCCCATCAGTCTTTACAGGTTTGCCAAAGCAAATCCAGCTGGAATCTCCATCTATCAGCTGGATTATAAAACCCAACCCAACCCAACCCAAACCCACCTGCATCCTTTTCCTAAATCTCCCTTCGCTTTTCATGAATCACAGCGTTCAAGACCCCTGTGGTCTCACCTCCCATGCAGCTCAAACCATTATATTTCAGTGTCCTAAGTATGATATTCACATGTAACTCCCACCCATATCGAAACAGCTTGCACTTGGGTAAAACATCACTTCCAGAAAGGCATCCACTCTTAATTTAAAGGTATCCAGGGATGAAGAACCCAAGTAGCCTGTTGACTAATTACCCTTCAGCAGTAACCACAAGCCTGTGTGGTTTGGCTCTGCTTTGCAACCATGGGAAGACCATTTTCTGCTAGATTAAAGATATGATTTGCTTTGGGCATTTTTCTCCCCAAGCAGTTCTTCTCTAGCCACCTCTCCATCTCCTTTTCTGATAAGCTGACCAGAACAAGCCTTCTGAGCCTGTCATGCAAAAGCTTTCTCTTTACTTTTTGGATAATTTCTGTAGCTTTTATTTCCATGCCTGTTCTTATTTTTCAGTATCTTCTTTAAAGCAGCGATGTGGTTTTCCAAGCATCTATCTCTTCTCACAGAGAGAAAACATCTCCATCTAAGTGGCTCGTTAGAAAGGAAAGGACAACAGCCAGGACTTTTTATAAAGTTAAAGAAATCAGGAGAAGGTTTCAGAAATGGGAACATTTTCTACAGATATTTTTTCTTTCTACTTAACTATAGCAGTCAAGGAAATAGGATGGGAACACCTGCTGGCACCAGACCACAGTTACCCACACTATTGTTGGCAAAGTCTTTGCCATGGCCTTCACACTTGACCAAGCAGAAGTTGAGCTTCTCAACCAGTGGTTGAGCTTACAAAGATCTAAATCCTACATGGAAGGTGATCTACATGAGAAGGGATTGCCTGCCCACAGCAGGATTTGGCCTGGACTGAAGGCACCTCCAATGCTTCCCCAGACTCTGGTCCCCAAGAGAATTTGGCCAACTAACAAAAGAACCAAAGTGCAGCATTGCTGGGTAGTGAAGAGAGGTGAAGGAGATGTTGCTCCAATACAGACTGGTGGATGTGTTAGGTGAGCCATAATGCCTCAGAAGTGTGCCTTTCTTTTCATAAGGCTACCCTGGCCAGGTTGGGGCCAGACCAGGACCACCCTGGCTTTGAAGCAATGTTAGGTCCCACCGAAACGTGGATGTATATAGGACTGTGATGGTCAGGTAGAGCTACACTAAGGCTAAGCTTCTCTGGATGACCTTCAGGAGTGGGAAGTATCCAGCAGAACGTGAGCAACCAGCTTTGAAAGTGGGCTTTGATGGATTAGCAGAGATACAATCATTAGCATAGGACAGGAATGGTTGGACTCGATGATCTTAAAGGTCTTTTCCAACCTTGTGATTGTGATTCTGTGATTCTGTGAAGTGGGACCTGACATTGTTTTGGGACACAGCAAACATGAAAGGTCACCAGAGGCCAAGGAGTGCTGGGTTTCATGGGCACAGCTTTGCACCATCCTCTTCTGCAGCTGAAACAAAACCCCTAAAGCACTTAAAATTTGTGACCCACCTCATCTCCAGTAATAAGACAAATAAGACAAAATCAGGGCAAGGACAGAGCAATGCTTCCCCAACACTCTCCTCCAGCTTCTAGCAAGTGACATCTACGTGACATCCTGAGCTGGATGAACCAATCTCATATTAAATGGCCCTCAATAGACTGTTTTTCCTCCTCCCACTGTCCAGTTGCTTTTCTGAACGCACATGAACCTCTATCTGGGCTGGAGTTCAGCTTGCTGGGTTTGATCCCTCACCCTGGTGTCACAAGGCCAAGCTTCTTGCAGACGTTTGAGGACGTGGTGGGGGCCAGAGGAGCCCTATCAGCTTTGCCCGTCTCTGAACTTCTGCTGACACCGAAAGGAGACGGCCAGACTCCCCGGGATGCTGAGCACAGGGGAACTGCACAGGCCACATCCCAAACAAACAGGAGGGAAAAGGCAGAAATTGGGCCTGGTAAAAAATGAGACAGGGAAGTAAAGGGGCAAAGTGGGAAGGGAAATGTCTGATTCATTATGCTCTTGTTTTGCTTTTTGTCTTCTCCAAGGAGGAAGAGGATGGAGCACTGCTGAAGACAGACAGAAGGATATTTCCTGGCCTTGCCTGGGAGAGGATCAGATAATGGTCAGATAACAATAGAAATGATGACTGAGACAAAACTGCAGCCACTCGCCGGGCAGGGAGAGCAGCCAGCCCCACCACAGGCAGCCAAAGGCTGAAGAGGAAGTCAAGAGCATGAACAGCTTCAGTGCATGAGCTGGTTGGTCCAGGTAGGACCTCTGGGAGCCAAGAGCTTCCAGAGCTGCTGCACCCCATTGCATGAGTGCTTCCCCATTTTTATGTGGAGTCTGAGGACACAAGAGTGAATTCAGCCCATAGATGTGTCTGGGGATGGGTAGTAACCATTTACCATGACTCTCTGCACATGATGTCTCATGTTTCTACTCATGCTTTCCCTTCACCAGCACTTCAGACCCTGCCACCTGAGCACTCTGTTTGAACCCAGGTCTGTTAAGTGTCCATCACAATGGGATTTCAACAAATCTGTGGGTGCCCTCCTGTGCAAAAAAGCAATAAACCAGCTCTGAAGGTCTTCTCAGGAAGATCTGCTTTGGTTCCTCCATTGCAAGTTAAACATGCTGTGGTCTTCACACATATCTAGGGGTCAACATGCAAACGTAGTCATCCGGGGTATGCAAACACAGATGCAAAAGCACTGGTAGGCAAATGCTGAAGTCCCAGAGCCTGGTCTGTGTGGATGAAAGGTGCTGTTGTTGAATTAGTGGTAAGACAGGACATGCTACCATGTGTGATGTAATTTCCAGCACCAAACCTCAATGGAAACTGCTTCAAGATGTGTATGTGTGTACCACTCACCTTCACCCCTGGGGCAAGCATGTTTATGTGTGAGTACCCCACAGTGGGAGAGCCGTGTCCATTGAACCAGGGCAATGGCACAGAACATGGTGCTCACACATGTGCAGAGAGTTTGCCTGGGGTCAGTATTTGCAGTTCACTGTAAATTCCTCTCATCTCAAGGATAAACTCTGAAAGGATGCAAATGGGATGCAATGCATCTCCACAGGCTTCTTCCTATGCATCATGGAGAAGTCTTGAGCCTGACTCTAGCTGTTAAATGGGAGTTTAGGGGTCTGTAGCAAGACACATGATTCCTTATCCTTCCACATCAAACAAGCCTGCTGAGCTGACACCAGAGCAGCTGAGCCGCTGGGTTGATGGATGTGCAGCAGACACTGATCTGAAGGCACTCAATGCTCACCCTTGCCTGGGGTGAGTCACCTAACAGTTGAACCCAAAGACCAAAATCAGCCCTGTCTTTTGCTTGGTCACACCGTGAATCAGGCACAAGGGAAACAAGTCGAAATATGAGTCATGCCAGGTTCTGATTAATAACATGTTAATTATTATACTGCTTCTACAAGTGGCTACTGGATACACATAATATATGAGGACATATCCCAGCTGCAGCTCCTCTACCAGCCTACTTGGCTTGAGTGAAGCTAAATAGGATTTATGGGATAATAGTGAATTCATTATTACCACTGGACACCCAAGCTGATGCACGTGTCTGCAAACATCTTCTGAACCTACCCGCCCCCCCCCCCCCCGCCATGCACAGGGTCAGGAGGAAAGAATTAGCATGAAATCCCATCAAGGAGGGAGTGGAGAGCACCTGATGTAGTCCATTATCAGAGTGATGGATCCCCATCACACCAGACCAGATGGATCCCCATCACACCAGAGACTGCTCCAAGAGGGAGTTGCAGTGGGCTTGAAAACACTGGTCCTGCTGCCTTTGGCTTTAGGATGGTTATGCAGCAGAGCTGCTACGTGAACAGCTGAGTGAAATCAAGCCTCAGCACTCAGGGATGATGCTCAGGTATGGCTGCAGACAGCCTGTGCCCTGGGTTGATAATCTCATTGCTGCTCTTGCAATGGTTGGATAGGTGAAATCTAACATGCTTAATCCTGCCTGGACATATGCTTCATGTTGCTGTATTTACATAAATTCAATATGCTTCTCTCTTGTTGTGTCCCCTTCCCATGTTATTACTTTATGTGAGTAGCTTCATTTGTCCTTCCCATCCAGTCTCAGACACTTTTTTAAGATGTTGGCCACTTTAGGACACTAAGTTACCATCTACTTTGTGAAAACAGATGTCTAGATGTCTGAATGGGACTGGGGGAAAAGCCACAACGGGAGCTCAACTAGTATATCAGTCAAGGAAAAGCAGCCCAGGAAAGTGCTGTTAGGAACGACCCACACTGCAACACAGCTCTGGGCTCACCCTGCCACCAGCAGCTGGGCCAGTCTGGCTGCAGAAAGCCAGGTCTGCACCTTCTGGGGCTTGCAGAAGGAACCAGAGAGGAGATTTAACCTGACAAGCCAGCACATTGGTTAAAAACATTGTCCAAAGGTGGTGGTGGGGGGGAGCAAAAATTACATTCAATAAGCTGCCTGCTGCAAAGGGTCTGCTCAGCTTGGGGCAGTAGCCCCCCTCCATCACCCAGCCAGCCCTCTCTCTCCCCTCCCTGCCAGAGAAGGGCTCCTATCTCCTGAGAATCCTGATAAACCCTCCTCTTGCACCCTCCCCTTCCCTCTCCCTCCCCCCCCCCCCCAAATAAAAGTGAGCTGTCTTAGTGCTAGGATGCAGAAACCACTTCCAAGCCAGCATTACATCAACATTGCAGCTGATAAAGGGATGCACAATGGAGTGTTAGACTAATAGAAAAACACAGCTCAGATAAGGCAGGCTCCTGATAGCCTGGGCTGATGTAAAATGCCATTGTCTCCCTCTCTGTCAGCTGAGTCACAGAGCGATAGGGAATTCCAGTGGCAGCGGGCAAGTCAGGGGTCAGAAACCACAAACCCTGGGTGATGCAAATCCCCCAGCCTGGGCACCACTGGGCAGATGGAGTTAGGGGCAGGAGGATGTATTTTGGGGTGCAGGTGGTGGTGGGAACTGCAGGGATGGGGAGCAAGGATGAAGGATGGAAAGGGTCCAGGCTGCAAGACTGCAGCTGGGTCTATGTGCAAGGGTGCACCCAGCGCAGGTCCCTCAGCACCACCAGTCCTGGCACTGAACCCATCGATTTTTGTGGCTTTCCCTTGCTGTTTCACCTCCCTCCCCCTACCTGATCCACCCCCTGTATTTTCCCCAGGCACACTGAAGTCAGGGAGGGTGGGAAGTCAGCTGGAGAAACACAGGGGGTGGGATGCTGAAAGCACTGCCCTGAAAAACTACACTTTCCCATGATTTTTTTGGGTGAAGATCATCTCTTCCATGGGGTTTGAACCACACCAGGCTCAAGAGGGGCTGGTTCTTGTCTCAAGCTGCTGTCTCACACTAGTCTGAACGATAAGGTCAGAGAGGCATGGGGAAAGGCACCATGCCCGCACCCACCCGGGTGCCCGGAGCCAGAGGATGTCTGTCTCCATCCCTCCTGTGAAGGGGAACTCCCAAAGCCTGCGAGAGGGCTGCGATTAGTCCCCCAACCGACAGGGTGAGGGTGTTTTTCCCTCTATGGGCTCCACTCTCGTTTTCCTGTGCTGCCCTTTGATCTCCTCTCACACGGCCCCAGCCTGTGAGGCTGCCCCAAAGGAAGAACTCCAGATTACGTGACAGGGTTATGTCATTTTTCCAGCGGACGTGCTGGCCTGGGCTTTCAGTTGAGAGGGCTTTTTTTAGTACCAGTGCTTCACTCCTTGGCCAGAGAAGTCCCAGATAAACCTTGTGTCGGGGATGCTGCAAAGACCCAGTGCCCCAGTGAAAATCTTCAGTAGGTAGATGGGACCCAGGAAAGGCTCAGGAAACAGCTCTGGCTCTTCTCTCTGTGTTTGCTCACACCTCCATGGGGATATGAGGGGTTCAGAGCTTGCCACGAGCCAGCTGGTGCAAGATTAGCCCTGGCTGAAGCGTTGGGGTAAAAGCACATCGTGGGTTGTATGCTGGGGAATGAGTGCTGCCTCCTACCTTGGAGGTGGAGCAGGGCTACAAGGGCATTGCACATTATAGGGGTAGAAAACATGAAATTCCAGTGATGGAGAAACAAATGTGGCTGAAGATGTTCATAGGCTGCCCTTCTGTTTTCATCAGAAGTGGAGACTTTAGCTGAAAAGTACACAAACAATCTAAATGTTTGTTTCCAGCAGAGATTTCTTACACAGTTTGCTTCTGAAAAATAAAATAATAATTCTTATTCAAACCTCTCTCTTCCCCCCAAACTAGTGGGCTCTCTTACCAGCCTAGAAACTTGTGTCACACTTCTTCGTTATCTAAAGGTAGAAGCAAAACCCAAAAGGTTGATGAATGCAAAAAAAAAAGGAGGACTGAGGCCCATCCATACGCTTGTGAAGAAGCCAAGATGGCCAGACAATGCTGCTGAAGGTGGAAGACTGTGGAGGAGAGACCCTGTTATGTAAGGACCTTGGACTCTTGCACCTTGATCCCACCTATTATTCTCTTTGATTCAATAAACTGATGCTGACCAACTGAAGGAGCCCCCATGTCGGTCCCACCACAGACTCCTGTGAGTGTGGAAAGGCTGAACCTGGCTTCTGATAACAGCTAGGTGGATGGAGGGTACTTTCTTGTCATAGTACTTCGGTGCACAAGGAAGGAGAGAAGGTCCTCTCCATTTGGAAGAAGAGAGGGATGGAGGCCAAAGCACCCCTTGCTCCTCAGGACTGCTGGGGGTACAGTTGGTGCCCTGGTTGCATTAATTTGTAGATGTGTGCTTGGGAAGGACAAAGAGAATTTTCCAGAAAGTGCCCCCAACACTCTAAAGGCTTCTTTTGAGTCAGTCAAAATAAAGTGGTATTGTGGAAGCTGACCCACTCCCCCTCAAAACTCAATATCCTCCTGGAGGTTTCCACTCCTCAGAGGTTCCTACCTCTTCTCTGTCATTGATGGAGGCAAACATGGGTTGCAGTCTGCATGCACTGGCATGGATCAGGGCTTGTGGTCTGTCAGCACTGATCACCTCCAGGACACAGCAGGAAAAGACATCCAGCTTTGTATAGAAACTCTGGATAGATTTCACAGGAGAAATCCTCTGTCTGCTCTGGAACATCACCAGGCAATGGTCTAACACCTCTGTTCCTGTGGGGAAATCTTTAATGGCCACAGATTTTTCATGAAGAAAGGATCATTCCACATAATCAACAGTATTACCCCTTCTGGAACAAAGGGTCCTTGGAACAGCTACTATCCTCCAGAAAAAACATCCCAACTTTGGCTCAAGACCAAGAGGTGCTCTTCTGTGCCAAACTACAGCCCAGTCCTTCAAAGATCTTTTGAAGCCAATGGGATTTCCTTACTGATAAGAGTGGAGGGGTACTGTGTTCTCCTGAAAAACCCTTTAACCCAGTTCAAGACCCATAGGGAGATCTTTATCTGCAGAGAAATGCACAGGCTTTGTCCTCCTGCAAAGATCTTGGAGAGGGTTCAACTGAAAGATTTGGGTCCCTAAATTTAGGGCTTAAGATGGTTGTCCTCACTGAATCACACAGAATCACAAGGTTGGAAACAACCTTTAAGATCATCAAGTCCAACCATTCGCATCCTCAACTAAACCATATCTCTAAGTACCTCATCTACCCTTTTTTTGAACACATCCAGGGAAGGTGACTCAACCCCCTCCCTGGGCAGCCTGTTCCAGGCCCTGACAACTCTTTCAGTAAAAAAATTGTTTCTAACATCCAATCTGACCCTGCCCTGGCACAGCTTGAGCCCATTGCCCCTTGTCCTATCACCTGTCCCCTGGCTGAAGAGACCATCACCTATCTCTCTGCACCCTCCCTTCAGGTAGTAGTAGGTG
Source organism: Porphyrio hochstetteri (assembly GCA_020800305.1). NCBI lineage: Eukaryota > Metazoa > Chordata > Aves > Gruiformes > Rallidae > Porphyrio > Porphyrio hochstetteri. The sequence continues at coordinate 123,232,125 of CM036907.1, read as the reverse complement.
GGAAGAAGGTCTCCCCTCAGCCTCCTCTTCTCCAAGCTAAACAGCCCCAGCTCCCTCAGCTGCTCCTCAGAGGATTTGCCCTCCAGCCCCTTCCCCAGCCTGGTTGCCCTTCTCTGGACTCACTCCAGGACCTCAATGTCCTTCTGATGGTGAGGAGCCCAGAACTGGACCCAGCACTCGAGGTGCAGCCTCACCAGTGCCCAGTCCAGGGGCACAATCACCTCCCCAGACCTACTGGCCACACTGTTTTTGATACAAGCCAAGATGCCATTGGGCTTCTTGGCCGCCTGAGCACACTGCTGACTCATATTCAGCCTGCAGTCACCCAGCACCCCCAGGTCCTTCTCTGCCTGACAGCTCTCCAGCCAGTCTCCCCCAAGCCTGTAGCGCTGCATGGGGTTATTATGTCCCATGTGCAGCACTCTGCATTTGGCCTTGTTAAACTTTAGAAGATGCATTAGAGCAGTCAATATGGGGTTGGAAGACAAAGGAAGCTGAATCCCTCCCTCCATCCCTTTCTACCTGCACAGGAAGGCCTCAAACTTCAGTTTCATGTAAGTCAGCTGCTTTTCACCTGCATCCTTTTTAGTATTCTCAGACAGCTGGTGCAGTTTCAAAGTCAATAGGAAGTCTTCTATTGGTATTGCCACTTGCAGGTGGTGCTTTCCAGGACCTCTGCCTGGGTAAGTGTGATCACAGCATCCATTCCGATGCTCTGCAACGCTAAAAGGATTCTGTATTATTTACTGTGAAATCTGGAATTGCCTTCTCTATGGAAAGCAGGCTGACTTAAAAATCTGACTTCATCTTGGAAGTGACCTGGTTGGCATGCCTTAAAAGCATCTTGTCTTACAGCACCAGGTGCATTCTCCTGCCCTGAGATGCTATTGTAAAGTGTCTGGGATCAAATCATAGAATCATTGAATCATCAATGGGAAGGGACCTTCAAAGGCCATCTAGTCCAACCCCTGCAGTGAGTAGGGACACCTTTAACTAGATCATGTTGTTCAGAACTTCATCAAGCCTGACCCTGAATATAGAATCATAGAATCACAGAATCTCCTGAGTTGGAAGGGACCCATAAGGACCATCCAGTCCAACTCCTGGCTCCACACAGGCCCAGCCAAGCCAGAGCATGGCACTGAGGGCATCATCCAGACGCTTCTTGACCTCAGTCAAATATCTCCAGGGATGGGGCCTCCACCACCTCTCTGGTGGCCCAGTGTCTCACCACCCTCAGAGTGAAGAACTTCTTCCTAATATCTAACCTAAACCTGCCCTGCTCTAGTTTAAAACCATCACCCCTAGTCTTATTGCTCCATGCCCTTACAAGCAGTCATTCCCAGCTTTCCTGTAGGCCCCTTCAGGTACTGGATCTTCCCAAAGCCATTACTGAACATCTTGGCCTGTCTCGAGAAATCAGTTTTCCTAAAGGAGACACCTCCCAGCCTGAGCATGGCCACCACCAGCCTCCTGAGACAGCCATGGGGTCAGAAGAGACACCAGCAGCCAGAAATTCAGGGGTTTTTTGCCCTGATACAGCAAATTTGGCCTAGCAGAGGCCCTCCATGCAGCACTCCTTGCCGCTAAACATACAGCCGGCCTATAAGTGTGACAACGACCTATCTGAAGGCAAGCAAGTTGAAAGGTCCAGGTTGTTTTGCTTTGTTTTGCTTTTCAGGGAGGGAAAGGAGTTTCGTTTTCAATCGACACCTTTATGTCAAAGTTCAGAGTCAAAACAACAGCTTGTGGCTGTGGATCAATGTGAAACTGCCCTGAGGGTAAAGGAAACGTTGCAGCCAAAGAAATTCTCTATCAGGTGTGTTTGTTTTATAGATTTATAGTGAATAAAAGCAATCACCCTCAGAGTGTGTCCTTTCATGGATGCAGAAGGGCAGATATGCTCCTCAGAGGTATTACTGATGAATTTCCCCCCTTTTATTTTGGTCTGACACATTCCTTCCCCACCACACCAAGACCCATGGGGGTCACAGTGGGATGTCATAGCTACAGCATCAGTTTGGGTGCTGGAGGTAGATTCCATCACCCCAGTGGGAATATCACCCTCTTCTTTCCAGTGGGAAAGGGTCCCAAAGCTGGTTGTGGCACAGAAGGAGACTGGGATGAACATGCAAAAGGTGGGGGGGGGGATGAGGATGGAGAGAGGAAGGTGAGCTGTATCGATTGGTGTGTGAAAAGCCTCCCCGGAGCCCCGTTGCTGAGAGACAGCCCTGGGAGATGCAAGGCTGGAATTAATAACTGCTCCATTGGGGCCCTGTTTGCTCTCCTTGCCCAGAGCCAGAGGACTTTGGTCACAGCTTATCACCCTGCCGAAAGCCCCAGGAATGCAGTCACAGGCAAATGTGCATGTTCACACGACATCTATTAATCAAACGGCTCCCCCACCCTTTAACCCTTTGCAGGTCAGGGAGGGGGGAGGAGGTGAGCGTAGCTCTACTTTGTCTAAAATCAGGGTCCCCTGGGTCTCTTTAGAGCAATTGGAGATAGGGGTAAGTGTCCTGTGAATTTTGGTAAGATACCATCCCTCTTCTCTGCACCTGGGGCTTTTCTAAAATGATATCTCCCACCCCCTTCAAAATGCTTAGGAAATCAATTCTGATACCTGCATCTGAAGACATCCCTTTTCGGTGGAAGCTAAGCATCTAGCCACCCTAAAAAGCCCTAAAAGTCCCACTCATTGGCCCTGAAATATTACCACAGACTTTTCTTCCTCTTCACTCTATCCCAAATCTCAGGGTGCTGTTTGCACACCCACCATGGTGGTTGTTCTACAGCTTCCCTCAGCTGCACCTTGGCTATGGCTCCTCTGCAGCTGTACGCATCCGTGACAGGATGAAGTCCATTCTGAACAGCACACAGCTAATCCAACACACCTTCTCCCCAGCTTGCACCTGGGGGCACAGAACATCACAGGCAAACAGCTCTCCTGCAGCCTACAGCAGGCAGATTGACCCCAGCTTGGTGTCAACACAGCAAAACCAGCCAGTCTCTTGCCTGGCTGTTGGGATTTTTAGTCTCTGTGTGCAGTAGAGTGTATTCCTCCCTCAAAACATGAGGTTTTCAGGCTGTTGACTTGTTAGCAGTTATTTGGCCTGCTACATTACCCAGAGAGTCTCTGTAGGCCCTTCATGGTGAAGGAAGAGTCAGTGGCATCTGCCAAGGGCAATCTAGCACACCAAAGTTGGGCTTCTGGACTGTATAATCCCCTGGAAGACCTCTATGACACAGAGACCCTAGAAAAACATCACTTGCCAAATTAAATGTCTCAGTCTGGCCAGGATGCACATTGCTTCATTGATTACCCCAAGACGTCACCTCAACCTTGCCAACACCCCCAGAAGGATTGTTGACCCACAGGCTGGATCAGCAAGTCTTTCAAACACAGACAAGACACCAAAGAGACCCTTTAGGAAGGCACCAGGGATGTTCCAGTGCTGCAAGGTACAAGTGAGCATGGGAAATGTCAGATGTCCATTAGAAGATGAGTCCTCACTTACAGAGGAGTGAGGCACCAGGATGGCCTCCCAGAAGAAGCAGATGGGACAAGAAGCCCACCCAACCTAGAGATGGACTCTGAGCAGGCTCCGTTGTGGTGACCCTGAGCAGAGGCTGGTGTTGCTCCTCCCTGTCCTCTGTCCCATGTTCCTGGATAAACAGTGCCCAGCGATAAGGTACCCATTTATAAAAGGGGTGGGGACTGAGCAGCCTCAAGAAGTCTGGTCAGTTCCCATCACCTCAAGTTTTCCACCCAGATTGGCATCTCCTCCTCTGCCACCACTACCAGTCGTGGGTTCATCTTGGGTGACAGGGTGAGGCTGTGGCTTTTGCCACAGGCCAGATCAGACTGGGTGATGGAGTGGATGACTTCTAGCCTTCTCACACCAGGAAGGAAGGACAGACTTTTGCACATCATGTCTTGAGACGTCTGTAGCCCTAGCTTCTGTCCTGTTTACCTTGTGTCAAGAGGAGGAGCATGAGCTGATGAAGGGACTTGAAGAAAGACAGAAGGCGTCACCCCAGAGATGGGATTGAGTGTATATTTTGTTCCTAGTGTATATTTGGGTTCCTAGCTTAATTCATGAAATCTCCCTGTCTTGGCTCCCATGATCTCACAAGCCTAAGGTGTCACAATGACAATGCCCTTCTCATCAAGGCAGGTTTCACTTGTTAAGGACAATGATGGAGGCAAACTACATTGTTATTAGCTGGCATTTTTAGGTGTGCATGAGTTTCTATTCTTCTAGCTGTCAAAAAACTAAGCACATCTTTTGGAGTTGAATCAGTTCATTTCTGAAGCATCACCATGCTACAGTATCTGGCTTGAGCCTTGAACAATTCCCCCTCAGATCCAACTGTGTCTAAAAAAACCTAGATTCCTTTGGAAGGAAACTAACCCAAAAGATGCACTACAGCTGCTGATGGCTCTTTTTGTCCATGGGACCAGAGCAGGTGTGGCCTGGAGTAAAACCCCTCTGGAAATGTGTGCAGTGTGGACATGATGTTGGGTTGGACCCGATGATCTCTCGAGGTCCCTTCCAACCCCTACGATTCTGTGATTCTGTGATGTGCTGAAGACCAACCATTCCTACATGGCCACCCCACTGGCTGGTGTAGTGCTGCTTCTTGCCCTTCCACAACCTGTTGCATAGGACTTGCCATGTGTCTGTGCAGAACTCAAAGCAGAGGGACCTAATGGGGCCTGAGCATGAAAGACGAGCATCAGTAAGAACCAACTGTACTACAGGGTCCTGTTCCTTCCTCCTGGTGAATTAATACTTAGAGAGAAGAGATGTCAACAGAAAAAAAATACACTATTAATGCTGCAGTCCAACAAACCTCCAGCAAACAGAATCACAGAATTACAAGGTTGGAAAAGACTTTTAAGATCATTGAGTCCAACCATTCCTGTCCTGTGCTAAACCATATCCCTAAGTACCTGATCTACCCCTTTTTTAAACACATCCAGGGATGGTGACTCAACCACCTCCCTGGGCAGGTATTAAAAAAAGATATTAAGAAAAGGAAGGGGGGGCAGGGAAAGACCATCAAGCAATTTGACACTTCTACCTGTAAGTAATTATTCATCCAGACCCTAGCAATAAGCACATGACACTGTCCAAGCAGAACAGGACCTTGTTGGAGAAGAAAACCCTCATTGGAGAAGAAAATCCTCCTTGGTTTCCCTCTTCCCATCAAAGGTCCTATTGTTCCCAAAGAGTTAACAGCAAAGCAGGTCTGCAATTACCTGGGAATAATGGGGTGTGATTGGGGCACTAAAGAGCTGGAATTGATTTTTTTCTTTTCTTTTTTTTTTTTCCAGGCTTTCAGCCCTAGAAGCCCCTCCCTGACTTCCTGGTAACTCATGACCAGAAGGGTCAATAGAGCAGAAATCCTTCTAAAGGGCCAATCTGTATTTGAATTATTTAAACAATGTAGTACAGCCAAGTTAAATGGGGCTTATCAAACGTTACACCTCTTAAAGCACAATTGGAGACAAGGATGTTAACTGCTGAAGCTCCACTGCTGGGAGGAGAGGAGAGGGAGAGGAGAGGAGAGGAGAGGAGAGGAGAGGAGAGGAGAGGAGAGGAGAGGAGAGGAGAGGAGAGGAGAGGAGAGGAGAGGAGAGGAGAGGAGAGGAGAGGAGAGGAGAGGAGAGGAGAGGAGAGGAGAGGAGAGGAGAGGAGAGGAGAGGAGAGGAGAGGAGAGGAGAGGAGAGGAGAGGAGAGGAGAGGAGAGGAGAGGAGAGGAGAGGAGAGGAGAGGAGAGGAGAGGAGAGGAGAGGAGAGGAGAGGAGAGGAGAGGAGAGAAAAAAGAGGGGAGAAGGAAGAAAAATAAGGAGGGGGCAAGGCAGGCTTGTTTGTACAAGGGGAGGAGCAGGTGTCTGCTGCATGATCTTGGCCAAAGCTGGTCTCCTGTTCCTTTTGGAGACCCTCCATACTTACCCAAAGTGGGGCTGGCTTTACCATCTGGACCCAAGGGAATTAAAACCCCAGATTTGGGGTGTTGAGTGCTTAATCCACATCACTTCCCAGGATGGGAGCATCTGGGGATATAGCACTTCACTTTTCTCAAGGGGAGTGCCAGCAGAGGTTGCTTCCATGTCACGACAGGCTGTGTGGTGCTCTCCCTGTGCATGGCTTGGGATGGCCCCTTTGCCCAGAAACGGCTGACACACACAGTGTCCACAGTGGGAAAAGGAACAGGCAGCAAAACCCCCCCCATAAAAATAGCAGGATTTTCTTCAAATTTGGGACCCAAACAACAAAACTTTCTCATCTACTGAGAGGGGCTAAGGATGACCAGGGAAAGTCCAACTCCTTGAGCAGCCTCAAAAGACCACAGCGAGTATTTTTGCCCATAAATGCAGTGAGTTTGCTCAGGTTTAGGAGCCAGGGATTTGTCCTGGGAAACAGCTCCTGATTTTCTTACACAGGTGAAAGCAAACAAGAACCCACCTGAGTGTTTTTCTGGCCATTTATCCTGTGTTACCCCAGCCCTTCAGTGGCATTTGAGGAGGTTCAGGGGGTGCCCTGATGGGATGCTGGGGGTAAAATATAGTTCACAGGTAATCCACACACTGACATTTCCCCATGACTTATTTGACCCAGGGAGAAAACAAATATGTGTGCAAGTAAGAAAGCATGATCTGCCAACAAAGTGCAAACAGCTCCCCTCCCCAAAAAGAGCCTGAATTCACTAGATGATGTATGGGCAGGTGAGAAGTAATTCAGCCATATATAACCCTGTGGTAAGGATGTACAGGAAAGGATACAGGGGGTGAGGGTTTGTAAATGATTTGCAGACCAAAAATGTATAAATATTGGTCAACTGACCTGCAAAGGTTTCACTGGACAGATATGAGTTTAAAGCAAGGGAGAAAAGAAGGGAAAAAGCAAAATTAACAATGCTGTCTTAATGACCCACGTTCCTTCATTGATACAGCTGGTCTGTGAGCTAATTAACCCTGTTAATTAACAGGGATTCAAAGTGTTTCCTCTGTGCTGTGCACTCAGAGGTACCAGCTCACTGAGAGTTGATTTTTTTTTTGGGGGTGGGGGGGGAGTTTATCTACCATTAAGTTGAACCTCCCTCTGGACAGCAGAGGGTCAGGAACGTGCAGTCATGCAGAGCTGGCCAGGAAAAGCTGGAGGGAAACATTTCCCGAGGTGAGGGGCTCTCCCACCCGAACTGGGACATTTCAGGGGATGCTGCTGATTTCACTGAGGTTGTGTATTAAAAGAGAAAGAGGGAAAAAAAAAACCAAAAAGGAAAAAGGAAAGGAAAAAGGAAAAGAAGAAAAAGACAAAGAGAAAGAAAAAGAAAAAAAAGAGAGAAAAAATAAAAATAAAAATAGAAAAATAAAAGAAAAAAGAAAAGGAAATAAAAATAAAAGGAAAATAAAAAGAAAAAGAGAAAGAGAGAAAGAGTGAGGGGAAGGAGAGGAAAGTTTTCCTGACTTTGTTCCATCCTTTTTATCTGAAGCTAGGAATATAAGAAGGTGCCTTGCAGCTCAAATCCAGCCCGGTGCTATCTCAGTATTTGACATTATTTGTCATTTGGGGAAGAATTTCAAAATGTTTAGATTTCGTTACGGTTCAGAACGAAGCCCCAAACTCAACCCTTCCTCCCCCTCCTCGCCCAGCAGCATTTGCCATCCTTCCCCATCCGTGTTTTAAGGACCATGGCTTGCTGCAAAACCAAACAGGTTTTGGGGCCTGTGTCTGTAACCCAACCCCCCCTCCAGCTTAAACAAAACCAGGAGGTGGGTTTGCTCACTCGATCGTGACAGATCCAGCCCCAGGCACCCTCTGCTTCCTCATGCATGGGGGACAGGGGAGGACAAGGGGGTTAACTCTGTCCCTGCCCGCTCCGGACATCACATCTCCAAGGGGCTCTGACACCTTGACCACCAGATGTCTTGGCAAAGGTCACCATGGGCAGCAGCCCTTGCTTTCACACGCTGCTTTCCCACCCCTGGCAGCGGGTGACGCTGGAAGGGAACGGGATGATCACAATATTGAGAAAGCTCAGCCCAAGCAAATGGAGGATTTATAAACTCCCGGCCTAGGCCGCAGGCTGCAAGGTCGCCCCTTATCTGAGTTTGCAGAGGGTTTGCAAAGTTCTGGCAGCCCTCCAAATATGTTTGGGAGTTTTTACTCTAACCTAAGGCTGCCGGACTCCCACATTTGACATTTTCCAAGTGCTGTTAAACAACGAGGCAGCAACGAGGAACAATGTGTGATTATAACAGCCGGCTGGGATAGGGAAAGCCGCTAGCTGAGGCTTTCCAAGAGCTGTAGCAAGTGTGAAGGCTCAGCAGCCTGGCTGCCTGCCCTGTGGGAGCTGTCTTCATCAGAGATCATAGAATCATAGATTGGTCTGGGTTGGACCCCAAGGATCACAGAGCTCCAACCCCGCTGACACAGGCAGAGCCACCAACCTCCAGGCCCGGAGCTACACAAGGTTGCCTAGATGCTGCAGGATGAAGGGAGGTGCTGGGCAAAGCCAGCGCTCTCCCCTTGAAAAACTTTTAATTGTAGCCCAAAGGTGGAATAATGGAGTTTTATGAAGGGGGGTGGAGTTGGAGTACCCTCTATCAGAGCTGCTCCAGGAGCATCCCCACCTGGTTCCCTCTGCTTTGCCTGCGGATGCAGTGCCAGACCCTGCAAGGGATCCCATGCACTGTCCCCTGCCAAAACCACTGGATCTGGGCTGCCACCCCCATTTCTCAAAGGAATGAGACAACACAAATCCACACGGGTGATTAGGAGTCAGTGGAGGAGCTTGTGGACTCGAACCCAGGTTTCTCAAGGTCTGCATTAACCCCCCCACAGACTCCTCTTCCTCTTTGTGCCTTAATTAATCCATCAGCAAGGAATACAGCCCACAACTAAAGGGCTGCATTCATTAATGGATGTGCACCATAATTTAAATGAGCTGAGGTGCCCTAATTCTTAGCTGGGAATATTTCTGATATTTGATAGGGGTGAAAAAAGAGGGAGAAAGGAAATCCACAGAGAAGGCAGATAAAAATATAACATTTCCCATTGTTTTATTTCCCTTTTTTCTTCCTTTAATCTGCCTGGAGAGCTGGCTGCAGAGGGTCAGGGAGTAAAAGAAAGCACAAGGAAGAGGAATGAACAGTAAAAAACAAAAGCAATGTTTTTCCTTCTCTGTTTCTCAAGAAAACAAGCCCAGAAAACTTCTCCCAAAGTAGAGTTTTTCACCCAACAGCTGCTCTGCTTGAAATATATATTTTTGAGAGGGGGAAACGATGAAAGGAGAGGAATGGCTGAGGGGAAGCGGAATGTGCTTGAATACAAATTGGACTGGAAGTGCAAAGGGGGTTATTATTCAGATAGGGAGGATTATTTCACATCTCGACCACCTATACAACCTCGTGTGGGACTGCCTGAATGAGATGTTGGCTTAATCATCCTGGTCAAAGTCCTCTGGCTACAAGCAAGGCTTGTTGTACTGTGGATTAACGGAGGGGGAAAAAAAATTAAGGGATTTTATATACAGTTTTTCTGGCTTTGGTTAGAAACCCTGGGGTCAGAGCAAAGCTCTGATTTCAAACAACTGTATTTTGAGTGATCCTGTTTATTCCAAGTGTCTGCTGAGGCTTTGACTCCGGGCTATTAATACAAAATAAATAATTTTCACACGAGCTATTTTTGCCTCCGTTGCCAGAAAAAATAAAGCACAGTGGCCACAGAAGTGACACGTGTGAACAGCAGAACGGGAGCAAGAGGGAGCTGGTGGGGGAGGCCCGCTGTGATTTTCTCAGCTGCTAAATAACCTGCATAGCAGCGCTGGCAAAGGATGCCGAGCGAGACCGCTTCAGCCAGCACGATGAAGGATGCTTTTGTGACACCTATGAGGCAGCAGGAGACTCCCAGGGTGTGTAAGACCACGGGTTTTTATGGCTTCTAAATCCACTGTTGTTTGAGAGGGTGTGTGACCTGCCATAAAGGCAGCTTAGCCCCTATGAGCAGTAGCTTCACAAGCTGCCTGTCGCACCTTCTGCCGCGGAGATGCAAGCCCAGATGATCACAGAATCACAGAGTCACAGAATCACAGGGGTTGGAAGGGACCTCCAGAGATCATCAGGTCCAACCCCCCTGCCAAAGCAGGGTCCCTAGGACAGGGCGCACAGGTCGGTGTCCAGACGGGGCTGGAATATCCACAGAGAAGGAGACTCCACACCCCCTGGGCAGCCTGTCCCAGGGCTCCCTCACCCTCACCGGGAAGAAGTTCTTCCCCAGATTGGAGTGGAACTCCCTGTGCTCCAACTTGAAGCCATTGCCCCTTGTCCTGTCCCCACAGACACTGAGAAGAGGCTGCCCATGTCCCCCTGTGTCCCACCCTTCAGCTATTGATCCCCATTGATCAGATCCCCTCTCAGGCTTCTTCTCTCCAGGCTGAACAGCCCCAGCTCACTCAGCCTTTCCTCACAGGGGAGATGCTCCAGGCCTTTCATCATCTCCGTAACCTCCTCTGGACTCTCTCCAGGAGATCCCTGTCCCTTTTATCCCAGGGAGCCCAGCACTGGACACAATACTCCAGGTGGGGCCTGACCAGGGCAGAGCAGAGGGGGAGAATCACCTCCTTAGACCTGCTGGCCACGCTCCTCTTGATGCCCCCCAGGATCCCATTGGCCCTCTTAGTGGATGTGCTGGCACAAGAGCCTGAGGTGGGCGTGGGAGCATCCAGAGGACCATCCTTCCATGCAGCTGGGCACAAATATGTTTTTTGGGAAGTAGCATCCCACCCCAGTGGTCCCAAGTAGTGATCCAAGGGATCCCTCAAGGAATCCTGCTCTCTGTAGTGTGGGGGCCATTCAGGCTGGCTAGGATGTGCTTGGACCCACAGCGCTTGGAACCTCAGGGCAGAGGAGCAAGAGGTCAAGAGATAAAGGCAGCGGGTCCCTGCTTGGCTGTGTTCCCAGCAGATGCCAGGGACGAGCTGTATTTGCACACCTGCAGCTTAGCTCCCTCCCATGCTGATGGCTGTACACTCATAGCCTGTGTACCTTCTCCACCAGCTGCTTTCCTGGTCCCCTTTTTGCAGGTGGATGTCTTGAGCTCACCAGGTCTCTGTGTCTGGGTACCAGATTTCAGATTGATCAATGGAGCAAAACAGGAGAGAGAGAAACACTCCAACAGATGAATGACTCAGTGGTGGGAACTAATTCTGCAAAGCCTCTGCAGAGGCCACCTGGCCTCCTCCTCTTGTGTACATGAAGGACAGGGCTGTGAGGATGAAGAGGGGCCTGGAGCATCTCTGGTGTGAGGAAATGCTGAGAGCTGGGGCTTTTTAGCCTGGAGAAGAGAAGACTGACAGGGGGTCTCATCAACATTGATCAATATCTGAAGGATAGGTGTCTAGAGAATTGGGGCTGGACTCTTCTCCGTGGTGCCCAGTGACAGGACAAGGGGCAACAGGCACAAACTGGAACACAGAAAAGTCCATCTCTATGAGGAAAATCTTCACTCTGTGGGTGCCTGAGTCCAAACAGAGATCCCAAACCCTCCTGGACACAATCCTGTGTGACCTCCTTGAAGTGATCCTGCTTTGGCAGGGGGGTTGGACTGGATAGTCTCCAGAGGCCACTTCCAACCCCCACCAGTTTGTGGTTCTGTGACAGCCCTGCTATTTTCTTTTAAGAACAGCTTTAAAGCCTCCACCACTTGTTTGTTGTGCACCCCATAATACAAGGGCTTCACCGGGGTTCAGAGGTTCAGACATTATGGCAGCCTTGGGGGGCATCAGCAAGACAAGGAGAAGACAGCTGGTGACCACATGAAGAGGTTGCCACAAAGTCACAGCCCTTAACCTACACCCATGTCAGGCACCCAAGTCTGCTGGGGGAAATGGAGATCTCTGCTCTCTCGTGGTGCTTACACCATGTCCCCTCTACCAAAATAAACACCAGCTGGACCAGGAAAGCCTCTCCCACCTCGTGCTTCTGCCAAGTATGAATCATGGAAGGATGCAGCCTGACCCTGAGGTGTTTCACATGCTCAGACTCACACGGACACAGGGAAGGACCTTCAGAGTTGCTGGATGAAGGACCTGGTGTCAGAGTCTCCTCCAGAGCAGCTGGGGGAATTGATTGCTGCAGAGACGTGGGAGGTGTTCATGGGAGTCTGAGAGTCTGCAGGGAGAGAATGTGGCTGGAAAGCTCTACCTGCAGTTTGTATCTGGGCCCTGTGCTTTTTGGTGTTGGTTTGTAAGGGTCTATTAAACTATGTGCTGGTTTGAATTATCAGGTTATAAAAAGAAATGCATTCATTTAAGCTGTAAGGTCTCCAAGATGTGAGTGTGTCCTGCTGAAGGTGAGCGTTGCAGTGAGGTGTGACATCCCCATTAAACTACTGGGATGTAGAAGAAGCAGACAGGCATTTATTTGGGGGGGAGGGGAGGAAAGATTTAAGGATTAAATTAAATTTAAACACAATTATATAAAGTGTGGTTCTGGATATCCATCACCTGCAATTTTCTAGAGGGGATTGTACGCAGGGGAAATTCACTACCAGCTCACCCCAGCCTCATCTTTTTTGACAGGTTCTCTCCATTTTTTATTTGGAGGAAGGAGGTATAAGCACAGGCTGTCATTGCCACAAATTGTACAGTCCAGTTTTTCCCATCTGGCAGAATCCAAGCTCATCACACCCATAGTGTAAAGCACCAGCTTGGTTTTACTTGGAGACTCCAGGTAGCTGAACCACTGTCATGTTAATGAGGTCTTGATCTCAAAACAGAGCACCTATGCACCCCATAATATGGTTAAATACCAATAAAATCATGTGTGTTCTGGCTATCATTCCTGGCAGTGCTCAGGATCTGCAGTTTCCCATAGGAAATGCATGGATAGCCCAAATCTGAGGTCCCATCTGGACTAAAGCAGGAGCGCAGAGGGAGCCAGCTGGCTTTCCCCAGCCCTGAGCTGTAGGCATCTATTAACAATTAGCTTTTTTGGCTCCACTAAGTGCACTCAGCCTGACTTGGTTTTATTGGCATCACCCATCTCCCAGTAAATGTGATAAGAGAGTCTGATTAGCCCCAGCATTCAGACCAGGCTAGGAGCTCGTCTCTGGCATGGCTGTCTGAAGGCTACGTACCACATGTGCTTTCCACACCGTGCTTCCAGGCCCAGGAGGCTCTAATGATGACTGTCCCTGTACCTCATTGTTTACTTTCAGGCAAGCATCAGAATTAAGGCTGATTTAGCAGCCCCTTCTTTTCCTTTTCATTTTTTCCCCCCCCCCCCAGGCTCAGTCTAAACAGGCATCTCCAGAAAGAGACTTTTTTTTACTGCCAAGACAACGTGTGATAAGGAAAGATCATCTGTCTGCGAGAAAATTACTCCTGCAGGATTCAGAAAGTGGTCCCAAGGGTCTGATTCCAGCACAGGAATGGCCCCTGGAGAACATTAAAGAATTATAACCCCCATGATAAAGCATTTTTATTTTATAGGGTGGTTGTTTTTGGGGTTGTTGGGGTTTTTTTTTATTTCATAGCAATAGTCACAACTTAAAGATAAGAACAACATACATTCTGTTTAACTAGGCTCTTGTTCCTTGGTGTGGGGCTCACTGTGAACTGGCATCCATCAAACTCTTTTGTGATTTACATGAATACCTGATTCTTCTGATAAGGGAAAGTGTAAGTCAACACAGTTCTGTTGTAATTGGGTGTTACCTGTTTAGATACTGGACTGCTATCTCAGCATCAGTTCACAAGCAGGCTCAGCTTTACCTTGACTTGCTAGGTGCAGAGAGAATGCCTCTTGGCTTTGCATTGCCCCCCTTCCCTCCCCTTCCCTCCTGCCAGATGTGGCAACAAGATGCTTGGAAGCATCTTTCCTCTTCAGTCTAGTGGAGGTGGCCACAAAAGGTTTGCAGATGCTAAAAGTCAATGTACAAACACTGCTGGGAAAAAAAAATAGAGAAGAAAATATACCCAGTTAAGTCCCCACTTCATGTTCAGTATAATCCCTGGCCACAGACTGGTGGAGGCTGCACAGTCTCACAAAGAGCTACCACCACATCCCGACTTGGCTGATATAATTATTGATCTTAGTGAGCAGCATTTCATGCTTATAGGGTGGGAAAGATGTTACCAATGCGTGCATGATCGCAGCAATCGCTGGCCCTCAGCAGGCAAAGGTTCCTTTGCACCAGATGAACAGAAATACTAAGACTTCCCAAAGCCTGGTAAGTTTGCAACCTAAAAACAACCCAGAAAAGGAGCTCAGTAGAGGATTTGGTGACTTCAGGACTTCTCAGAAGAGAGGGCACAGCTTCTGCCCTGGGTCACAGAATCACAGAATCACAGGGGTTGGAAGGAAACTTGAGAGATCATCAGGTCCAACCCCCTGCCAAAGCAGCTCCCTAGCACATATTGCACAGATAGGCATCCAGACAAGTCTTGAATATCTCCAGAGAAGGAGACTCCACACCTCCCTGGGCAGCCTACTCCAGTGCTCTGTCACCCTCACTGGGTAAAAGTTCTTCCACACGTTGGTGCAGAACTTCCCATGCTCTAACTTGCAGCCATTGCCCCTTGTCCTGTCCCCACAGACATTGAGAAGAGGCTGGCCATTTCCCCCTGCATCCCATACTTAAGATATTTATAAACATTAATTAGGTCCCCCCTCAGTCTTCTTTTCTCCAGGCTGAACAGTCCCAGCTCATTCAGCCTTTCCTCACAGGGGAGATGCTCCAGGCCCTTCATCATCTCTGTAGCCTCCTCTGGACTCTCTCCAGGAGATTCCTGTCTTTTTTATCCCAGGGAGCCCAGAACTGGACACAATACTCCAGGTGGGGCCTGACCAGGGCAGAGTAGAGAGGGAGGATCACCTCCTGTGACCTGCTGGCCACACTCTTCCTGATGCATCCCAGGATCCCATTGGCCCTCTTAGCCACCAGGGCACACTGCTGGCTCATGGCCAACCTGTCATCAAGCAGGACCCCCAGGTCCTTCTCCACAGAGCTCTTCTCCAGCAGGACATCCCCAGCCTATACTGATTCCAGCAGTTATTCCTTCCCAGATGCAAGACTCTACACTTGCTTTTATTAAACCCCATCTGGTTTCTCCCTGCCCAGCTCTCCAGCCTGGCCAGGTCTCGCTGGATGGCAGCGCAGTGTTCCTGCGTGTCAGCCACCCCTCCCAGCTTTGCATCATGGGCACTTGCTGAGGGTGGATGCTATTCCCTCATCAAGGTCATCGATGAAGATATTAAAGAGGACTAGACCCAACACCGAGCCCTGGATCACACCACCTTTAATCAGATGCCAGTGTCCCAGGAGACATAACAAAAATAAGAGCACCTATTCTTCTTCAGCAAGAATAATTGGAAACAAAACAAAACAGAATAGAAGAAGGGAAGGTTGTGAACAGTCTGAATCTCCCACCAACAGGCTCTGGGGGGCAGAGGATTGAAGAAATGAAATGCAAATCACTAGTCAAAAAAACCCTCATTTGGGGTGACTACCCAAGGGGCTGCTCAGTGTTCTCTCTCTGCCTGATGTCCTTAGGAGAGCTGAGCTCAGGAACCTGAAGTAGAGAAGCAGCATGGAAGTTGGCCATTAGTAGCAAGATGATCTCTTCTGCTTCTAGCCCAAGATTTAATATCAGCCTACCACATTTTTGATTTCCCTGGCCTATGTGAAGGCCCCATCTACCCTCACCCCCTCCCCAGAGCTGCATAGGACTGCAGGGATCTCTCCAAACATGCTGGTAGAGGAGGCAGGAGACTACTTAGTGAGATGCAGACTGGGAAGATCCCAAACAAGGGCTGGAAGAAATGTTTGGATGCATTTCCCTCCAGAACCAGAAAGTGAATCTGGGTGGTTAGCCACCTCCTACCTGGGGTGATACAGGAATGCCTTTTATTAGGCCAAATTGTCCTCTTGGTGTCAACCTACTGGACTCAAATGAAGCCTTCCTCACAGATGTGGGATCCAGGTCTTTGAAAAGACTAAGACTCAAAGTCTGATGCTCCTTCAGCCTCCCCATAAGCTTCTGCTCAATGCAAAGCCTTGGTTGAGTCCCTCTCACCCAAGCATTGGTGCATCTAGGCCATGCTTGGTCAAGGCCCGTCTTTTTGGAGCTATCTAGGGGTTGGGTGGGCACCTCTTGGAAAGTGGAGATCACGGCTCTGTTTGCCTCAGGAATCCTCAGAGGCTGGGAATATCTCATCTTGGGAGAGACCTGAAAATATATTCCAAGTAGTTTTCAACTACTTTCTATGCAGTTGAAAGGACAGTGTTGTGTTGGGTTGTTTTTATGAGTTTAAAAGAGTTTCTTGGCCACCACTCTTAGAAGACAAGGATTTCACAGTGGTAAGAGAAAGATAGATGTATAGGTATGTATATATATATATATATAAATAAGCTAAATATACTTTCAGCACAGGAGAGCTGAGGTTTAAGAGGCTATTTCCTGGCTTAGGCTAATTCTCCCACTAGACATTTTCCTTCACCCTAAGTGGAATTCTGGCTGAATTAAAGAACCGCTTTCCCTCTTATCTGCTGCTCCTGTTATCTAACTCCAAGGCAAAGGCTGGGAGCTGAGAGACAGCCAGGGCATACCATTTTACAGCTCGCCTTCCCACCATTCCCCCCTGGGCTTGCATCAAATGCCAGGAAGATTTGTTAAAAGGCAGCCTGTCATTCTCAACCCAACCATGCAGGGGGAATGGTGATGGGAAAGCCACAAAACATGTTGCTTTGCTGGATATATTGATTTTTTTTTGTTAATTTATTATATATATATATTTTAGGGGTGTCTCCCAAAAATTCTCTGCAGACCTCAGTGATTTGGTTGCACCTCTGTGGAGCAGGGTCTTTAAAAGGACCCTTTAAAAGGTCCCTTTAAAAGGACCCTTTAAAAGGACCCTTTAAAAGGACCCTTTAAAAGGTCCAGGTCCATTCACATGTCTGATCCTTCAAGGGTGTCTGTGAGAAGGGATTATTAAAGGCCTGGAGCATCTCCCCTACGAGGATGGGCTGAAAGAACTGGGGCTGTTCAGCCTGGAGAAAAGAAGGCTAAGAGGAGCTCTTATTAATGTTTATAAATATCTCAAGTGTGGGACACAGGGGGAAATGGGCAGCCTCTTTTCAGTGTCTGTGGGGACAGGACAAGGGGTGATGGCCTCAAGTTGGAGCACAGGGAGTTCCACACCGATATGGGGAAGAAGTGCCAAGAGGAACAAAGAGGCATAGAGTCCTCCCAGCCCTCTCCCTCACCTCCTGGGAGACTTTAGGGAAGTCTCCTGCTTTGATTTCCCCTCCTGTGAAACAAGGGGATCAGCTAGTGAAGAGGGAGGTAGATCATCATAAGCTGATGGTGATCAGAATTACACATCTCGTTGCATTTGAAACAGACACAGACTTCAGCCCAATAGTTCCATAAAAACTCTCAGTCTGGATACCTTTAATACCCTGACCTGAATTTAAAAGAAACAGAAACCTGGAGTTAAAAAGCAGGTGGGTTTTATCACCTCTTTTTATTATTTAATTTGGCTGGAATGTCTTTCTTTTAAGATGAATGAATCTGCTGCTGACAGCAACTCCCTAACTTTTTGCTTTCAAACAAAATTTGACAGGATTTTAGGGGATTTTCTGTTAAAAACCCACACACTTCCTCATAGTAGAAAGTGTGTTCAGCTGCTGTCATGGAAAACTCTGCCTAAAACCACAATATCCTTTCAGGGAAGTTACTAGTCCATGTAAACTAGTTGCTGCCCAGAACATTTCTGGTCTCTCATGTTCTGACAGTCCTTTAGATGTCCACATAAATTCAGGCCATGGTAAAGGACAACTTTAGGATGCCTGGGACCAGGTCAGCATCCCTGAACCAACCTGCCATCATGGGTTGGTCATCTTTAAAGTTGTGTTGAATCAGATGGTGTGCACCTTAACCAATGCCACCCAAGTGTGGTTTGCTATCCAAGTTCCAGGAAACTCTGGCTCTAAGATGCATGAAAATTGGTGTCTTTGCCATAATATATGTCTTAAGACTGAGTGCTTGCTCACTGCTAGGAGATGAGCCTGTAACAGCACAACCTGATAACCACAGAATCATAGAATCACAGAATCTCCTGAGCTGGGAGGGACCCATAAGGCCCATCAGGTCCAACTCCTGGCTCCACACAGGCCCAGCCCAGTCAGAGATGGCACTGAGGGCATCATCATCCAGACGCTTCTTGCCCTCAGCCCAGCTCAGGGTTGTGACCCCTTCCCTGGGGAGCCTGTGCCAGTGCTCGATCCCTCTCTCAGCACAGAACCTCTTCCTAACATCCCACCTAACCCTCCCCTGTGGCAGCTTCATGCTGTTCCCTCAGGTTCTGTCCCTGGTCCCCAAAGAGAGGAGAAAGATCAGCACCTGCCCCTTAACTCCCCCTCATCAAGAAGCCACAGACCCCATGAGGTCTCCCCTCAGCCTCCTCTTCTCCAGGCTGCACAAACCCAGGCACTTCAGCCTCTCCTCATAAGCCTTCCCCTCCAGACCCTTCCCCATCCTCAGTGCCCTCCTCTGCGATACCTCCCAAGCAATGAGTTCGTCCCCACCAACCTTCCTTCACTCTCCAGAGTCCTTCCATGCGAATCTGTGGGGCTACTTGCTGTAAATTCATCTTGAAGCCAAGCCTGGCAGAGGTGTGGGCAGTGTGGCCTTCACAGATATTTAACACTGAGAAGCTGGCTCACATTACTGCTGTCCAGCTTCCCAAGCATCAGGAAAACATCAGGGTTACTTGGTTCAGATGAAGATGTGAATAAATTCTCATGGGTGGAACATGACCTCAGTAACAGCTAAGCAGGGCTAAGCCTGTGGATGCTCAGTATTTGCTAGTAAAATTCTGTTTTAAGCAGGAAGTGTGTGCCTTTACCTCTAGACAAATATCCTCCTGCGCAATGGTGTGAGAGCTGAAAGCCCACTGTCTAGCAGGGCACAACATGGAGACCTCCAAAACTGTCCTTGAGCAACCTTAGATCATCCACACAGCAGTCACTTCTCCATGTTTCTTCTACCTCTGCACAAGCTTGTCCAACAGGATGCTCTCAACACCTTTTACCTTCCTCCTTTTGCCCTTGGGAGATGCCGCTGCTTGTCCAGGCAGAGAAGGACCTCAGCTGACCCAGGAACCCTGTCGAGCAGAGCATCAACCTGCCAACCCCAAGAGAAAACACAGCAGGCAGCTAAATGTTTTCTTTAGACTGGGGGGAGGACGGGCAGTCACAGCATGGACCTTGCATCTTCACTTCCAGTGGATTAAGAAGGCTTTTTTCCTTGCAGCAGCGATACTTTGTGGTCACTAGAAGTAACCTCTGCAGCTTCCAGCACAGAATTAATTCATGGGCTCTGCTGAGTGGACAGGAAATTAATGAAGTTGGAGCACAGAGTGTTCTGCACCAATCTGGGGAAGAACTTCTTCCTGGTGAGGGCGAGGGAGCCCTGGGACAGGCTGCCCAGGGGGTGTGGAGTCTCCTTCTCTGGATATTCCAGCCCCCTCTGGACACAGACCTGTGCGCCCTGTCCTAGGGACCCTGCTTTGGCAGGGGGTTGGACCCGATGATCTCTGGAGATCCCTTCCAACCCCTGTGATTCTGTGATTCACAGGAAAGCTAGAAGCCTCTTTTTTTTTTTGGAGGGGGTGGGGGGGAAGCATTGAAATAGGGTGCCTTTTCAATGTTATCTGGACAAACATGCAGCCAGCACACTCAAACAGAGTTGTAAAAAGGAAGCTACAGACACAGAGGTAACACCGAGCCTGCTTTCCAACAGCCTTCCCCATCCCAAACTTGCACCGAGTCGGGCTGAGAACTGATGATGTCAGCACACTTGTTGAGAGATTCCATGACATGTGCTTTGCACACCACTTTTCCAGTGCTGTCACCCAAACACCATCACGTTGTACCCTCAGGTTTTCATGACCTAAGGTTGCTGCAGTCATGCATCCCCTCCCAGCACCAGAAAGCTTGTGCTTGTGTGGCTGTGGTTGGACTTGATGATCTTAAGGGTGTCTTCCAACCTAGGAGATTCTATGATTCTCAGCAGCTCTCAGGGTCTGCCTTGTGAGATAACATCACCCTACCAGCTCCCAAAGCCTCCTGTGCGATGCTGCTGCCCAGTGTTTGTTCATGTCCTCCCATTGTCCCCCCAACCCTGATAACTCCTCTGCTCAACATCATGGTCTTATCTCCACAGCGGCACTGCCGAGCCATCACCCCTCCACATTTCACAGAGAGGGCACCGAGCTCTAGCTGCTGATAGACCTATCTATCAGCCCATTCAGGACTGTTTTGATCAATGGTTTAATCTGTGTTTGTATGGTCAAATCCCTCCCTCCCTTGTCTGCAAGCTGGATGTTGTGCCTTCTCAGAGCCCAGCTATGTGGAGAGCAGGTCACAGTCAGAGGTGCAAGGCCAGGTTGGCTGGGGCCCTGGGCAACCTTGTGTAGCTCCAGGCCTGGAGGTTGGTGGCCCTGCCTGTGGCAGGGGGTTGGAGCTCTGTGATCCTTGGGGTCCCTTCCAACCCAGCCCAGTCTGTGATTCTATGATACTATGCACCCCATGGGGCTTTGCTGCCCTTTTTTTAGCAGATGGGCAACTGAGATGCCAAGAAAGGTGTGGTGTCCTCTCTAAGGTCTCAGGACCATTGAAAACTGAGCTAGGGTTTACCAGACCTTGAAGACATCCTTCTCCTCCTGCTGTAAAGGACAGGGCATTATTGTGCTGCCAGACAAACACAGGAGCCTTGGCCAGAGACATCTTTCCATTTGAAGTCCTGATATCTCCTGAAGACGTGACCATTTGCTTAGCTTTATTTACTGATCAACCCTCTTCCAGTCAGTGGAGCAGAGACAGGATACACAGAGATCTTGATGAGATCAGGATTCATCTGATAGGATAAGAATAACGTGGAGGAGAAGAAAGAAGAAAGTAAAAGTAAAAGCTCACTGATGATCCAGGCTCTAAAACAGGCCAAATACAAAGGGCAGAGCTCTTCTCCAAATACTTATCTTCTTTTTTTCTTCTTTTTTTTTTTCTTCTTTTTTTCTTCTTTTTTTCTTCTTTTTTTCTCTTTTTTTTTCTTCTTTTTTTCTTTTCCCCTTCCTAAAAATGGCAGTGTAAGGCATTTGGGCTCCTGCATTAAGCTAGCAGCAAGGAGAGGGGGGAAAAAAATGAGAACAAGTGAAAGAGAAACCAGGGGAAATGGATTAAAATGGGGGAAAGCCCTACATATTTTCATCTCTTTTTTTTTTTTTTCCAAACATGAAATATGTGAAATTGGCCCAGGACTCTGGAAAAAAAAATTAAAAATAAAAAATAAAAAAAAAAAAGTTTGTCTCCACCAGCAGCAGAGATGGGGAATCAGCTACAGCATCCTCAGTTACATCAAATAGCAAAGCCAGGCTTGGTTTTTGGCCAGGTGGTCACATTCATCCTATTAAACTCCATCTCCCAATTCAGAGTGACAACAGCAAAATCACAGTCCAGGTATGTTCCCACAAAGGGTTTGGGATTGTCTCTTTGGTTGTCCCTATGGCTGATGTCCAGCACCCTTACTCCAGTGTCACCAAACCTACTAGGTGACATCCTGCCTCAGGATCTGGCAGGAGACCCTCAGCAGAGAGATCATCATCCTCTCAGTGAACAGCAGAGAAAAGTGGAATCAGAGCTGCTGGCTGCCACCACCTCCTGATCTCCAGATTTGATGGGAATCCATCACCTTCCCTGGAGAAAGGGAAGGGACCAGCCCTAGAAGATATAGGGTCTGACTCTGGCCTTGCTGTCTTCAGCTGCACCTCAGCCATTGTCTTGACAGGCTGGAGAGATGGGCCCGGGTGAACCTAATGAGGTTCAACAGAGCCAAGTGTCAGGTGTTGCACTTGGGCCGGAAGAATCCCAGACATAGATACAGGCTGGGAGAAGAGCTTCTTGAGAGCAGCCCTGCTGAGAAGGACTTGGGGATTCTGGTGGATGAGAAACTTAACATGAGCCAGCAGTGTGCTCTTGCAGCTCGCAAGGCCAATGGGATCCTGGGCTCCATCAGCAGAGGGGTGGCCAGCAGGGACAGGGAGGTGATTGTCCCTCTCTACTCTGCCCTCGGGAGGCCCCATCTGGAGTCCTGTGTCCAGAGCTGGGGCCCCCAATACAAGAAGGATGTAAAACTGTTGGAGAGGATTCAGAGGAGCCACGAAGATGATTAGAGGGCTGGAGCACCTGCCCTACGAAGAGAGGCTGAGGGAGCTGGGCTGGTTCAGTCTGGAGAAGAGAAGGCTGTGGGGGGACCTCATTGCAGCCTTCCAGTACCTGAAGGGAGCTTATAAGCAGGAGGGGATTCAACTTTTTAAAAGGATAGACAATGACAGGACAAGGGGGAATGGATTAAAACTAAAGGAAGGAAGGTTTAGATTAGATATTAGGGGGAAGTTTTTTACAGAGAGAGTGGTGAGGGGCTGGAACAGGCTGCCCAGAGAGGGGGTGGGTGCCCCATCCCTGGAGGTGTTCAAGGCCAGGTTGGCTGGGGCCCTGGGCAACCTTGTGTAGCTCCAGGCCTGGAGGTTGGTGGCCCTGCCTGTGGCAGGGGGTTGGAACTCTGTGATCCTTGGGGTCCCTTCCAACCCAGACCAATCTGTGATTCTATGATTATCCCAGTGTTTGTGGAAGAGAGCTGTGGCTCTCATTTTCCATAACATTTTGATGGAAGATGGAAAACCAGGCAATAAATGGTTAAACAGCAAAGGCTCAGTCATGGGTTTTTTTGGGTTTTTGCTTGGGTTTTTGCCCTGCAACAACACAAAATGTAACATCTTTTGCCCATTCTGTGTTTTTCCCACCACATGCTGTTGAGAGCCAAGGCTTTTTAACCTTGCAGGCTTGCAACAAGGAGAGAGAATTTTAAAAAATGCTCTTTATTCTCTACATGGAACTCAGAAAAAGAAGGAATACCTTTATTTAATACAAGCTAAGGAAAATATTTCCATTTTTTGCCAGCTAAAATTAGCAAGGCCCATCTGAGTTCATGCTCCTGTTATACTGCCCTTTCAAGAACAAATCCTCAACCATAAACATAGCTGAAAACAATTAGAAGTGCTTAAAGTTCTTGCTTATAGCAGCAGTTAAAGCCTTTAAACAGCAAACTTGGTCCAGAAATATGCTCAGATCTTCTGAAAAACAAGCAAACCAACCAAAACCAGATTGAAAAAACAAGAGCAAAAATAAAAGTGAGATTAAATCAGATAATAATAATAATAATAATAATAATAATAATAATAATAATAATAATACAACATTTTGGAGCTTTGTTCAGCCAGAAACAAAAAAAGTATTGAACTTTCCAGTTTGCTGATTTCATATTTCTGCCTCTTCCAGGTGAAACACGAGTGACATTTTTCTCAATTTTGGGAGGATTTTTCCTCCGAGCAAAAAAAATGCATTTCCTAATCAGTTCTACTGACACGTGTGGGTTTTGGTCACATTTTGGTTGGGGTTTTTTTGCCTAGAGAGAACATCAGTCATGCAACTCTACCCCAGCCTGCATGGATGGAGAAGTGTTAAAATCGTCCTTCTTGCATGTCAGAAGACAGTGAATCATAGAATCATAGAATCACAGGGGTTGGAAGGGACCTCCAGGGATCATCAGGTCCAACCCCCTGCCAAAGCAGGGTCCCTAGGACAGGGCGCACAGGGCGGCGTCCAGACGGGGCTGGAATCTCTCCAGAGAAGGAGACTCCACACACCCTGGGCAGCCTGTCCCAGGGCTCCCTCACCCTCACCGGGAAGAAGTTCTTCCCCAGATTGGGGTGGAACTCCCTGTGCTCCAACTTGAGGCCATCACCCCTTGTCCTGTCCCCACAGACACTGAGAAGAGGCTGCCCATGTCCCCCTGTGTCCCACCCTTCAGCTATTGATAACCACTGACCAGATCCCCTCTCAGGCTTCTCTTGTCCAGGCTGAACAGCCCCAGCTCACTCAGCCTTTCCTCACAGGGGAGATGCTCCAGGCCCTTCATCATCTCTGTAGCCTCCTCTGGACTCTCTCCAGGAGATCCCTGGCTTTTTTATCCCAGGGAGCCCAGAACTGGACACAACACTCCAGGTGGGGCCTGACCAGGGCAGAGCAGAGGGGGAGGATCACCTCCTTCAACCTGCTGGCCACACTCTTCCTGATGCATCCCAGGATCCCATTGGCTCTCTTAGCCACCAGGGCACACTGCTGGCTCATGGCCAACCTGTCATCAACCAGGACCCCCAGGTCCTTCTCCACAGAGCTCTTCTCCAGCAGGTCACCCCCAGCCTGTACTGATACAAGCAGTTATTCCTTCCAGGTGCCAGACTCTCCACTTGCTTTTCTTAAACCTCATCTGGTTTCTCCCTGCCCAGCTTTCCAGCCTGTCCAGGTCAAATCAGAAGTGTGGATCCTCCGTGGTGGGTTGTGTATCTCTGTGTGTTAACAACTGGGATATTCCCTGATGCTCCACTGGCATTACAGTGAGATTTCCCAGCTGTTCTGTTAAGGATCTGTGAGAGATGGGTCCTGTCCTGGATCTGTGATCCCCCACACGCCCTATGATCAGCCTTCCCCTTGTCTTGCCAGATAATAGCATCTACCTACCCTCCAGTGTTGCTGCGAGGCTGAACTTGGTTAATCTTTATGAGGTGTCCAGGGAGCTTTTGGGAAAAGAAAAGGAAAAGGAGAAGAAAAAGGGAAAAAGAGAAAGTTAAAAAGCAGAAGAGAAAAAAGAAAAAGAAAAGTGAAAAGGGAAAGGAAATAGAAATAAAAATAAAAAATGAAATAAAAGGAAAATAAAGAAAATAAAGAAAATAAAAGGAAATAAAAGGAAAATAAAAGTAGAAAGGAAAAGGAAAAGGAAAAGGAAAAAAGAAAAAGGGAAAGACAAAGAGAAAAAAGAAAAAGAAAAATAAAAAAGAAAGGAAAATAAAAGGAAAATGAAAAGGAATAAAGAGGAAAACAAAAAGAAGGAAAAAATATGAAAAGAAAAGAAAAAAGAAAAGAAAAGAAAAGAAAAGAAAAGAAAAGAAAAGAAAAGAAAAGAAAAGAAAAGAAAAGAAAAGAAAAGAAAAGAAAAGAAAAGAAAAGAAAAGAAAAGAAAAAAGGAAAAATAAGAAAAGAAAAATAAAGAGAAAGAAAGAAAAATTATGACTGGACCTGATTTTGCTCATACAGCCAAGGAGGGACTCACAGGCAGCTACAGCTGATGGGCACAGACAAGCCCAGGTCAGATGTCTCTCAGGCGGTATCGCTGCAGAGCACAGGAGCCATCCTTCATCTAGCCCCTTGGGTACCACCAAGGGTGACTGACACACCAGCCCACGTGCAGAGCTGTGCTTTGGCAATGTCTTTGCTGTCATGTACCAACTCAAAGTCTGCTTTCATAGAATCACTGAATTGGGTTGGAAGGGACCTTTAAAGCCCATCTAGTCCCACCCCCTGCAGTGAGCAGGGACATCTTCACTAGATCAGGCCCCTCAGAGCCCCATCAAGCCTGACCCTGAATGTCTCCAGGGATGGGGCCTCCACCACCAGCCTGTGCCAGTGTCTCACCATCTTCACAGTGAAGAACCTCTTCCTAATGGTGACCAGGAATAGAACCTGAGGGAACAGCATTAAGCTGCCACAGGGGATGGTTAGGTGGGATGTTAGGAAGAGGTTCTGTGCTGAGAGGAGGGTCAGGCACTGGCACAGGCTCCCCAGGGAAGGGGTCACAACCCTGAGCTGGGCTGAGGGCAAGAAGCGTCTGGATGATGATGCCCTCAGTGCCATCTCTGACTGGGCTGGGCCTGTGTGGAGCCAGGAGTTGGACTTGATGGGCCTTATGGGTCCCTCCCAGCTCAGAAGATTCTGTGATTCTATTCTAATGTCTCATCTAAACCTTCCCTGCTCCAGTTTAAACCCATTGCCCCTCGTTCCTTTGTCTCCCTCATTTGAAATGCTGCCAGCACATCTTTTCACCAGCACAATGTCCCCCTCAGAGACAGCCATGAAGACAGTGGCTGCCTAGATGAGAAAACAAAGGAAGATCTCTGCCTCCACCCAGGACATCAGATCAGGGAATCCTGCTCACCTTAAAAAAATAGATGATGGCTTCCAGGCAAAAGCATACTCCCCTCTCTCCAAAGATGTCACCTGGTCTAATAAAAGCTACAACCTCTCCCCATGCTCCTGCTCCTCCTTTATTACTGTTTTCATCTTACTAGTAAGAATGTTAAGCCAAAGAAATTATGTGGCAAGACCCCAGGAAGATGTATACTCAAGCAGAGGTTTGGATGAGGATCTCCCACCACCCTCCTTACAGCATCCATCCAGTCCCTGGTACCTGGCCAGGGCAGGACAACGCAGGGCTGAGCCCAAGCTGCCCAATCCTGCAAGCCAAGAGCTATATCCACCAGCTCAAATCACAGCTGGGTACCCTACAAACTCATAGACCTGCGTCTGCAAGCACATCAGGCTTGATCTAAACCTCCACCTGTGTTTCTTCCACCTGGAACAATAGATTGATTGATGGATGGATGGATTGATTGATGGATTGATTGGCAGACAATAGCTAGAATTGCACAGTCACTCAAGTCCAGGCTTCTCCCATCTCTAACTGGGTATTTTTTAGGTTTTTGGGGATTTTTTTTTTTTCCTAATAAAAACCTCCAGAACTTGAGCAATGCCCAGGAATCTCCCTCTCCACCTCCTACACTCACAGCCTTGACCTTCATCTGTACCATGCATGGAAAATCAGAGGCACATCTGCTTCCAAGCACTAACGAATCTCTCTGTCTATTAGCAATATCAGCTAATACATGTATTAACAACCTAAGAATGGAAAGCTAATTAGATGTAAATCTGCCAACGTAGCTGAGTATCCTTTCCTGTGTGCCACACCAGTGTTTTGCCTAAAGATAACGATATAATTTCATGATAAAATGAGTTCTCACCCAGTAGAACTACAGCCTGCTGTGGATTTTCTTGCTTTCCCCCTTGGATAACAAATAAAATCTCACCTCCACTCAAGATTTTCCACCCTAGGTCAGTGTGAAGCAGAGTGCTGAGTCTGACAGCCAAAGCCAGGCTGGATTTTAGGAGATTTAAGGGGTCCCCAGCTCTGCTGCTCCCTGATAATGTCAATGCATCAGGAGTATTAACATCAGTGATGGTTTTCTTCACTGTACCCCAAAAGAGGAGGAGGAGAAGAGCCAGCAGGCTCTTCCTGACTATGAAGGGAAGTTGGGAAGGCTTTATTTGTGCAGTCATAGGAATCTCAGTGGCATAGTCGGAATTCCTGCTGCCCTGAGTGAAGTCAGGGAAGGCTGCAGCCTTCGTGTGGCCAGAGAGCAGCAGGGGAAAGGGTGCTCTGGGTGGGTTTGGGTGGGATGTTTCTGGAAAGCTGGAGGGATCCATAATTAGGAAAGAAGAAAGGGCCCGTGATGTCACCTCAGCTCCAGAAACTGTTGTGTAGATCATGTGGAAAGTAGATGTAATCCAAAGGATCCCTGGCAGCACTTGGAGATTAACTGTTTAACAGCACCAGCTCTGCTGATCCAGACTCTGCTACTAAACAGCATCCTTCCCATACCTCTGGGGATGCCTGATGCTCTTAGGTCTCTGATTCCCATGGGAGTTTGGGGAAAGCTTTGCAAAGCTGCAGACTGACAGGGGGGATTTAGGGGGAGGATGTGTGAGCATCTGCTGGGTCCCTGCCCAGCACCTGGATTCCAGCATCTTGGATTCCAAGCTCAGGGAATCCATCTGTGGCAGGTACAGGTGAAGAGAGGAATATTCCCTGAAACTTCCCAGCTGTCCCTTGCTGGAGGACACTGTCAACCTCAGATCACATGCTTGCCCTGTGCCAGAGGGTTGGGTGTTTTGTTTTTCCTTTACTTTTTCAGCCTAGGCATTTCAATGATTTTTTTTCCCAAGTTTTCTGATTTTTAATTTGTCAGTGTTTGTGTGGGGGTTTGCAACTGGCAATCTAGTCCAAGGTCAAACCAATCTCCTGCTCAGCCCTGCCAGCACTTGCCTGTGCATGAAGCCCTACGTGTCCTTTGCTTGTGTGAGAGCATTTTGCATGGACTTGGCTCTTGGATGTTCAGGGCTTGGAGCCCTGAGCATCAGTATGAAAACAACTTTGCCATTTCACTTCTTGTTTCTTTCTTTTTTTCCTTCTTTTATTTTTCCCTTTTCCCTCTGGAATAGGTGTATTTATCCCATGCCAGTGCAGAGAGAGAAATGGATGGAGGTTTTTTACATCCCTGGAGGAAATGGGTGATGAAGCCTCCATCCAGGCACCTCATCTGCCATCCAAAGGTGGAGAATTTGGGTCAGGTTTGGCCCTTTCTCATCATAACCAAGCCCAACTCCCCACTCCTGCAGCTCCCACAGCCCAGTGCATAATGCTCGGAGGGGGAGCAGGGGCATCCCCGCCGGGTCCAGCCCTTCCTTTCCCGGCGGCGACGGGGCTGGCCGGGGCGCTGACCCCAGCGCCGGGGAGTCTGGAGCGGAGCTGGCCGCCGCCGCTCCCCGCCGTCAGCCTACACCTCATCAATAGGGGCTGACAGCCGCGGCCTCGCCGCCCCGACGGCACCGCTGACGGCACGACTCGGCACGGCCGGGAGTCGGGGGGACCGGCAAGCAGCCCCCCAAGTCGGGGTGGCAGGCAGCCGCATCAGCCCGGGCTGTATGGGATACAGGCAGCTGCGTGGGGAAGGGTGCAGGCAGGGATGTGGGTCTGGGGAACAGGCAGGGATGTGGGTCTGGGATGTGGGCAGGGATGGGGTCTGGGAAACAGGCAGGGATGTGGGTCTGGGGTGTGGGCAGGGATGGGGTCTGGGAAACAGGCAGGGATGTGGGTCTGGGATGTGGGCAGGGATGGGGTCTGGGAAACAGGCAGGGATGTGGGTCTGGGATGTGGGCAGGGATGGGGTCTGGGAAACAGGCAGGGATGTGGGTCTGGGATGTGGGCAGGGATGGGGTCTGGGAAACAGGCAGGGATGTGGGTCTGGGGTGTGGGCATGGCTGGGGTCTGGGGAACAGGCAGGGATGTGGGTCTGGGGTGTGGGCATGGCTGGGGTCTGGGGAACAGGCAGGGATGTGGGTCTGGGGTGTGGGCATGGCTGGGGTCTGGGGAACAGGCAGGGATGTGGGTCTGGGGTGTGGGCAGGGCTGGGGATCGGGGGTGCAGGCAGGGATGTGGGTCTGGGGTGTGGGCAGGGATGGGGATCGGGGGTGCAGGCAGGGATGTGGGTCTGGGGTGTGGGCAGGGATGGGGTCTGGGAAACAGGCAGGGATGTGGGTCTGGGGTGTGGGCAGGGATGGGGTCTGGAGAACAGGCAGGGATATGGGTCTGGGGTGTGGGCAGGGATGGGGTCTGGGGAACAGGCAGGGATGTGGGTCTGGGGTGTGGGCAGGGATGGGGATCGGGGGTGCAGGCAGGGATGTGGGTCTGGGGTGTGGGCAGGGATGTGGATCTGGTTATGACCAGGGATATGGGTCTGATGTGCAGGCAGGGATGTGGGTCTGGGGTACAAGCAGGGCTGTGGGTCAGAGGTATAGGCAGCCCTGTGGGTCTGGGGTGCAGGCAGGGCTGTGGGTCTGGGGTATGGGCAGGGATGTGGACTGGGGATGCAGGCAGGGCTGTGGGTCAGCAGCCCCACAGCTGAGGTTGCAGGAAGGGGGTCCAGGCATCCACACACACACATACAATGCCAGATAAGGACATGTACTGAGTAGGTATAGGCACATAGGTATGTAAGCAAGACAGAGCTACATGGATTGGTACATATAGATAAATAAACAGGTATTTCAGCAAGAGAATAGGCACAAATAGGCAAGATACAGGAATAAATAGGAAGTTACATAAATATATGGATATATGCCTAGATGAGTGGATGGATATATGGGATGGATATAAGGATGCAGGGATAAATGGATCTGTGGACAGATGGAGAAATGGATCAATGGGTAAATGGGTAGATGGTTAGTGACACTGACTGAGGTTCTGTGCCAGCCCTGGCATTCCCAGGCAGCCCAGCCTTCTGCCTGAGGCAGGAGGCTTTCCCAGCCTCTCTGCCACGGGAAGGGGTTTTCCATCCCCTCTGCTGTTCCTGCTGGACATGAGTGTCTGTACCCGAACCTGAGCTGGTTCCCAGCAGCCAGGAAGGCTGATTTCACAGCAGCCTGGTGACAGCGTACTGCAAGAGTGCTCCACACGTGTGGTTTGTTGTCGGCACACCAAAACACCCCTGTGTTTTGACGTGACAAGAAAACCACCTGTGTGGATGGTGGTGTGAGTGGGCGGCGGGAACCCCGGCAGCGATGCACCCCCATTCATCCCCAGGGGATCCCCTGTCCCTAAAGGTGATGCACCCCCATTCATCCCCAGCAGGCTCCACTGTCCCTAAAGGTGATGCTCACCCATTGATCCCCAGCAGGCTCCCCTGTCCCTAAAGGTGATGCTCACCCATTCACCCCCAGCAGGCTCCCCTGTCCCTAAAGGTGATTCACCCCCATTCATCCCCAGCAGGCTCCCCTGTCCCTAAAGGTGATGCTCACACCATTGATCCCCAGTGGGCTCCCCTGTCCCTAAAGGTGATGCTCACCCATTGATCCCCAGTGGGCTCCCCTGTCCCTAATAGTGATGCTCACCCATTGATCCCCAGCGGGCTCCCCTGTCCCTAAAGGTGATGCTCACCCATTGATCCCCAGTGGGCTCCCCTGTCCCTAAAGGTGATGCTCACCCATTCATCCCCAGGGGATCCCCTGTTCCTAAAGGTGATGCTCACCCATTGATCCCCAGGGGATCCCCCCCACCCCCCGAGTGACGTGCACCCTCGGGTTCCCACACAACCATTCATCACACTGTGGGTACAGCCCCTCTCCCACTAGAGAAGTCCCCTCTGCATGGATTAAGAGGGCTGTGGGTTGAGGAAATGTGGAGCTGTGAGATTTTAGGTTCGATTCACCTGATTTTGGCAGTGAAGGTGGCCAAGGACCATCACATGCTGATCTGTGCTGTGTTTCCCCTGTGCTCCCCAGGACACCTCTGCTCCCTGCAGCGGGCACCCACCACACACACCACACACATGGCATCACGCACGGTGTGAGGCAGGCACAAACATTCACATCCTGTGGCCCCAGCTTCCCTAAAGATCCCAGTTCCAGGCAGGGTTTGGATCCTGACTCTTCCCGAATCACTCCAGCTCTGTATCCTCACTGCTCAGGCTCCCTCCCCTCCTGCTGCAGCGGAGCACAAAGTGCTGTCCACACACGCCTGCATCCCAGGGCTTCGTCTGTGAGGAAGTTGTTTGTACTTGTTTCCACTGGGGGAAAAGAGAGAAAAAGAGAAAGAAAATGAAAGAAAGAAAGAAGCAAAGAAGGAAAAGGAAGAAAGGAAGAAAGGAAGAAAGGAAGGAAGAAAGGAAGGAAGAAAGGAAGGAAGAAAGGAAGAAAGGAAGAAAGGAAGAAAGGAAGAAAGGAAGAAAGGAAGGAAGAAAGGAAGAAAGGAAGAAAGGAAGAAAGGAAGAAAGGAAGAAAGGAAGAAAGGAAGGAAGAAAGAAAGAAAGAAAGAAAGAAAGAAAGAAAGAAAGAAAGAAAGAAAGAAAGAAAGAAAGAAAGAAAGAAAGAAAGAAAGAAAGAAAGAGCAGGAAAGAAAAAGCAGGAAAGAAAGAAAGAAAAGGGAAGGGAAGGGAAGGGAAGGGAAGGGAAGGGAAGGGAAGGGAAGGGAAGGGAAGGAAAGGAAAGGAAAGGAAAGGAAAGGAAAGGAAAGGAAAGGAAAGGAAAGGAAAGGAAAGGAAAGGAAAGAAAAGGAAAGAAAAGAAAAGAAAAGAAAAGAAAAGAAAAGAAAAGAAAAGAAAAGAAAAGAAAAGAAAAGAAAAGAAAAGAAAAGAAAAGAAAAGAAAAGAAAAGAAAAGAAAAGAAAAGAAAAGAAAAGAAAAGAAAAGAGAAAAGAAAAGAAAAGAGAAAAAGAGAAAGAGAAAGAGAGATATTACATTGAGATAATATTTGGGGGTGCAGAGAGCAGTGAAATCGGATTTTAAAATCTCTCTGGACACCCTTCTCCCCAGTGGAAGTACCTGACCTTCTTGGGGGGGACGGGTGTAGGTGAGGGGGCTGGTGGCATTTTAGTGACGCTGCCATCCTGTAAACAGATGTGACGTTTGTTTAGGAAAGTGTCACCGAAGGTGTGACGAGAGACTGAGAGAAGGCGGGGAGGGTGGCAGCCAAAAAGCAGGGCCACCCCCCCAACCCCTCCCCCCGCCTCCTCCAGCTCTGACACCTCGGTTGTGGGTGGGGGGTTGCCCCGCTGGTTCCCTCCCCACCCCAGCCACGGGGTGAGCTGCCCACAGTCTCCTGGGGGGTTTCCTTGGGCTGGGGTGTCCCGAAACGTGTCTGGGTGCGAAGGGGTGCGAGGTGGTCCCGGGGCAAGGCTAACCGGGGTTGGGGGGGTTCCCCGGGAGAGAGAAGACTGATCCCTCCCTCCCCTAGCAGCACTCCCCGGGGGTTTGATGCTCGGGGGTCGCCCCTTTGCTCCGTGTCAGACAGATCGGGGAGGGCTAGATGGGGTCAGCAGCATCCCCCCCCCCCACCCCCCTCCTCCATGCCCAAGCCCCCCCAAAGTCAGGGAGGGGAGGCAGGGGCAGGTGGGTGCCGTGCTACCCCGGGTCATCTCCTGGCTCCCAGGGCTCATCGCACCCCCTCCCACCACATCATCCCCACCCGACCCCATCCTGCATCTCTGCCCCCCAAAACCAAGGGGTGCAGCCAGGCCCAGCCTCCCCAACTTGGACACACACTCCCCTCCCCTCCTCCCAAATTGCTCTAACACAAGACAGCCCCCTGCAAACCCCGCCGGCTGCATCTCCATACCTCCTATTCCTATGGATACATCCCTATGGATACATCCCTATGGATACATCCCTATAGATATAGCCCTACAGATTTATCCCACCCGCAGACGACCCCCAACCGAGGGCACAGGGGTATTTTGGAGCCCGGCTGCTCTCCGCGGGGGGTGGCCCAATCCCCTCCCGCAGCCCGTAGCGCCCAGACACCCGTATCCCCCCCCCACCCCCAAAACACAGCCCCCCTTCCCGGCTGGCAGCCAAGGCACCGAGTAATTCAAATATTTCTTTAAAAAACATTCAAACCCCCCTGGACTCTCCCGGCACGGCGGCTGCCGGCTGCGTTTATCCCTTTCGCTCCTCTAAACCCACATTTACCTGCTGTTCCCCCGGCCCAAACTCCCTCCCCCCTCCCCAATTTATTTTTTTTCGGGATATTTAAAAAAAATCCAATTTCCAGCATCGTCCCGCCAGTAAAATTTTAAATAAACTTCTCCCCCCTCTCATTTTTCCCACCTCTCTCCCTTCGTTCTCGGTTCCTAATGGTTGGGTGAAATTATTTTGTTGGTTTTGGGGGGGGGTTGTTGGGGATTTTTTGTTGTTGTTGGGGTTTTTTTGTTGTTGTTGGGGGGGGGGTCTTGTTGTCGTTATTGGGGTTTTTTTTTTTGTCGTCGTTGTGACTCGCGGGCGCATCTACGAACATCTAAACTCTAAAGCCGCAGCGGAATTAACTTGGATGAGGGGGGGGAAATACATATATATATATAATATAAATATAATATATATAATAAATCAGCATCGTATGGATTTATTTCCTTCTTGGGGAGGCGGGGAAAGGGAAGAAGGGGCTGGAAAGGAGAGTGAAAAGCCCGAGGTTTGTTCCTCAGGGTTATTTTCAACCACATTTCGTTAACTGCTTCTCTTTGCTCGCCCTGATCGCACGGGGATGGGGGGAAAAAAACCTTCCTCCGAGTGCAGGGCAGAGATTTATTATTATTATTTCCCCTGCCGCTTCACTCTGCTCTGTCCCATCCTCTCTTATTTTGATTTTTTCGGGATAAAAAGTCTCCGAATCCATCGCTCTCCCTCCGGGTCGTTGGTTTGTACCAGGCTCAGCTCAGCTCCTCCCTGCACTGAGCTTTATTTTCGGGGTGCGAACCCTCCCGCACCCCGCGGCGCGATGCTCCGCTCTAAGGACCGGGGTTTCCCCGCTGAAAGAGGCTGGATCCGGCCACGGGATGGGGATTTTAAGGGGTGTATGTGTCTTTTTTCCCCTGGAAAAGTCAAAACCAGAGGCAGGTCCTTGAAATCGTCTCCTGGGAGAGTTGCTCGGGAGGTTTTAATCGGTTTTAATTGGATTTTGGGAGGAGTTTGGGGGGATTTTCTGTTTGTTTTTTAAAGAAAGCGCCGGTATCCCGTAGGAATTCAACGAAGGTTCAGCAAAGAGCTGCTCTGCTAAAGAAAGCTCGCCGGAGATTTCGCAAGGCGGGGAGAGGGAGATGTGTGTCCCGAATCCTGAGCATCTGGATACGCAGCTGCTCTGGGGGGAAGAAGAATTAAAAACACAACAGAGAATAAAATGGAAGAAAATCAAATAGAATAAAACCAAATAGAATAGACTAAAATAAAATAAACCAAAATAAGCTAGAATAAAATAAAATAAACCAAACTAAACTAAACTAAACAAATAAACTAAAATAAAACAAAATAAAGAATAGTATAGAATAAAAAATAAAACAAAACAAAACAAAATAAAATAAAACAAAACAAAACAAAGACATCGATATATTCAATTCCCCCTTCTTTCTCTGCATGCTGTGTTCCTCAGCCTATACTGTACACACACACACACGGCGTGGTGTAAATTACACCGCCTAGTTAGGTAAGGCTAAATACTATATATACCCGGTGTATATATACGGTATATACTATACACATACTCCTACGTGACACCTACACGTAGGCACGGCGGTGTGTACTCGTTTATACATCGCGCACGTTGCCATTAGCGCCCGGGATGCTCTGAGTCCCATCGATACACAACGTTTGCATTTACATGTATATAACTACAGGCTTCCTACACACTAGTTGTGTGTGTCCCTGTGTCCCCTCACCCCGTGTGCTTAAAGCACATATACCTGACACACGCACAGCAAAACCGTTGTCGTGTTTATGCGCCTGGAATTTTCCGTGCCCACAACCAACCCCGGACCCGAATTTGGATTATTTGTAGGGATTTTCCCCTTTTTAGCCTCTGCCGGTGCCCACACGCGTCCCCGCCGGGATGGAGACCCCTTTTTGGGGGGATTTCCTGTCCCCGCCGGGATGGAGACCGCTTTTTTGGGGGGGGGTTCCCGATTATAGAGTAACTGTGCCCCCCACACACATACCTCCATCACCACCTCCCGAGTAAGGGGTTAAGAGGGGAACGGGGTGGAGGATGGGGGGGATCCCGTGTCCCCCGGAGCCGGCACACCCCCCGACATCTCTCTTTGCTTTTCGCGCCCCCCCTTTCTCCTTCAATAACTCTCTTCCTTCCCCCCGCTCCCTCTTCTTCTTTCATACGGAGTTTTTATTATTTTCCTTTTGCTTTCTGAGCCCCAAAAAGCCGCTGCCAGCCTCCCCCCACCCCGCCCCCGCCCCGGTAAGACCCCCGTATTTCCAAAAGGAGCCCTGAACACGGGGTGTAGGAAATATTAAGGGTATGAGCGTTATTCCCGGGGCCGTGGGGGGGAGGAGGCGGGGTGTGGGGTGTGGGGGGGGAGCTGAGCACCCTCCGCGGGCTCAGTGCCCGGTGGGACCCCGAATTACAGCGGGGTGTAGCCGGCCTTGGGTTGTCCCCTTTAGACCCGACGGCCTCTGCAGCGGGAGGGGGGGCAAAGGATGGGTGTCCAGTTTGAGGTGTGGGTGGGGGCACCCCCAAAGAGGCTGTGGGGAAGGGCAAAAGCGGCTACGACCACGCTTGGACCATGAAGGATTTGGAGCAGCAGCTTGGAGACATCCCCCACCCCCCCCCCCAGGATAATATCCCCACGGGAGGGGGTTGCCTCCCAAGGGATTGGGGAGCGAGGTGGTGGGGTAGGGGGATATCTATCCCTGTCCCCCCAGGGTAAATACCCTTTATCATTACTGCGGGCTGGGCACGGGTGTCCCTCCGGGTGCGTGGGGAGGTGCGGAGCGGGGCTGCGCGGCTGGACTTTGCCTGCTGCAGCGTGGGGCCGGCCGTGCCCGGGGGTGCTGCTGTGATTTTGTTATTTTATTCCTTTTGGGGGGGGAGTTGTTGTTTTGTTTTCTGGGTGTTTTTTTTCCTTTTCCTTTGTTTTTTCTTTCTTTTTTGTTCCTTTTTCTGTTTTTTTTTTCTCTCTGGAACCTGGCGCCCGGCTGATGGTGCAACAGATACCAGCCACCCCTTTTACCCCCCCATCCCCCCCCCCCCTTTTTCTCCCATCGCCGCCCACTTCCACGTGATGTGGGCACACCAGTCAGCGAGTGGGACTGGGGAGTCTGGCCACACTGGGGAGCCAGGAGAAAAGGGGGGTGTGGGGGTGTGTGTACAGACCCCCCTCTGTCCCTACCTCACCAACCCCAGGAGCAGGCAGGAGCCTCATAGCCCCCTGGGGCTGTCCTGCCCCACGGCCTCGCCCCCCCCTCCACCCCTTGCCCCCTCCCAGCGTCGAAGGTGGGTAGCGCTTCTCTGTCCCCTCGGGTCCCTTCTCTCGCTGTCACACCGGGACCCCGGCGGGCCCCTTCCCACGGGCCTCCCCCAAAAAGCTTCCTCCTATTGTCTCCTCGAGCTTGAAAACGTTGCTTTTTTGGGGGGGTTGGTTGCTTTTTTATTATTATTTTTTCACTATTACCATCTCTGCTGGTTTTAAGGTAGGAGGGGGATTCCCTCCACCCCATCCCCCCTCCCGCGGGTCCTGCTCCCCTTTGGAAATCCCTGTGGAAACGCTCCATCCTAGGCCGGGCACACGCACACAAACCAGCCACTTCTCTGCCCCCTGGGTTTCGGGATGGGACGGGGTGGGAGGTGGGAGTGGGAGCAGAGCCCCCTAAAACACCCTTTTTACCCGTCTCGCTTCAATCCTTACCCCTTTCCCGGCGCTGCCTCCGGCTTCTCCCCCTTCCCTCGGTGCCTGCCCGTCTCCCTCCGTCCTCCCGGGTATCAGCCCTTATCTCCCGGTTATCGCTTCTGCTGCTAAATTCAGCCCAGCCGAGGGGTTCAGCCTGGGGAATCTGCTAGTTAAATCTAAATCAGGCCCAAGAGTTATTTCTCTGGCCATAATTCCCGCCCCCCCCCACACCCCCTACCCCAGCCATGCCCCCCCATCCAGCCCTTCTCCGGGCATGAGATGGTTTTCCAGGATCCCTCCGGGATCTGCAGGGAAAACAGCGCCTCGGATCAGTTCACCTCCCTTGCGGACCCTCCTTGGGAAGGGTATTTCATCCTGACCCCCCCCCCCACTCCTTCCACGAGAGGGGTTTGTTGGGGAGTTTCTCCTTTGCAAACCCCCGACGGCATCCCATGAAAGCCAGCCCCTCCACCCCAACACCCTCACCCACCCCCCACCAAAGGAGCCCAAATCAGAAACCAAACCGACACGGAGAAAGCACCCATCGCACCCACCCTGCCCCGTGGCTTGAGAAATGCCCCCCCCCACCTCCGCCCCCTCCACCCCCTACCCGGACCCACAGCATCCCCGGTCCCCAGTGGGTCAGCCCGCTGTGCTCCCAGTTTCTCCCAGCTCCCCACTGGGAAAAGTGGGGAGGTATGCGTGTGTGGGGAGGTTAAAAACACCCCGGGGTGGGGAGGGGGAGAGATTTGTGGGTTCCCCTAAGGCTCTGCTCCCTACATGCCGTCACTCGCAAATGGGTCTGGGCCGCAGTGAGGGGGGTGTGCAGCGTTTAATGCCCCCACCCTCCTTCTTTTAAGCACCCCCCTCCACGCGTGGCCGGCCTTAGGAGGGTGCTGACACGCGTGGGGCGGGCGCGGGGTGGGAGGTTCGAGCCAGCCTTCCTCCTCCTCCTCCTCCCTCCTTTTCCTCACCGTCTGCCTAATTTAATTCTCCCCCCCATATCCACCACCCCCTTTTCCCACTCTCGCCCTCCCTTTTTCCCCCCCCCCCCCCCCCCCCCCCCCCCCCCCCCGCCACCACCAGGCCCTCCGCAGCTTCAGCCTCCGGGTCGCCTCCCCGCCGCCCTGCTGCACATCAAACGCCGGCCTCGGGGGCCATTAACAACTTAAAGCACCGATCGTACCTGCGGGACAAAGGTTTTTTGCTCCAGGGCCTAAGGAGAGAGTATCGCTGTCTCTCACCTTCCCGGCCGTGTAAACCCCCCCCCTCCTCTCCATCCCCTTCAACCCCCCCCCAAAACTGCTCTAACCTCCTTATCTCCTCCGCCCCGAGGTGGGCTCCCGGCCCGGCCGCCGCCTCCTCCCCGCATCCCCGTCCGCATCTCCCCCCCTCTTCCCCATCCCTTCCCTTGCCTCCCCCGGAGGTGTTGTTGGATGGGGCGGGTTGTGGGGGGGTGAAGAAAAGCGGGGAGGAGACTGACCGAGGGTTGTAACCAGCCCGGCCCCATCGTGAAGGGTGGGGGGGGTGTGTGTGTGGGGGTGGGGTAGGGTGGGGTGGGGGGGGGGGGCGGGAGGTGATGGATGGAGCCCGGTGGGAGAAGCTAAATCCAGGCGGGAGCTAAAAAATCTCTGCTCCGGAGGGACCTGGACTTCTTGGTTGGGGTCTCGAAGAGGCGGCCGGACCTGCTGAAGGTGGGGGAAGGTGGGTGGCGGGGAGGGGTGGGGGGGGAGGTGGAGGAAAACTCGCATTGCGGTGGTGTTTTGGTTTTTGGCTGGAAGGCTGTATCCACGCGAGACCGCTCCAGCCACCGCTCCACCGCAGGGGAGAGCGGAGCTTGGGGTTCTTCGCCCGCTCCCCATCGCTCTGGATTGTGGCTGGGGACCTGGCTGGGGTTTGGGGGGGGCCCGTCGCGAGATGTACCAGAGTTTAGCCATGGCAGCTAACCCCGGCCCTCCGGCGTACGAGGGGGCAGGTGGCTTCATGCACAGCGCGGCCGCAGCGTCCCCCGTCTATGTGCCCACCACGAGGGTCACCTCCATGCTCCCCAGCCTGCCTTACCTCCAGAGCAGCGGCTCTTCCCAGCAAGGCAGCCCCGTCTCCAGCCACTCCATCTGGACTCAACCCGGAGCCGAAAGCGCCGCTTACAACCCCGGATCTTCTCACCCTCCCGTGTCACCTCGGTTCTCCTTCTCCACCAGCACCCCCATCCCTGCCACCTCTTCCCGGGAAGCCGCGGCGGCTTACAGCAGCTCCTTGAACCTTTCTGCTAACGGGAGGGAGCAGTACAGCAGGGGGTTTGGAAGCTCCTATTCCAGCCCCTACCCAGCTTACATGAGCCCCGAAATGGCCACGACTTGGACTTCTTCACCCTTCGACAGCCCCATGCTGCACAACCTGCAGAGCCGAGGGACGCCTGCAGCCGCCCGGCACGCCAATATAGGTGAGCGCAGACAGGGTTGGGATAAGGGAGGGTGGGTTTCACCTCATCGTGCCCCATTCCCCCCCTAAAATGTTTGTGTATTCACCCCTCTTTGGGTAGGATGAGGAGGCGCGAAGGGCAGGACGGAGAAATTTGGTGTATTTGGGATATCGCTGCCGGAATCGACTCTCTGGCTGCAAAACATGGGGGTCCCCACGGTGCCGTGGTTGTCGTCCTGGTGTTGTCCATCCCCCCACCTTCCAACACTCTTTTTCTGCAAAAAGCCCCCTTTCAAAATATCCCCAAGGACCCCAGTTTCCAGGAGAAAAGAAATAATTTAGAGTAGGTCGAGGGTGGCAAGAAACAACATGCTGAACTCCAGAGTGAGGGCCCGTGTGCTCCATGAATATCTCCGAGGGGATTTGGGGGGCTGCCATGAGGGTGACCATGGTGTGCAGGACCACGATGCTCCGTGGGTGTGCAGTGCAGGCACCCCCTTCCCCAGCTTGCTTTGGGTGTAAAAAGATAGGAAATTGTTTGGGAAATTGGAGAAATCACAAGTTTTGCCTGTGAAATGCAGATTTTTTTGGGGCTGTTTTATTTTATATCTCTCTTCTTTTCTTTTTTTTTTTTTTTTCTTTTTCATTTGGTTTTGTTTTCATCTTTGGAAAGGCCAGTTTGGCTAGGAAAAGGGAAAGCAGAGGGAAATCTGGCCACCGATCGGGGAGAGGTGATGGAGAAGGAGGGAGAGAAACGTACCCGCATTTATTATCACCCTTTTTGGGTGAACTCACAGGCACATCTGAACCACCCAGACCCGTATTTCAGGGTCTCGCTGCCCCCCCCCCCCCATCCCAAAAAAATCTCATCCCTAACTTCTTGTGTCCATCCCGATATCGGAGCCTTTCATTTTATTACGCATCCCCGCGCCCTACGACCAGAAATTGGCCTGGATGGCTCAAAATATCTTTTTTTTTTTTAGGAAAAAACCCCATATATATTATTTTATACAGTGGAATAGGGAGAAAGGGGGAGAGAAATGCAGGACTCATCCTCATATTGAGGATTCATAGCTCCTTTTTTTTCCTCCCCGCTTTCTCTCCACGATCGTATTCCTGTCGGGCTTAACAAAGAAACTTGCTCTCAATTTTGTCTGTAGCTATGATTTAAGACTGTGCTCATCAACCTGAATTTTGGAGGGTAATTTTTCCATCAGGTCTAATGAGATTTGCTTTACCTTTAGAGTTATTTTAAGGCGTTAAAAAACCCGCACAACAAGGAAAGTTGTGCGTCGGCGAAGCGCCGGTGCCTTTTGCTTTCCTTTAGGTTTTGTGGAATTGCTTAAAACAGGGAGCAGATTCTTTGAGGATGAAGTTTTGGCCAACCTGGCAATGTTTTTTGGGAAGCCC
Source organism: Porphyrio hochstetteri (assembly GCA_020800305.1). Lineage (NCBI taxonomy): Eukaryota > Metazoa > Chordata > Aves > Gruiformes > Rallidae > Porphyrio > Porphyrio hochstetteri. The sequence continues at coordinate 123,191,334 of CM036907.1, read as the reverse complement.
TGAGAAGGTAGAAAGCAGAGGGAAAAAGCAGGACAAATGGAATAATCAAATAATAGTTGACTATTATCACCGAGGACATAACGTGCGTTCGCGTTTGACCGCCGTGGCCATCTCCTCCTTGGGGAAAAAGACCCCTCAAATTACCTCTTTGTGGTGGTCGCAAACAGGGTGCTAGTAATAAAAATACCCCAAAACCAAAATAAGGCAATTAAAGAGTTATGGGGTTAATAATAATGCAATTAAAGAATTGAGTTATTTTATATCGGCGGCTTTTCAGGTGCCGGAGATTTGAGCGCAGTGATTTTGGGGGGGGTGTCTCGAGCCCTGCGTGATGTGTCAGTTTGCATCGCAGGTCTCTTCTCCTGCCTTTTGATGGCAAAATGTGCTTTTTAGCTGGGTTCTTTAATAGCAGCGGGAAGAGGGGATGTGTTGAGCCAGTCCCAGAAAAAACGTTAGCGGTCCTAACGAAGGAGGAAGGAGCCGGCACCCCCGCTGCCACTGCCAGGTCCTGATTTGGGTGCTGCATTCACGGTGCTGCCTCTCAAACTGCTGAAACCAGGGGATTTATTAGCTTGGGTCTAATTACACCTCTGCCTTGGGTTTAAATAAAAATTGTTAGGTTTATGGTTAAACCCGTGTTCCCCCATCGCCTCAAACAAATACTGTGAGTTTTAAAGTCAGGATTGAAATGATTGTGGGGATGTTTTTGGAAAGCAGCTCCCCGGGAAAGTAGTTTAAGGTCCAAACCTGCCCCTTTCCCTCTTCTCCCCGAGTCAGGACGTGGCCGCTGCCGGGCTGCTCTCAGCTGGGACGATGCTCTGCACAGGCTGCTGGTATCCAGGGGGTTGCACGAAGGGTGTAAGGACGGTGGTTCCTGAGTGAGGAGAAGGGTTTGTGGGGTTATTTTCAAGAGTGAGAAGTCCTGATGGGCTGAAAAACTGAAGGCACTGAAAGAGGTAGTGCGTGTGTGTCGGGGGGGGAAACACCGTTGTGGACCGTACCCATCCCAAATGCGCTTTAATAATATATTAAAGCCTAGGGCCTGGCTTAGCACCCAAGCAGTCCCTGGCATGGTGGAGCAAAGGACTCCTTCCTTATGGCTAGAGATAATTTTTCTCTCTGCACAATGAGGCATCGCAAGGTGGGATCACAATCCGTCGCGTGAGGCTCTATTAAACCCAATTAATTTTGCAGCGGGCTCAATTTTCCTCCTGTGATTTCGCTTCCTTGGAGAAACATCACTTTCAGGCAGTGCTAATTGCAGAGGATCATTAGAGTATTAATTTATTATTATTGGGGTTTTTTAATACCGAAGACCAAGCCTGTGCAGGTGTAGGTGGGTACGCAGGCAGAGCTAGGCCCACACGCCTGGGCACGGTGCTATATCCCCACTGTAAAGCAATGAACTGGGGAAAGGAGTTTAGTGCAAGCTTGTTCAAAGGAAAAGATGCTAAAAGAAATACATACCTTCTTGTTTTTTTCCTTAATAATAGGAATTTGGGCCTGGGTTAAGGTCTGTGGGGAGCACTGGGAAGGACGGGTGCGTAAATCACACGGGCCTGTTTGAAAAACTTTTTCCCCAGTGCAGATTCAGAAGGCCAAATTTGGGCTTTTTTTGGGGGGTAAGTTTGGCAAATTATTTCATTACCCTGCAGAGCAGGATCAGACCCTGTGGTCGAGGCAGTGAACTTGCTGCAGGTTTTGCCTGGGATGGCGTTACGGTGAATTCCCAACTTAATGAGGCATGAAGAGGACCCGCTGTAAAGTCCCTTCAGGAGATTTCCCTGCCAGTTCCAAAAAAACCCCCTCTTGAAATCCATCCAGGAATTAGCAGCTTGCTCCTTCCCCCTTCTCCAGGCAGAGGGGAGCAGGGATCAAGGGCAGCACGGGAGCCTGAGCGCATCCAGCCCGTGGCCGCTCGCTGCTTCCCGATGTTTCCAGGCTGTGATGGAAGGCCAGATCCTGCTTAGCCATCCCCACTCCTTGCAATTTTACTTTGCACTAAAAAACCCCAACAAAACACAAAAAAAAATCCATTAAAAAAATAATCAGAATTTTTCCTTTGCTGGGGCATCCAGGGGGTTGACGTGGTTGGGAGTAAATGGAGTCAAGGGGCTGCGGGCATTTCTGGTGGGGCGTTTGTATTTTGTTTTGACTGAGTCCAAGTCAGGGCTCCCCGGACAGGCACCGTTTGGACGTAGCAGCAGCATCTGGGGAGATCAAAGCCCAGAGAGAAGGCTAGGTTGGAAAATGTCTTCTCTACCACTGACAGTGGGGGAGAGATCGTGAACCAGATCTTACGTTTTCCCGTAGGGATGCTAAGAGATTCGCCCTGTAGCATCCCTGGGGCCAGCATTTCCAGTAACTCTCTGGCATTTGTTCCAACCCTCGACCCTACAAGCAGCCCCTGACCCTCCTCATGCACTTAAGGACAAGGTGAGGGCGATGGGGAAGCCAGGCATCAATGCTGTCCCTACCCTCGGAGGGATGGGGTCGTAGGGATGGAGCCGTGGCACGGCAGGACGGGGCTGTAGGATGGCAGGATGTGGTTGTAGGACGTGTCTCCGTTTCACACAGATCCCCCATCTTGCAAGCAGTTGCATTTCTCACCTCAGCTCCGCCGGCGGGGAAGGTTGGCCCAGGGCTTCACCCCCCTCATCCGCCCCCCACCGCGGGTTTCAAACCTCCTTCTGCTCTCCCACCTAATTTAATTGTCACCAGTCAGTCTGGGATTTGGGATGAAATCCGCAGAATTAGGGACTACAAGATCAAGCTCAAACACACAACTGGTTTTTTTTAACCCCCAAGTCTCCAAACAGCATATTTTATATTATAAATAAATCAAATACTAAAATTATCACCACCACAGGCCCTATATCACCCTTATTAATTGCAATTTGTTGCAAACTGCCCTTAATTACTAAAGACAAATGCCTATGTTGCCTAGACCAGCCACGGTGTGGTATATAATACGTTCTACGTGCATGAGAAGTTTTGCCAAGCAGTAAAACTTAAGGCAGTGGGTAGCGTGCCCCTCAAATCTAAGACTTTATTAATCCAGGATTAATTATTTTTCCCCTCTACACACTCACTCACTGCTCCTGTAACAATACTGGTGATTATTTTAAGGGAACAGCCTGTGTTTTCCTCTTTCTATATTTATTTTCTGTCAGTTTGGGAGGAAAGAGGCGAAATCCTTGGAAACGGATCGGGGTTTATTCAGCATTCCCCAAGGACATTGGGACCCGATCCTGCTGTCTCCGTGCTCCTCTGATGATGGAGAAACCTTGGCTCGGCTGGCAGAAAGGGGTTTCCCCAAAGTTTGGCTATCCCAAACTCAGCTGGGTATTTTGGATGGGTGAACAATCTCATTCCCAATGCAAAATTAGGGATGCCCTGAAAAATAAACCCCAGCCAAAACCCACCAACAAAGCACCAGGAAGCAAATAAAATCCCAAAACTGAGTGAAAAAGCAGCAGCATAGTGGGACCAGGGAGTTTTTGTGCCTGTTGCTGCCCGGGGTTGGGGTGTGTGTGCGTGATGTGTGCAGGGGCTGTTTAAATAATGGCAGAAAAATGCAATTTTAATGAAAATACAATTAGAAAAACTTTGATAGTGTTGTCCAGAAACCCACAGGGACCTTGTTTGCCACCAGCACAGAGCTCTGGGCTGAAATTTTTGCTTCTTGAGGCCCGCCAAGCTTCACACGTGGAGGAAAAAGGGATTCAAATATACTAAACCTCCTTTTTGGGGGTTTTCTTCCCAAATTCCCTGCCCTGCAAGCAAATCCCAAATTCCAAATTCCCTGCCCTGCACGCCAACCCGGTGTGTTCTTCCCTCCCTACAATTTCCTTACTGAAAAGGAAGTGCAGAAATGGGATATTCAGGGATAACCCCCCTCAGCCCCGGCTCGGCGATGCTGCCGGAGGAGGACACAGGGCAGAGGAACGTGGAGGGATGCAGCGGGACTTCTCGGGGGTCCTTCAAGGCTTTTGAATCCTATTTTAAATAGACTAAACGAAGCGTCTGCCTCCCATTTGGGTGCCACTGCTGCTGGCAAAACCAGGCAGGGATCTGTGTTGAGAGGTGAGTCTGTGGGGCTTTAAAGCAGCCGGTTTTGCTGGCGCTGAGAAGGCTGAAATGCAGATTTATTTTTGGCTGGCCCCCCCATTTTACAGCGGTGTGTGATCCCCAGAATAACCTGATTTCATTTGGTGGGGATGGTGTGTAATTATGCCCGGGAGGGCTGCAGAAAAGGAGAATGGAAATGCCAAGTATTCACCTTGTTGATGGATGCCGAATTCGCGCTGCCGTCTGGCAGGGTGGTGTCAATACGCCTTTGGTGGGCGAGTGTGAAGTGCTGCTTAAATAACTGAGAGCGTGCTCTTACCTCCAAAATTAACTTGAATCATGACCCCAAATTTAACTGTAAGGCTAGATCGAGATTATTATTATTTTAATTTGGGGGCAGAGAAGGGGAAAAAACCCCTTGTGGGGCCAAAAAACCTCGCTGCTGGCTACGATAACACCCAGCATTACGGCCAAGATATTAAAATCTCTTTGGCCTTTACAAGTCTTCCCCGCATCATCGGTCATGGTGACTGGTCCAAGCTGTAAATACATCCGTAATGACAAATTAAACCCAATTATCTGCCATGCCTGAGCAGCGAGGTCCTTTATACACGGGGGGGGGGGGGGGGTTGGGGAAGGGGGGGGCTCACACACGCATGTGACGGCGCTTGGAAATAATTCGACCATCATGTGCCTTTGCAGCGGCAGGTACAAGGGGGATGAAAGGCTCTTTGGAAAACCAAAATTGAGAAATGGTGGGGTTTGGGTTTTTGCCTTTTTTTCTGAGGGAGTTTTCTTTCCCCTTGGAGTTTTTTCTGAAGGTCGCTTGGCTGCAGGGTGCGCTTGAGTTTTGCGGCGTTCCCCGTGCTACTGCAGCCTGTTAAAGACTTCAGGGGGGATTTCTTCTTTAATACAATAAGCTGGAGCTGGATTTGCTCATCCACCCTCTTCCCTCTCCCCCCAAAAAAAAGCGCCCAGGCAGGCGGGTGAAAGGAGAAAGAAGAACTGGGCAGAGATTTGGGGAGCTGGACGTAGATCTGACCCCGTCATCAGCGCTGAAGCATTTCAGCCTTCAGGTTTTGGCAAGGTCTGGATTGGAAAGCCAAGTTTGGGGCAGTGTCAACTGGAAGTGAAAATAACATTTTCTCTTCCAAGAAGTTCCTGGTGATTATTTTTTCTTCAGGTATTTGCTGGCACAGAGGGTTTTGGTTTTTTTTTTTGGTTTTGCTTAATTAGGTGGACACCTAAATGTAGGATGCACCTTTTCCTGGGGGAGAGAGAGGGGTGAAGTTTGTCTTTCCCACGTCTTCCTGCTGTTTTCCCTGTCTTGCTACGGCCATCCCTGCCGTGTCGCTCAGGCAAGGCTTGCAGGATCAGCCTCCCCCGCTAAACCAGACTCAGCGAGGGCTGTGAGAAAAACAAAACCCCAAATAGCAACCCCCTCCCCCCCAAAAAAAAACCCCACCAAAAAAACCCCAACCTCCCCTGCTCAGAGCTGGAATTATCCCTGCTTTAAAGCACAAGGGGGTTCGCCGGATCAGTCCCGTGAAGAAGCTTCCATAGGGAAGAAACGCAGCCCTCTGGAAGTTATATGGGGACCTGTAGGTTTTCCTGGGGAGGAAAAACCCCAAAAGGCAGTGAGACCTTTCTTTTTCCTTTCTGGAAAGTGGACACTTGGTTTATATGTTGCAGCACAAAGGAATTTGTGGGTTTTTATTTTGTTCATTTATTTTTAGCGACCTGTAAAGCTGCCGAGCCCCTTATCGGAGGGAGCTGGGCTCCAGCAGTTTGTGCCAGCCTTGGGAAGGGTCTCTGAAATTCGTTTGGTCTGTGAAAGAAGGAAAACAACCCCCAAAAAATTCATGGAAACTCAAGGAAGAGTTTTCCACCAGAAGTGGGGTGAGGGCAGGTGGGTGAGCGATGCAGCGGGGCTGATCTTCGGCAGGGACTGGTACTGGATGCTCCTGAATCTGGGATAACAGAATCCCTGCCTGGAAATGTTTCCTCCTAATCCCTGGGAATTAGGTTGGTGTCTGCTGGTGGTGGTGGGGGGAGCATTTCAGGAGAGGTCCCGTGGTGGGATGCCACTGCCTGGGGGGTTTTTTAACTCTTCTTCCCAAAGCCCAGCCGTTTGCCTCTGGTCGATGCTTCCAGCCATGGTGTGGTGAATTTATGGGGTGCTGGGGTGCCTGTGTGCTCAGGCTCTCCTAAAATTTAAAACCTGAGCCCAGCAGAAGAGGCTGGGGACAGAGGTGGAGCAGGGGGGGAGAAAAGGAGACCAAGCTGCTCCCTCAAAGTAGGAATTCACCAATTTTTTCTTGTTTTCCTTTTTTCTCCCAGCTCTCTGAGTGTATCTGTAGCACTTAAACCAGTTCCAGGCTGTCTCCTTTGTCTCTGCAAACATCTCCAAACAGTTTAGGAGACATCTCCCCCTTGTCTGCTTCTCAGCTGCCCGTCTCTGGCATTTGCCAGCCCCTCACTCTTCCATGTGCCTCAGTTTTCCTTCAAGCTCCAGCTTCCGGAATCACATTATCATATGTCAGGCTCTGGTTTTTTCAGGAACAGCTTTTCTGGAGGAGAGAAAAGCCAGGAAACCCTGATTCCTTCATGCTGAAACTCCAGAAAAGACATAAAAATAACCCAATATTTATTATTTAAACTCCTGTGAACTTCCAAGCTGGGCTTTTTGGGTTTCCAATCCAGGGAGCCATTGTTATTTAATATTCAGGGCTTGCAGGGCTGCAGCTGTAGAAAATTGGTGAGGGGGGTGAGCCCCAGACATCAGGGCTCCTCTGAATGACCCAGATGTCTGAGATTATTTGGGGAAAGGAGTGCTGACCCCAGGGGGCTGGCTGCTCAGGGGACTAGCTGCTGGGAAGGACGCTGAGTTGGGACATGCCTTGGTGATGTGGAGCATGAGAGAGGCAGCTGGCTTGGGGGAAGTCTCCTCCTCGCACTCTCCTGAGCTGGGAGCATGCCCTAGAGCCTGGGCACCACTGAGGCTTTTCTCCAGGGGCTTCCCATGTTCAGTCCTTCATTGCTTCAGATTGCCAGTGCTGTGATTTACTCTCCCCCTCTGGATGTGAAGACCTGGCCCTGAAGGTTTTCCCAGATCCCAGCACAAGCAGGAGGGTAAAATCCCCCCTCCTACTCCCTTCCCTTTGCTCCCACCTGAGGAAAGGGTCTCACTCCAGCAAAGCTAGCTGCCTGCCCCACTGCCTGCCCCACTGCCTGCCCTCCCCAGCCATTCCTATTCCTCAACCAACATCCCAGTCAGACTCTGTCACCTCCCTTCACGCGAAATCAATAACAACGGGTGAGCAGGTTAATTATAATCACAGAATAAACGCCGCGGTCTCAAAGTTCACTCAACTTCAGCAGCATTTCAAAACGAGTGGACGAGGCCAAGAAACTTTCATTGATTCCTCCGGGGCAGGTGTGGGAGTTTGAACCTGTCCCCAAGCTGATCTTGATTCAAGACCTGCTCAATTTTCCTCCTTATCTCGACTTTCGCCTATCTTATAATGCCTGTTATTTTAGATAAAAAGTCCAATCAATTGAGTTAGAAAAACTGCAAGTTGTATGTTGCCCTGATAAGTTCGGTACCCACCGCTTTAGAGGCCTGGGCTGCAGTTTCTGTGTGAAGTGACCTTTTGTGGATGCTTTATCAGCAGCTGGGAGAATCACTCTCCATCCTCCCGCCTCGCTCGAGGGCTGAGTGGACTTAACATTCAGAATAACTAATAAAAGAGGCAAAGAGAAGGGCCAGGGGTTAGACAAACTGACTGTCCCCTATAATGTGATGAACACCTATTTGTTTGCCCCTGGCTGGTGTCCCGTAGGGAGGACAGGAGCTGGACTGACTGATTTCAGTGTGGCTCCTCTGAGGGGGATTTATCAGTGTGGACTGGAGCCAGAGCCGGTGTCTAAATGATTCTGTGATTCTAAATTAGTGTCTAAATTAGTGAGCTACAGACAACTGGGGTGGGGGGTTTGGATATGCACATGGACATCAATACTGGTTAGTGCCACTGTACTCAGAGCTTAGACACATGGAACATCATATATTACATATATAAGCCTATACACAGTATATATATATCATGTGTGTATATATATATATAAAATATACATTTTTATTTTATATATATATAAAAATATATATTTTATATACATAAAGTGAGGTTTTAAATATGTGTGTGTTATATTTGTGGATGTATATATAATGATATATACATGCACAATTGTATATATATCTTCTATATAGTCTATACATATATATGTATGTATGTATACATACATATATCACAGAATCACAGACTCGTAGGGGTTGGAAGGGACCTCAAGAGATCAAGTCCAATCCCCCTGCAAAAGGAGCATTTGTATATATGTATAGACTATATATTTTTATATGTGTGTATGTATTGACTATATAGAATATATATTTTTATATATGTAGCCATGAAATCATAATTCTTATAGCAAAAGTGAGGAGGGTTGATCAGAGATGTCTCCCAGATTGCTAAGATGGCATTCCTAAGGACATGGAATATGTGTGTATATACAAATATATATGTTTATATATATCTATGTGTGTACACACATATAAACACTCACTTATAATATGTGAAAATAGTAACAATAATAATAATAATAATAATAATAATAATAATGATGTAGTATTCCTACAAGCAGGATTTTGACATGGATAAATATGTGTCCCTCTGCTGTGCACCAGTCTGGGAAGTGAGAACAAACAGCCACCACCTTTAGTTTTTCTGGAGTTGCAGGACTGCAGGAATGCAGGCTGGAAGATCTCCAGTTCAACCTCCTGCTCAAAGCAGGACAACCAGTAGTACTAGCTGAGGTCAGCTGTGGATTTGCCTGGATGAGGCTTGGAAAAGCCATGGGGTGGAAATACCCTCACCTTTCTGGGCACTTGATCCCCCTCCTGATGAAAATGCTTTTCCCAAGGCCCAGCCTGTGCTTGGCCCTGCATCCCCTTGTGCCATCTCCCAGTGCTGAGAAGAGTTTGGCTCTGTTGTCTGCATAGATCTGCCCAGCTTCTCCTCACTGTGCTTGCAACGATCCCAAACAGCACAATGTTCCCTGGGCCCAGAGCTGGCCCTGGCCTTGGTCCCCCTGGGTGCTGGTGGGCACCTCTCTAGACAGACAGACAGTCACCATCCGACAGGGAGATGCCACACCACAACATATAACCACAAACCATTGTGTCCTTGTGGTTTAAGGAGTTTCAGCTCCTAGAATCACAGAATCATTTAGGCTGGAAAAGACCTTTAAGATCATCGAGCCCAACTGCAAACCTCCCTCTGCCAAGACCAACACTAAACTGTGTCCCTAAGTGACACATCATCAGCTGCTCTGCAGGAGCCCGAGCGGGCCAAGGGCACGTGAGCGTTGTGTCATGCTCAGTAATGAACCAGTGCCAGATGCCAGCCAGGGGAAGCCAACAGACCACGTTCTGCAGTCATCAGCACGGCCCCTGGCAGGGTCACACCCCCTCCCAAGCCTGACCCAAGCAGGTCTGGACCCTGTTAGCTGGGCTTATGGTTAGGCTTCACTGGTTATGCAGTAACTGGCCCTGGTTCACCAGCTACCCAGTAGCCATAAGGCCAGTTCCCATGGCACAGCAGCAGCTTGGCACACCTCCACAGCACACCTGTGGGTACACCAGGACATGTGGACACATGTCAGAGATGATCCTGTGCCCAGCTTGGAAACAGCTGCCCAGGTGGGATCATGGCATTGCAAACCCCAAGCGTTTCTCATCCTCCCTATTATTTCCCTCACTGTCCCTACCCTTGCAGTCATCAAAGGAGAGCCTCTGCTAGGGCACTTCCATTTGGAGATGGAACATATTTCAAGGAGGAAAATTCTGTAGTAGTTTGGTTTTGGGGTTTTTTTTTTCCTTTGTCAAAAGAAAGACCATTTCCAGGTGCCTCCAACCAAAGCAGCCCCCAGGCTATGGATGGCCCCATCCTGGCTGTTCCCTGGGCTCTCCATTCTAATCTAAGATTTGTTAAAAAATATTTGGACAGTTGATAAGCAGAGGAATCTCCTGTTTATCAGAAAAGCCTCAGATATTTACAAGTGCAAAAACTCTTAAGTAGGAGTAAGAAAGGGGGGGTCACTTTGGTGGGTTGGATCAGGCCTGCATCTCAGCAAAAGAAAGCAGACCTTGGCCCTGCCCAACCTGGCAGTCAGCAGAAGTTGCTGTAGGACACCAGGTTGCTACCCTAGGGGTAGCCAACAATTACTCTGACCAAAAGCACCCTACATCCTCAGGGGTGTTTCTGTGCCTGTCTCCTGTATAGTGAGCAGACCATGTACCCTCTGGATGTGGGTACTTCGTGGTACTTGAGTATGTGGGTCAGTAGTCTCTCCAGTCAGCTCCAGTAGAATCATAGAATAGAATCACAGACTGGTCTGGGTTGGAAGGGTCCCCAAGGATCATAGAGCTCCAACCCCCCTGCCACAGGCAGGGCCACCAACCTCCAGGCCTGGAGCTACACAAGGTTGCCCAGGGTCCCAGCCAACCTGGCCTTGAACACCCCCAGGGATGGGGCACCCACCCCCTCTCTGGGCAGCCCCTTCCAGCCCCTCACCACTCTTTCTGTAAAAAACTTGCCCCTAATATCTAATCTAAACCTTCCTTCCTTTAGCTTTAAACCATCCCGCTTGTCCTGCCATTATCTACCCTTTTACAAAGGTGAATCCCCTCCTGTTTCTCTGCTCCCTTCAGGGACGGGAAGGCTGCAATGAGGTCCCCTTTCAGCCTTCTCTTCTCCAGGCTGAACAAACCAGTACAACCACTGGGTTTGATAGTTTGTGGTCTGGTAGTTCTGGTGTGGTTCTGGTGTGCTGGAGAGCTGTGGGTGCTCTTCCAAGCAGCCATGTTGGCTAATCACACCAGGACCATCTCCTGCCCCTTACCAGAACAGGTAGTTTGTCTCTATCTGCTTTAGAGGAATCCAGACCATTTCTGCCCACTCTTCTTCTGCCCACTGCCTGCCTCCACATCTATGGAGATGTGGCCTTTGAAAGCTCTCCTGTTGCCCCCTCCAGTGAGGCAGGGAAGAGCCTTTGAGCTTCTCAGGGGGAAGAATAGGAGATGAAAAACCTTGCTCAGGAAGCATCTTGCAGAGCCAAGACTGAACTCAAATCCAGGCCCAGGATTTGACCAACCTTCCCATGGTGCTCCTCTTGCACATGAACTCAGCTGGTCCCTTGGCTGCTTCTACCTCTACTGTCCTTCAAACCAGGGAAAACATATCCACGAAGGAAAGGAGTATTTTTGGCTGTTGGCAATGGCATGTGCCATAGACCTTGGCTTGCCTCAGGCAGAGGAGGGAGCTTTGGAGGGGAAGGACGCAATGTTCTCTTTGCCTTGACGTGAAACATGTGGCCTGGGAAGGGTTGCACAGGACCAGTCTGGCTGTGGCGTTTCACAAGGAAGGAGGAAACAGATTTCTTTGCCTTTTTCAGTAGTGGCATATGGTTCAGCCTTGCCCAGTGATCCTGAAGCAGTAAGTAGGGTCTTCATGTTTTCAAGGGAAAAGTGGCTTGGTCCAGGCAGCCAACTGAGTAACCAACCATCTTCTCCAGTGTAGATGTGTCAGATAAACCTCAAAACATTCTGGGACAGTGTTAAGCCATCTCTGGAAAGCTTCACAATGATGCACTTTTCTTGAAAATGTGTTTCTGGTTAAGAGCAAGGAATTTATCCCCTTCTCCATCAGCAGCCTCACCTGTGATGTTCTCTGTTAATCCAGATCAGAGGAGAATTAGGGACCCCCAATCCCACCACCACCACTCAACCCAGCCATGGCACTGCTCAGCCAGGCACTGTCCTGCTCTCCCCAGGTGCCTAGGTCCCATTAGTCTCTAAAACAGTGGTGCCTTGGATTGATTTCTTCAAAATTCTGTCAGAGGAGACACATGCAGAGAAGGGGGGAGGTAGGGAGCCAATGGGGAGATCCTGCTTTTAGAGGAACATCCTTGGCTCTGTTAGCTGAAGGGTAAGATAATCATAGAATCATAGACTGGTCTGGGTTGGAAGGGACCCCAGGGATCACAGAGTTCCACCCCCCCTGCCACAGACAGGGCAAATAATGCACATGGGCTTTCTGACCCCGGGCTGTGTCGAGCTGGTGACATCCCCCTTGAAAAAGGAAAAGCTCACTGGCACCTTTCTTTTGGCTGCAGACATCTCCCATGCATAAATTTGGGTGCTTTTATTTACACCCACTCCCTGCTCCTCCTCCTTTTGTCTCTCCTTGGGTTTTGCTGCTGCCTTCCATTCAAATTTAGCCCTGCTCCACCATGATACTGGATGAACCAGCACTTTGAACTGCTGTGATCTGACCAGAAACCTTTTGGTGGGTTTTCCCCCTTGAAACTTCATCTCCTGGAGTCTTGCAATTCATGGGGGCACCGTGGTCTGTTCTAAAGGAAGAGAAGATGTGACCTTCAGCTCCACTAGCTGCAGCAAAGTGCTTATTAAAAGGTCCCTGGAAGGCTTGGGCTGTAGGAAGGATCTTCACACTGTCACTTTTTAATGGAGACAATCTGGGCATTTGGGACAAGCCACCCCAAGCTGCTGGGAATGCCAAACCCTGCTGACCCCCACACGCTGTTGTGGCTGTCCCTCGAAGCAGAAGGTGGGATCCCAGGGTGTCCATGTGTCCGTGGGGCCAATGTCCTTTTGCCTCAGCTGTGAGTGCCCCTGAGAGTCCATTTGGGATTCCTGTATACACAGGATCGTGGCTCTCACCTCTTATCATAACAAATTGTTTTAGGAAACTGCTTCTCTGCGGGGAAATTTGCTCTCAGGGTCTGTTTAGAGCCTGTAAGTGCCTGGCTGTGTTTGAAGGAGAGCTTCTCCTTTGCTGAGTTGCTTCACTGGGTTGAGAAGACACTTCTGCAGGGGGAAATGTTGATATTAAATATCCCTCCAGCTGTAAACAAAACTCCAGTGCTCTATTAATGGAAGCCTCTTTCCATTCCTCTTCACCCAGAGAGGGTTGAAGGCAGGAGTGGGCTGGAGGGCAGAAGAAGGTAGGCAACCTCCTTGTCATTTCTTAGGCAGCAACAACTGGGTCTGGCCCAAACCAGTGTGGGGATGCTTCTCTGTCCCCTTCTAGAAGCTGGTTTGGGAGCAGAACCTTATGAGCTGGTTGCTGGCTCTGAACTGAAAGATTCAAAATCAGTCAGCCAGTCAGAGGATGTTACTCCTTTGGGTCCTGATCCCCCAGCTTTATGTGTTCAAGATGATCTCACCAAGGTTAACAGATTCAGGGTTGCTAAAGAAAAGCCCAAACAAAGCCAGGAGGTCTGAGGCTAGGCATGGCCATGCTGTCAGGCTTGTAGAGATGGTGGAAAGACACAGAAAAGGCAGCTGAAGCCACTGTTCAGGCTTGAGCCCTCTGATTCCTAGCTGACTTTGCTACAAGAAGATATTTCTCTTGTCTGGATTGGAAGGCAAAAGTACTCAGAGTCTGGGTGGAACACACCCTTGGACAGAGATGCTGTCATGTCACAGCCATGCTGGGAAAAGTGCCTGTAGGTGTGACCTGGCTGGTGGTGCTCAGATCTGCTCCTTGTTGAGCCTTCCATTGTCCATACCAGCTGATCTCTGTGGACCTGGCGGTGGATGTGAAGGACCACTCCCAATGACTAAGAGCCATGAAGGGCTATATCCAAGAATTCTTTTTCCCTACCAGACCCTGGTGCTCCACTTTGGAGTTACTCCTGGCTCCCTGGAGACTGAATGTCCCATTGTGGAAAGTATTTCTGACATTAGCATGCTCAAGGCCTCACCCAAGATTAGGAGACTGTTGTGCAACACACAAGTGACATTTCCTGCCCTGGGCACCTTGCAGTCCTCATAAACAGTAGGTGTGAGGGGAAAAAGATCTCCTTTTACACAATAGGATAATGACAGAATAGGGACAGGACCCAATCCATCCTCTTCACCGGCTGTGCCATTCAGGGAGATTTCATGATCTACTCTCATGTGAGAAGTTCCTCCATGGACTAAAGGTAGGGTCTTAAGAAGAATTAAGTAGAAGGCCATTAGCATTAGCCAACACCAGGGACCCAACCCATAAAAAGGACTGAACATTCCCAAGGTTGATGTTATTCAAGATAAGGGCTGGCAAAGGCACTTGGGGAGTTCAAAGAGGAAGACGGGACCATTCAGGACAGTAAAGTAAAGGAGGGGGCTTTTCCAGCTGTGGGTCTGCGTCCTCCTCAGCTGACTGGTTATCCCTTCCTCACTCCTGTCCCAGTGCTGGCCATACCTGGCTTTGGGAGAGGGAGTAAATCTCTCCAGCAGAAAGGCTATTGCAGAGGTCACCGGATGGACCCATAAATCTCCATTATCAGGCAGCGGCTCCTGTGCCATGAAACGGAAATTATTGCCCTGAGTGTGACTGGGGGAGCCTTTCCTTCCCCCTGCATTGTTCAGGGCCCTCTGGGAGCTGCTCAGGCAATTTGCTGCCTGAATAAACGTTTCCTTTCCCAGCTACTAAGTACAAGGAATAAGTGTCAGGGGATCTCATAATGCCAGGATTTAGAGCTCCAGACCCAGAGGTGGAAGCCAAGAAAACACTTTCCTGCCTTTTCCTGGGGAGTCTCCAGTCTGCCATGTCTTAATCCCCATTATTAATAACAGCAGCAAATTAAACAATCAGTGCACTTGAGGCCCAGTGACCTCCATGGCCAATGCAGCACGGCCTACCCAGTGGGTCACAGCTCCTCAGTGGCTCTGAGCACTAGGATTGTCCTGGAAGTGACCTTGGAGATATTTTTGTCTTCTCATGAGCACCCAGGAGTGGGGAGAAGGTCTTTTCCCCAGCTATGCCCCCCTGGGGAAGGAGGCAGGTGGAGACCATGGCCCACATCTTCAGAAATCAGTTGTTGAGCATTTGTCCTAGGTCTTGGTCACCCGGCCACATCAAAGTACATGTCCTGCAGCTCTTCAGGTGATACTTTCTCATTATTTTTTAGACCCTCAGGTTTTCAGGAGCAGCTGGGTTGTCTCAGAGGTGTGTCCAGGCTACCTCAGAGAGCTCAGAAAGCTCCCCTCAGCAACTCCATCCCTGAGTTTAGTGATGCTGTGAAATCATAGCACCTCTTTTAGAAAGAAACCCAGTCCCTTGCCTTCCAT
Organism: Porphyrio hochstetteri; assembly: GCA_020800305.1. Lineage (NCBI taxonomy): Eukaryota > Metazoa > Chordata > Aves > Gruiformes > Rallidae > Porphyrio > Porphyrio hochstetteri. The sequence continues at coordinate 123,176,072 of CM036907.1, read as the reverse complement.
TTCTCCATTGGTGCCAAATGCCCATTGTACACAAAAGGGCATGCCCTAAGCTTACATCATCTTCTCTGAGCCAGGATCCACCACTGTCCACTTTGCCACCACACTTTGGAGCAGGAGAGGCTATTTCTCACCCAGGTGAGATCTCTTGAGGTCAAGGAGCTCCCTCTGCTCCTACACGGCTCCAGGAATGGTTTTAATGAGGTTGCACCCTGCAGATGCCATCTTCTGACTCAGCACTGGGTGGTGCACTCAAAGGACGCACCCATCTGATATCACCCCACGAGGACTGTGATTACACAGAGCCACCCATTGCGTGGAGCCTCAGTGTGCCCTGGGAACAAAGTCTTCCCCATCTCAAGCACCAGTGATTCCTGTTTATTAACGTTCGCAAGGATCACCTTTGTCTGCAGCTGAGAGGGGGGGAAAAAAATCACACAAATGCTGCTTACTATGGAAGCAGAAGGGTTCATTGGTTGGGCTTTTTTGAAATTTAAACAAGTGAGACTCCCTCAAGGAAAAAAACTCTAGTCTAGATCCTACTTGAGCTGAAAAAACCCACCGATAACAAGTTGTGAAGAATATACTGCAAACAAAGCAGATGAAAAAGGGAAGGGAACAAGTCTCAAGATGCTTTTGTATAGAATCATAGAATCACAGAATGTGTAAGATTGGAAGGGACTTTTAGAGGTCATCTAGTCCCACCCCCTGCAGTGAGCAGGGACATCTTCACTAGAGCAGGTCACTCAGAGCCCCATCAAGCCTGACCTTGAATGTCTCCAGGGATGGGGCCTCCACCACCTCTCTGGGCAACCTGGGCCAGTGATCCATCACTCTAAGAGTGAAGAACTTTGTCCTAATATCCAACCTAAATCTCCCCTTTTCTAGTTTAAAACCATCCCTCTTTTAAGGGAATTGGAAGCCCAATTACGAACCAACAGTGAAAATAATGTGGACAGTGAAGCTGGGTGTCACTCAGACTCTTATGAAATAACATCCAATATTCCATAGTGAATTTTATTATTGACAGAAGAGACTTGCATTTTACCTGTTTTCCACTCCATATCCTCTGTTTTTTTCTAAAAACAGTATATCCATACTTAACATTTCTTGTCACACACATTTTGAGGGACCTTCTTATTCAAGAGCTGGTTCAAACTCTTAACATTTCTGAGGGACTGTTAGGAATTTTCTCCTTTTTCTTTGATGAAAAACTTTCAGATTTTGGCTTTCTGGTGGAAAAAAAATCTCCAGGAGATACGGTATTTTGGAATCACAGAATCACAAGGTTGGAAAAGACCTTTAAGATCATCAAGTCCAACCATTTCCGTCCTAAGCTAAACCAGATCCCTAAGTACCTCATCCACCCTTTTTTTAAATACATCAGTCACAGACACAGCTCAAATTGGTCCAGAGTTTTGTTACTTTTGGAGTATCTCTGCTCTGCTAAATTATCAGCAACTTTGTCCTGAATTATTTTCAGAGAAGAAAGGATTTTCTTACAGAGAAAAATGACTGTGAAAATAATTTTTGGCTTTTTCTTTGGAAAATTATAAACAAAAACCTCAACAGCTTCTAAGATGAAAAAAAATAGCAAAATGTTTTCCTTACTTGAGATTTTTCAAGGAAATGAGTTATTTCCTGACTCGCTGTTCAGGTCCTTTCTCTTTCTAAAGGAAGTTTATTTGATCTAGATTTTGGCTGTGACTCAACAGTGATTTTAAAGGGGAAAGTGAGGCATTGTGGTTAGGGCATCACTGAATCCACGTGTACAAAAGTCACCTGGAGGGATTCCCATCTTTCCTAAACCACTAGAATTGCTCAGAGGTAATGAGATTTTCCTAAGCTACTGGGAAGATACTGGATTCCTTTTTTTCTGGCTCCAGAGCCCCTTGGGTAAATTAATTTCTAGTACTTCCCCATGGCGACACAGTGCACTCTCTAGCCATTTTTAGCCTGGTTTTCTAGGGAGAATTAGGCTCACATGAATCTTTTTCTCCCTGTCTCTGTTTACTGGCGCCACTTCAGTAACTTTTTAATCCTTTGGCTGTTTGATGGTGATGTAGTTTCCTCCAGATTTCCCAAAAATAGTCTGGAGAAAAGAGAAAACAAGGCTGATGTTTGAGCATAACTCTCATTAGACCTCAGAGAATCCACGTAGGGTTGAGTCACAGATCAGCAAGGAGCCAAATTTTGTTGGTTTGCCCTTTGGGGAAATATTGTCTTCTAGCAAAAAGTTGAGATACTTTATAGCATGCAGGTGGATGAGCACAAGATGGAGCAAGATGCACACTAACGTTGTAAGAGCTGATGTTACACTGGTCTGTAGTGGCTGAAGGTCCTGATGCAAAGCTCTTGGCATCTTTCAAATATCTCCTGTGTGCTGCAGCTTGTTGGGAATTTTTTCAGCAGCCTGGTTTATTCCCAGCCCTTTGCTGCTATTTGCCATTTTTTACTTCTTCTCCTCAATTGTTTTACTGTCTAGCATTCCCTCTGAGGTGCCCACAGCTGAACATGTCCATGTGCAGGAAGGAATGTTTTCATAACATCCCCTGAAGTCAATAGCTGATACTCTCTGGGTGGGACCACCAACAGGAGCCCACATTTTCAAGGGCCACCACAGCTGGGTGCAGCTCTGTTGACATCTCAGCAAGACCGACAGCTGATGCTTGTGTTTTATTAGGTGAAGTTCTTGGCTTCTCAAGGCTGTTGTATCCAAGGGGGAGCTGACCCCTGTCTTTCCAAATGATGACACAGTTGAGGTGTGTTGAACTCTGCATTGCCTTGCAGATGATAATGGACCTGCCATAGCCAGAGGGATTGGGCTGGCACAGTCCAGGGCAGCTGTCCTCACCCTCACATCACAGCTGCAGCTGCTGGAGGAACGTGGTGGGTGCATGCACCAAGGAGAGGGACATCAAGCATGGTGGAGATTTGTATCAAAAGCATCAAAAGCCACCTGAGAATGCCTGTTAGCTGACAGCCTGAGCTGGGGTTCTACGTGTGGATTCTTGTACTTCAGCAGAGGGTGTCCCTGCCCATGGCAGGGGGCTGCAACTAGATGGGCTTTGAGGTCCCTTCCAACCCAAACCATTCACAGATTCAATGTTTCTCATGCAGAGAACAGGGTGAAGGCAGATGAACATCTCTTCCCCTTGTCTCTTTGCAGCCATTCGCCTCTGCTGGGGTGCTGGGAGGGAGCTGGCATGGGCTGGGTGAGGAGCTGGCACTGGGGTAGCAGGCCATATGGCCATGGCTTTCCCTGCCCACGTTTGCTTGAGCCCCACTGTGAGATGCTCCATTGGCTGTCTGATCTCTGGGCAGTTCAGGGTCTGGGCTTGTGTTTGCCCATGGTCACAGACAATGTCTTGACTGCTCCAAGCTTTTTGCCCTGGCTACCTCCAAGACTGGCTAAGGTCAGAGCAGAAGGGAAGATTCCTATTTCCTTCTCCTTGTATCTGTGCCCCAGCACATCCCTGCTGGCACAGAAGTCCTGCAGCCAACGCTGTATGGCTGGGAAACAGGTTCCTCTTCCCAATAATCCCAGAGGCTCCCTTGAGAAAGGAAGAGCTGCTTCTTGTGCCCTATAGCATCTGAATGTTAATATTTTCTTGAAATACACTTCTGGGCTCAAACATTGAGAATCAGGTCAGAAATTAAATGTACAGCCACCTAACTAACCAAGTCTCTTCCTTCTCTCCCATCCTGGCAGCAGAATTTTTTGATGATTATTCAGAGGGACGAGAATGTGTCAACTGTGGGGCCATGTCCACCCCTCTCTGGAGGAGAGATGGCACGGGGCACTACCTCTGCAACGCCTGTGGGCTCTACCACAAGATGAATGGCATCAACCGGCCCTTGTTCAAACCTCAGAGGAGGCTGGTAAGTCAGAGTCTCACAATGCATGTGGGGCAAGGCTGTGTGTGAGGACGAGGCAAGGTGGAGATGCCAGGGGTGTTTCAACTCCTTGAGTCCCCACCTGCCTGACCTAAGTGGGTTTGGTCCAGATTTCCAAAATAATCCAGATTACCTTGTGCTTGGTATGCTACAGGACCTTGTACAGTCTAGAGCAGTTCTGCAGACACCCAGGCCAAGCAGGGAAAGGGCTGTAGGACACAGGGGCAGTACCGTGGTGTTGCTTTAGGAAAAGCCAATCCTTGCTTTAGTATTCCTGTAGGCATATTAGGATGAATGGAAACCCTTTCCAGCTCCACCACACCATCACTCTATCTTCTCTAACCCTCAGGGTCCTTAAGCTCTGTTTGCTTCATGGTGACTGGCCACCTTTTTTGGATACTCTGATCCTAGCTCCATTGGGTGAGCTGAAGGAGAGCTTGTGGGACAGCTCAGAGCATCCTTTGGGATGCCCTGGAACAGGCTGCCCAGGGAGGGGGCTGAGTCCCCACCCCTGGGTGTGTTTAACAGATGGGGAGATGAGGTACTTAGGGATCTGGTTTAGCACAGGACAGGGATGGTTGGACTTGATGCTCTTTAAGGTCTTTTCCAACCTTGTGATTCTGTGATTCTGTGAAAGCCTGTGGGGTATGCATGAGGAACCTGGGGAATGGGAACATCTTGGTGTTGATATCCTGCCTGTCTCTGCCCATTTTGGTGAGGGGCTTTGGGAAGATCTCTGTAGTCTGGGTCCCAGGGACATGGGGTAATCGTGACCCCAAGCAGCAAAGAGCCAGTAAGCCATCTCTCAGGGCCATTTTTCCCCTCTCCTTGTTTTCCATGAAGCTTCATCCCCAACCCACCCAGGCCTCTGCGTTGCCCAGGCCCGTCCATGCCCAAACCCATCCATCCCCTGCAAGTGTCACAGATGACACTATCAGCTTGAGCCCTGCCACCAGCCACGGCCAGTCAGCGCCCTCTTGTGAAAACCCCTTCTCAGACACTGCACTGACCGAGCCAGAACTTTCCACACCCTGGAACTTGCCCTCTTTCATTTACCACTCTACAAGTTACCCATGGGCACATCAGGAATGGCTTGATCCTTCAGGGCAAGCAGCAAGGCGTGCTTCTAACTCTGCACAGCCTTGGGGTAAGGCTTGGAAAACCCTGGGAGAGGTATAGAAGCATAGGCTGTGCAGATCTGTACCTGCACTGTCATCGCTGGGCTGGGCAGCTGGAAATGTGGGAATCTGGCAAAAAAAATGGCCAAATTCCTGCTTTTTCTTCCTGGGGAAGGGGGGGGAATCCATAAAGAAAAGGAGGATATGTCAAGGTATGCAATGCATGAGTGTGGTTAATGCAGTGACAGTTGGTTTACCTGAGTAATACAGTAATACATTCAGTATAAGCAATTTGGTTAAATCTGTCCTGGTGTGAATCCTTTTTTTGGAGTCTGAGATGCAATGGAAGACCTTTGTCTGTGCCACAAGCTGTCTTTTAGGTTCTTGGCCCACTTACAAAGGCCAATGATTGAAGCTAATACATGGAGAGGTTACAACCAAAGCAGTGTTTGGTTTCATAGAATCACAGAATCATAGGGGCTGGAAGGGACCTCCAGAGATCATCGAGTCCAACCCCCTGCCAAAGCAGGGTCCCTAGGACAGGGCGCACAGGGCGGCATCCAGATGGGGCTGGAATCTCTCCAGAGAAGGAGACTCCACACCCCCTGGGCAGCCTGTCCCAGGGCTCCCTCACCCTCACTGGGAAGAAGTTCTTCCCCACATTGGGGTGGAACTCCCTGTGCTCCAACTTGAGGCCATCGCCCCTTGTCCTGTCCCCACAGACACTGAGAAGAGGCTGCCCATGTCCCCCTGTGTCCCACACTTCAGATATTTATAAACATTAATAAGTTTCTTGGCACTAAAGGAGTTTACAGCTTTCAAAGTCTTAAGAAGTACTTGAACTTCACTTGAATTTCACTGTTTATTGCCCTGCTGTGGTAGCTTAACTGATCCTGTTTAATAACGAGGGAGAAGACATGGAGAAAAGTGCTGCCAGGTTGTCATCTCTCAGGCTTTCACCCCAAACAAAGCGGCCAGCTGGGCTGTGCAGGTCTGCAGAGCTGGGTGGATGTCCAAGAGCAGCAGCTTTACTCTGCACAGGCTCTCCTTCAGCCACTGCAAGAGCAGGCATCTTCACACAGCTCTACCACTTCTGTTTGGTCCCCAGAACAGAAGCAGAGCAAGCAAAGAGGGCGTTTGACCCCAGACTGTCCAGACTTTATCCTCAGCCTGCTAAGACCTCTGCTTTGAAGGATGATGGCAACAAGTTCAGCAGGAGAGGAGGATCTGGCTTTTTCTTCTCCCACCTCCCACTCTCCTTCCAAGCTCAAAACTGGTATTTTATATGGTTTCAAGCTGAGTGTTTTCCTCCTGTGGCTTTCTGAGCCTGGCTAAAAGAGTTCATAGAAGCATAGAATCACAAAGGTTGGAAAAGACATCCAAGGTCATCTAGTCCAACCATCCCCCTACCACTTCTATCACTCACTAACCATGTCCCTGAGTACTTCATCCAACCTCTCCTTGAACACCCCAAGGGACGGTGACTCCACCACCTCCCTGGGCAGCCCCTTCCAATGCCCAACCGCTCTCTGGGAGAAGAAACGTCTCCTCATTCCTAACCTGAACCTCCCCTGGCACAACCTGCAGCCATTCCCTCTGCTCCTGTCGCTGGCTATCTGTGAGAAGAGGCTGAGCCCAGCTCCCCACAGCCTCCTTCCAGGGAGTTGGAGAGAACAAGAAGGTCTCCCCTGAGCCTCCTCTTCTCCAGACTGAACAGTCTCCAGACTAAACAGTCCATCTGACCCAGCCAAGGAGCTTGAAAAAAACCTGTTCCCTGCACTGCTTCATTAGCAGGGATTCCTATTAATTATCATTGTTATCTTTAGGAAGACGATGCTGCTGGAAGCACTCTTTTATCTCTCCCTCGAGCCACATGAGCAACACCACACAAACCTAGCAAGTAGCATGTAATACTCATGGCATTGCTCATGTCCTCTTGGGATATGCCATGATGCCTGGAAGGTGAAGGGCTTGGTAGTCTGAAAGGGAAGGACAGTCTGAGATCCAGACACCTTAGTGTAGGCGCATGCATGTGCAGTGGGTCTCCAAGCTGCTACAAGACCCACTGGAGATCTGGAGCATTGTTCAGATGATGTCTCTGGCACCACCAGAGATGCCCCAGGACAGGTGAGATGTTCAGGCAGGCAGGAGGCAGTGGAGCAAGCAGAGGAAGAAAAGGTCATTGTGTTACCCACTGCACCAAGGGCAGAAGAGGAAAAGGCAGAGAAGTGAGAAGGGAGGCGAGAGGACAGGAAAACCTGAGGTGTGCTGCAGCCAGCTTGCTGGGATCTGAGATGCTGCTGGTGATAGCAGCAGAGGGCTGACGTGTCTTCTTCCTCGCAGTCTGCTTCCCGCCGTGTCGGCCTCTCTTGTGCCAACTGCCACACGACAACGACCACGCTGTGGCGCAGAAACGCCGAGGGAGAGCCTGTCTGTAACGCCTGCGGACTCTACATGAAGCTCCACGGGGTAACGCCTTCCTTCGTCTCTACTCTGGGTGGGGAGGGCATCAGTAGCACCAAGCTCAGGACTGGGTTTGTTGCACAACTCTCTGCTCTCCTGGAGCTGTTTGTCCTGCTGTCCCTCTGGGCTTCAGGTCCCCTCATCATCCTATCATGTTTATACTGGCACAGGGTGACACGTGCAGGGCATTTCTCACCTCTCATTTCTCACCTCTTTTGGATCAAGGCCCAGATAACACTAGGCCCAGATCCTTCCCACCTAATTTCAGGAGCTTTACTGAAAAACCTGCATCAGAAGCACAAAGAAGGGCTGAGCTCCTACACATGGGGCATCAGATCCCAGCTAACTCTTGGGTGTAGGCTTGCCATGGGACTGATAGATAACTTTTCTTGCATGGGTGTCCAGAGAGCCTCTTCCTGTCAGTGGGGGCTTCATGTGTCTATGTCATGTCTGACATACCTAGAAGAGGCCTGCTGGAGGCGTAGCAGGACTTCAAGACGCAAACCTCTAACCCTTCTCCCATCAGTTGGTGGCAATGAGAGCACCCCCAGGACAGAGACAGAGACATTCAATACCCTGGTGACTGCTTTAGGAACAAACCCCAGTTCCACTTTGCATTGCTCCTCCAAGGGTTTTCATACACATCCATGCTCTCCATGATATCCAGTGGTTCAGAGTGGATGGAAGAGCATTCATGAGAGACAAGTCAAAGAGGGAAGACAAGGTGGATGAGGGGAAACCTTACCAAGCCCAATTATTCTTCCTAGAAATTCCAGTGTGTTTCTGACTGGGAGGGTGACTACCTCAGTGGGATCAGTTCCCAAAGGAGGTCTCCCCACACAGCCCTGGTACCTTTCCAGAAAGCAGGCATTGGCCAGAAAGATGTCTTCTGCTCTGAGTTAAGCAGCAAAGTAAAGCACATGAGCTATTTCTTCTTTCTGGACTTAAAAATACTCAACTCCTATTGTGTGAGAAGCCTATCTGTTCCCATTTAGATGCACACCTTGTAGCTCTGACATACATCTTCACACAGCAGTGCTGACCAGTGACTTTGGGCTCCATCTTCTTGTTGCTCCCAATGAAATCAGATGGTTTTCATGGAGCCTACAAGGTCGAGGTGGAATTGTGTTCTCCTAGATGGACACAGAGAAACAAATGTGCTTTTATATCTGGCTCTGTAGGTTCCAAGGCCTTTAGCAATGAGAAAAGAGGGAATTCAGACGAGGAAGCGCAAGCCGAAGAACCTTAACAAAACAAAGACACCAGCAGGTAAGTGGGACAGGGAGGTTTATCATGTGCATACACACAAAATGGTCTGATTCTTCAAAAAATGGGGGATGTCTGAAAGCTTTTCAGCAGTTATGAAGCCCTTCCCAATATTTGGGGGTTTATTTTTTGCCCACTCTATCTTTGGGTGCGTGGGTACAGCTCTGTACTGAAAGGTCTTTGGGAAGAGCTTGTGTTTACCATCTGCTTTCTCACAGGTCCATCCAGCAGTGAGAGTCTTACCCCAACCACCAGCTCCACCAGCAGCAGCAGCAGTGCCACGACCACTGAGGAAATGCGCCCCATAAAAACAGAACCTGGGCTCTCATCTCATTACGGGCACCCCAGCCCCATTTCTCAGGTACGGTGGGGAAGATGCTGGTAGTGGGACAAAAATGGGAACTAGGCTGGTAAGAAGAACATCCTCAAAACCTCTGTAGAAAAACATTGCTTCTCTTCAACCCAGGGGTCTAGGATTTTGTAGTAAGAGATCTATCCTCTAGGATGGGGCAACGTTCTTGTCACCATGACTACAGCACAGTACAGATTTTTAATGATGTGTGGCAGTTCTCAATAGGCAACATGAAGTAGCAGCTTTGTTGAGAACACGATATTCCTTCTAGCTGGTCCCACAGCAAGAAAATACCCATTCCCTTTTAATGATTTGATTTGTCTTCAGCAAGGAAAAACCTGGCAATATTACCCTACTTTCTCTGCGCTGGCTGGCCGTGTGTTGAGCAATATGAGAAATGTGATGTGAGGAGAACAAACTTACACAGCCCAAATCTGAGCTGAGCCCCAAGAAGGTAAAGCAAGCCAGCACAATGGCAGAGAGGTGCAGGGTGAAGCGCTGTGCTCTGTACCATATCTACCACCACATGTCTTTGGACCAGTGCTACATCCACATAAGATGCTCATCCCGCTGAACAACACCTTGATTTGGAAGGTCATCTGTGCAAATACCCTTGCACATAGCACAGCACGATTCAGAGGCAGAGGTATATGATGGTTGCTCTCCTTTTGGGAACACCAGTTTTCTCCCTAGAGGAAAAAAAAAAGAAGAAAGTAGCTGTGCTGGGCTGATCCTGCTCCTGCAGCACTTTGCAGCACTGTTAATCTGTCCTGCAATCCACAGGAGGTTATTTGTAAGCTAGGAGAGCCCAAGGCCAATGAAACCTCAAGCCTTGGGAGGTAAAATTACTATTCCTGATATTTAGAAGAGAACAAGGTGCCCCATATGCAGTAATAGGAATAAGTGAGCTCTAGAACACAAAGGAAAGAACCTGCCCAAAGTATCCTGCATAAAATGCAATATGAAGCTCCACAGCAAATCCAAGATATGATATTACAGTGGCACCAGCCCCTGTAAAGGAATTTGTAGGGGCCTCTATGGTTTGAAGTTGGACCTCTATGGTTTGAAGCTTTGTTGACAGGATTCTCCTGTTTCCATAGGCATTCTCAGTCTCTGCCATGTCTGGACATGGATCATCTATTCACCCTGCGATTTCAGCTCTGAAGCTTTCCCCGCAGGCTTACCAGTCAGCTATCAGCCAGTCTCCACAAACCAGCTCCAAACAGGACTCCTGGAACAGCCTGGTCTTAGCTGAAAACCACGGGGACATCATAACTGCATAACCTGGTCTTCCACCCATGGACTTCAGGTTGATCTGCCTGAGAGATGAAGAAGATGCCATGTAATCATCACGTCAATGTCGTTTCCCACCTCCCCTGTTCTACCGCCTTCTGTCCCCTTGTGAGATGTTCCAGTGAAGAGGTAAAGAGGACTTCCCTGAGGTGCAGGAGAGCTCTTCTGAAATGAATAGAGAAGACTCAAATCCCAAAGTAACTCATGGATTTGAAGCCTTTTTCCTGCCTTTAAATGAGCATCTCTGACTGTCGCCACCTTCCATGAAATAGCTAGAAACACAAAGATGGACACAGTTCTTGTGTTTTGCCTATTTAAAAATACCTGGCATTTAAGACTCAGAGGATGGTGAAGCAGAGACACTTTTTCCCTTCTGTCACCATCTGTTCTTCTGACCAGAAGAAAATGCCACCATCTTCTCTATACCCATATTCAGTGATCTTCCAACAAACGGAGCGAGTTCCAGAAAGAGTTTGTTGAACAGACTTCACTAGAGATGCCTGTGGTGGCTGGAGAGTGTTTTACATGCTCTAGGGCAGAGGAAACAAAAAAAAAAAAGAGACCCTCCCACACACAACTTCAGCTCATACATCTAGAGTGTTGTCTTCATTTTCCTAGATGGTTTGAAAACGTAACAAATGTCTGTATTTAATAGTAACTCCTTTCCTATTTATCATTGCAAAATCATGGGACTGTGTTTTCCAAAAGGTTGTTGGCTGAGCCTGGAGAAGGTCTGTCCAAAGTCAAAGGAGGGGATTTTGGAAGGAGGAACCTTCTGGAAACAAGTAGAGGAGACCCACACTGGTCGTCAAATCCTGGAGGAGATTGCTGGGCTCTTCCCTTATGGATAGCTACAAGCCAGGCTTAGAGATTATTCCAGAGCACAGCAAGTGAAAGACACTTCTCTAACGCTGCTCTGCCGTTGCTTTTGAGACAGTTAATTTAATTATTTTGCATCCTTTTCTGTCGGTTTTGATGTCATTGATGAAATCTGATTGTCTTTCTTTTTTTTGTTTGGTTTTTTGGCTGTACTGTGAGCACCCACTTTCCCCCTTAACAGCTGACTGACTCATGGCCATTTCTTCACACATCTAACCCCGTGGGATTTCCACCTTTTGCAAGAAGCCAAGCACCTCTAATGGAGGTGGGCAGGGCCCGTTGTCTTTACCAAGCATGTGCACAGACTTGCTTGCCTGTGAGAGAACCATAACTCTGTGCACAAGTCTTAAACAAGCCTTGTGTGTTTTCCTTGCCCACACGGCTCTTGGCAGCCAGGGAACTCTATCAAATGGGGTTGGGAAAGATGCTGAGAGCTCACTGACTCATTCCCTTTTTCCCAAAGGGATCATTTCTACCTAACCTCACCCTGACTACTCTTTCTCTGGCATGTGCTTAACAAGCTCCAGCATCGCAGACGCCGTGGCTCCCCTGTGCAGTCTAAGAGCTTCACCAGCTGCTTGCCACGATGTTCTCATCAACATTTCTGAGGAGGGACAACTTCACCTGTCCAGGCAGAGAATTATTTCTGGGAGACCTCATCCTACAAGATTCTCCACTCTGGTTTCTGTCCAATCCTAAACTTGTGTTATTCTTCTTGCCTTCCCAGCTCCTTTCTTTCCTCCCTGCACCCAGAACTCAAGTACGGAACTACAAGGGATTGGGCATATTCCCCCCCTCCCCAAATGTGTCATTCTCCATCTCCCACTGATTAACATTCCCACCAAGAATGTTTCCAACCTAATACTGAGATACATGGCTTGGTGAAGAGGAAAGCCACATCACAGGTGAAGCAAAAGAACGGCATCGTATTGTTTTTGTCTGAACTCACTGTTTTCCTCCTGATGGTTGAAAAGCTTCTTTAAGGAGAAGGATTCAACTGGACTGGTCATGATAAAGACTGGGACTGGAGTCATGGATACCTGGACCCTTCCACATTCCCTGTGATCTGTGTAACTCAAATTTGCAGGTTTTGGAGGGGTGGCAGAGCCTCTGCGTTCCCCAGAGAAAAACACAATGGCAGCGATGCCATGGGGATGGCTGGATGGTGTTTGCACTAGAGTTTCTACTCTGAGCTAATGCAGGGTCTAGCCTCATTAGTGTTAATTACAGACAGAAGACATTCATGAAACATGAATAAAAATAAACAAAATTCTGTGATTCTGCTCAAGCCTGGTAGGCTGCAGAGAAGAGGGCAGAAACAGCACCTAAAAATATGAATTTGGGGTGAGAACATAAAGCCATTTCTCCCCAGGCATGCAGGTTTGGAGCCTGCCTCCTCCTTGAACCACATTCCTTTGTGAACAGCAGTTGAGCTCTCTTGGGATCTGGCTGTGAATTCCTGTCTGTGACAGAGAAGCATGCACCACAAAGGTGCAGCGTGGCTGATGCACACGTTTGAGATACCCACAACTACCCCAGACAATCTGAGAGGGAGGGATGGAAGGAAGCAGGTGGCCTCCTGGAGAGGAGCTTAAGTCCAGCCCAAACACACACACGTGTGTTCCTCTTTCCATAGGGATGCTCCCAGAGGCTCTGTCCACATGACTTTATTATTACTGAGCTCCTCCTACCCTCAAAGCCAAACTCCCTGGCTGGATTTTTCTCCTGCCCTTAAAACACACTCCAAGATGCCATAATCTGCTTGCAGTGAAAAGGGAAAATCCCTGCCAGACCTAAGCCTGCCATTATCTAAATGACTATGGCAGGGACTTCTTAACTGCTTCTCAAAACCTTTGAAATAATTATTGAGACCCAGTGAAGAGCATTTACAAGGACCCTGGTATAGGGACAAGACATCTGCTTTTAGATGAGGCTCTTGCCCGTGAGGATACCTCAGTTCTCTTTGGTAGTAGAAATTAGCTCTTTTGTCCTTCCTTTTTGCACCACAAGCAGTAGAAGTTCAAATGCACTTCATTCTCTTGTCCTTTTCAGTCACCCAAAACTGTTGTAGAGCTACTGTCAGTCCAGGAGCATTTGCATATTCTGGCCAACACTGATATCAAGACAGTGAAGGGCTGAACTCAGAGCACCATCATGGTAGGTGCTGCATGCACCATAATAGATGGGTCCTATCCTAGGGAGCTCCTAAGGACAGAATTACAGAGTAATTTAAACCAGAAGGGACTAGATCAGGTTTTTCAGGGTCCTGTTCAGCCAAGTGTTGAGTATCCCCAAGACTGGAAAACCTACAACTTCTCTGGGCTCCTGTTCCACTGTTTGGCCACACTCATAGTAGAAATGTTTTTTCCAAATAAGCATTAGATTCTAATAGGAGACAAAATAATTGATTGGGTCCCAAGCATTGGGTCATTGCTGGAGACTGAATGCTGTCTCCAAGCCCTGGAGTCACACAGAGCCCCTTAGAGTCATAGAATCATAGAATCATCAAGGTTGGAAAAAGACCTTCAAGATCATCAAGTCCAACCATTAGACCAACACCCCTGAACCACTAAAAAAAGTGCCTCATCTACCCGTTTTTTAACAGCAACAGCGTTAAAACGGGGATGGCAACTCCACCACCTGCCTGGGCAGCCTGTTCCGATGCTTCACCACTCTTTTGGTGAAGAAGTTTTTCCTCATATCCAACCTGAACCTCCCCTGGTGCAATTTGAGGCCATTTCCTCTTCTCCTATCCCTTGTCACTAAGGAGAAGAGGTCAGCCCCCACCTCACTACAACTTGCCTTCTGGTAGCTGTAGAGAGCAATTAGGTCTCCCCTCAACCTCCTTTTCTCCAGGCTAAACAGACCCAGTTCCCTCTGACGCTCCTCATAACATTTGTCTTCCAGTCCCCTCCATAGCTTCTTGTACATAAAAGCTGGGATGGCCAACGCAGGGTGACAAACACCAGAAGTGAAAGATGAAGGGTTTGCTCCCAGGATGAGAGGATAAAAGTGCTACCAGTTTCAGGAGGCTCAGCTCATTCTAGCAAGAGGGGCCACTTACATAATTCTGGCTTCCATCCGAGCTCTGATTTCTTTCCCATGATGGCATCTAGAGCCTGCTTTGATAATGAAGTTAGATACAATTATTAGAGACTCATTAAAGCAAGATAATAATTGCTATTATTGTTATAATTTATTTCACTGCAGCATGGCTGGACAACCAAGGACCAGGCCAGGTCCCCCACAGATGCAGGACTGAGACCCATCCCTGCCCTGAGCAGTGAAAGTGAAAGGCCCAATCCTGCAAAATGCTTCAGCACATACAAGAATGCATGTTTGGGACTTGTTCCCTTAGAAGTCATCATTAACCACACATGCAAATTTTGATGCTGAAGGGTTTACCACACACTACCAAGCTGGACCTTTGCAATGGCTTAGTGGTGACCAGAGGGAAATGAGCAGACAAGGACCAGGACAGGGAGCCAGATGGGTAGAAAAGTGATTTAACCATTTCTAAATGGTTTCTTTGTGGAAGTGCAACATCTGGAACCACTTCAGTTCTCCTTTCGTAAACTGAGCAGAAGAGATCCATATTTCACTCGCAACCTCACCGGCTGGCTGGAGAGGGTGCAAGCAGGAGGAGCTCAGGAATATTGTAAAGGGGCTTTAACACCAATCAACAACCCTTCATGTAACATTGAAGCTGTGACTCTGTCACGGGTGGTGTTTTGGTTTGCCTTTTTTTTTCTCCCCATATATAAATTCTGAAGCTTCCCAGGTCCCCTGGGAAGGTCCCATGGAAGCAGACACTTATTTGTAAGGGGGAGAGGGAAACCAACCAACTGAACAAGCTGTAATTATTTAAAGATGTAAAAAAATATATATATTATGAAGTAGTATGGCTACCAATCCACGTAACTTCTACACCTTTAGAACTAATGGAAATAAAACAACGATAATAAAACCAGAAGGCTGCTGCTTGACTCCACCTACACTCCTGGGCTTCTTGGAGAGAGATGGGGGTGAATGATCACATATCCAGTGCAGCTGTAGAAGCAATGCTGCAATAGGTCCTATCCTAGGCAGTCCCTAATGACAGCATTATGAAGTAATTTAAGCCAGAAGGGACTAGATCAGGTTTCTCTAGACCCTGTCAAGCCAAGTGTTGAATATCCTGAAGAATGGAAATTCTTCAACCTCTCTGGGTTCCTGTTCCACTGTTTCACCACACTCATGGTGGAATTCTAATAGGAGGCAAAATAGTTGGTAAATTAATTGGTCACAGTGGAGACTCCCAAGCAATGGGTAATTAATTGCAGGAGCCTCAATGTTGTCCCCAAGCCCTGGAGTGACACAGAGCCTCCTTTTGTAGGTAGAGCTAGGATGGACAACGTGGGATGACAAACACCAGAAGAGACAGGCCTAACAAGGGAGTAATTCAAGGCTGAGTTGGATGGGTTTTTGAGCAGTCTGGTCTAGTGGAGGGTGTCCCTACCCATGGCGGGGGGGGTGGGAGGTGGAAACCAGACAAGCTTTAAGGTCCCCTTCCAAGCTAAACTGTTCTATGACTTTAATGCAAAGGAGGAAAGCACCCTGGATGTTTTCCATGCAGCAGGTAATCCCCTTAGCTAAAAGGAGAGGGGAAAACTTCCTCAGGGTGCTTTAATACCATTGTGACTTCTGTTTTTGGCTTGCTTGCTGACATGGCTTTGTGTGGGAAGCTGTTGTTCAGCCTATTGCTTCCAGCTGAGCAGAGACACCGCCCCTAAGCCAAAATCACATTTCCTCCAAGGGCTGAGCTTTGCTGCTGGTGTTCTCTGCAGAAGCATAGTCTTCTTAGGAGCACCCAACCTTCCTCCTGGGGTGCCCAAGTTCCTTCCCAGGCCAACTAGGCCCTGGACACTGTGGGGTGAGTGTGGCCAGCCCTTGAAACTCAATCCATTCCTCCTGCTAACTGGGGACACCCCCTAGTATTTGGGGGTGGGGGGTCCTCTCTCCCACAGAGGTGGGTAGGTGTAAGGGGATTGGGTACAGATAGGTGATATTGAGGGTGGGTTGGTTAGGGAGAGGGTAGAGATGGGGAGGGGTGTTTGAGTGGGGGGCAGGGAACAGAGGAGGCTCTGAAGCATGGAGGAGCAGTAGGAAAGAAAGGCTGCATGGCCTGCTCCCCAGAGGCATGTGCAGGGTGAGCCTGGCAGGGGCAGAGGCTTGAGGGCTGGGTGCTATTCAGGGGTGTGGGACTCGAGGGTTGGGTGCTATGCTTTGGGGCTCTGCACAGCATGTGTGAAGGTGTTGGGTGATACCTCCTTCCCTGGTGCTCTGGTGAGGGCAGGCTGCCCTAGGGAGTTGGGGGTGGGGGAAGAACTTGGGGCTCTGTTATTTTGGAGAGCTGCAAGTTGATGCTTGGATGAGTGTGAAAAGATGTTGAGCTCTGCAGTTCCTTAATTGCATGTGGAGAGTCAGGGCTGTGCCCAAAATCCCTGCAGGAGCCTTACAAGGGGTGTGAAACCATGGTGGGGCTTCCTCTGCAACTGGGTGTGGGGCTGCAATCCATGGGTGCTGGTGTGCTGGCACTGTGGGTGTGTAGGCCGTGCTGGTTGAGGTGGATGAGCCTAGCAGCCTTGGCCTTGTTAAGTCCTTGTGTGGGTGCTTGGCTTCTAAGTATGAGGACTGGAAATGAGACCACACAAGAGAGGATTTCTTATGGAGGCCTGGCTCCCTGCCCCAGGTCTGTGGTGGTGCCAGCCCAAGTGGCTTGCTGGGACAAGTCTTGGGGGTGTAATGGTCATGCTTTTGGGGACACAGGTGTCATATCATATGAGGAATATTGATGTCTTATCATGTCAAGCTGCAGAGGGCTGAGGCTTGAAATCCTCCTCTTTCTCCTTGGAGGGAGGAGCATTTTGGAAGAGGCTGTAGTAGGTCTGGAGTAAAGGGAGAAGGCTCCAGGGAGATCTTAGAGCATCTTCCATTACCTGAAGTGGTCTACAGCAAAGCTGGGGAGGGACATTTTAGAAGGGCATGTAGTGATAGGACAAGGGGGAATGGTTTTAAATTGGAAGGGGTTAGATTTAGATTGGATATTAGGAAGAAATTCTTCACTCTGAGGGTGGTGAGGCCCTGGCACAGGTTGCCCAGGGAAGTGGTGGCTGCCCCATCCCTGGAGGTGTTCAAGGCTGGGTTGGATGGGGCCTTGAGCAGCCTGGTGTGGTGAGAGGTGTACCTGCCCGTGGCAGGGGGGTTGGAATTTGATGATCTTTAAGGTCCCTTCCAGCCCTAGCTGCTCTATGAGTCTAAAAACATGAGGTAGGGGCATCCATGGAGAGAAGGAAGAGATTACAGACATCAGATGCTGGCTCTTCTGATGCCATGGGAATAAGGGCAGGATCTTCTTTTGAAAAGGAGCAGTACTCTGCTGTCCAGAGCAGCTACAGCTGGGGCACTGTGTTCATTAAAGCCTCCAAAGTGCTCAGCACTTGTGGTCTCTCACAGTGAGCCTGTTGTGAACTCCAGCAGTAGTGATCAGAAATTTTTTACTGCAAGAGTTGCCAGGGCCTGGAACAGGCTGCCCAGGGAGGGGGCTGAGTCACCTTCCCTGGATGTGTTCAAAAAAAGGGTAGATGAGGTACTTAGGGATATGGTTTAGTTTAGAATGGGAATGGTTGGACTTGATGATCTTAAAGGTCTTTTCCAACCTTGTGATTCTGTGATCAGAGCTGTGTGGGTCTGCAGGTGATGAGCTTCCTTGGGGTCTCCAGGCTGTGTGAGTGTGATGCCTGATGTGAAGCCAGTGCCTGGATAGTCAGGCAGAAGACCTAAAGGGCCTGGGGTGTGGGCAGACCCCTTACATGACCTGGGTCCAGGGGCCAAACACTTCTTGCAGGGATCCAGATCGCTGCTGGTGGCTTTGGCAGCAGGTGGGTTAGTGGGCAGGGGCATGTGGCACTGAAGGCTTTGCTTTCACAGCTGCTCTTAGCTGATGTGAGTGTGGGCTGCTGTACCTGAGCTAGCCCAGGCAGGGGAGAAGCTGAGATGCTAGCATGAGGTGGGAGGGGGCCACACACAAGTCTGTTGTTGATTTTTACTCCTCAGACAGCCTCAGAGCTGTGCCAGGTAGCTCAGAGCTTTGTAGTGACTCCTGTGGTGTTTGAAGCTGAGCCTCTGGTCAGTGCTGGTCTCTGGGGGAACTGGCCCTGTGGGATGAAAGCCAAACTGTGCTTTTCATGTCCTGGAGCCTGTTTTCTTGTATGCCAAATCCTGGCAGAAGTCCTCAAAAGAACTGCAAGTGACACATGGCTGGGATTTCATGCCAGAAATAACACCTTATGTGCTGGCTTCAGGGAGGGAGCTATGTGATGCTGTGGGATGGTGCTGCTTCATTTCCCCCTCATCCAGAGTCTTCTGCTTGCAGATGCTGTTAGTAGAGTGAAGGAATGATCTCTAACTGGCCCTGTGTCACTGCAGGCAGTGTGGCAAGCAGCTGGTAGAGCGAGGGGATGAGCCAACTCCAGTGCCAGTCAGGGAGCAGTGCTTGTCTTCCTGGCTTCATTGGGAAAGGGATGGCTCTGGTTCACTAATGTCTGTGTAAGGCTGCACTCCTCCCTTGTACAGGGACCTCAAGGTTGTGACTGAGGGAATGGTTGGAGTTAGGCAAGCTTTTGCTCCTGGTGAGGAGGGGGATGCTGAACAGTCTAATTTAAGCTCCTCCATGAACCCTGGAGAACTGGTGGTAGGAAGGGGCTTCTGGAGATCATCTCCAGGCCAAATTCCTGCTTGTGGGGTGAAAACTACTCTTACAGCAGATGGCTTAGGGCCTTATTTGACTGAATGATGAATATCACCAAGGATGGAAATACCCACATATCCCCAGGCCTGAAAGGAACCTGTTTCTGCCCATGGACTGTGCTACAGGGGCTTGATGAGGAAAAAGGGGTCGAGAAGATTGTAGTCCCTAACTGCTTTCCTGCATTTTCACGTTGCAACTTTCCTTCAAGTCTAGGGCACCAAGTGTGAGAAGGACCTGCTGTTCCCTCAACAGCTGCCAGAGATGCCAGAGGGCCCATCTGTGAGGAAGTTCCAGCTGCTGACATCCCCTTTTGTGGGACAAGTGGTGGTCAAGGTGGGGGGAAGTAGCCGGAAGATCAGTGTGAATGATCTGAATGCCTTGAGGCTCCAGGACTCCCAGGTGAGTTGTACTACACATGAGCTTGTGTTGGTGAAGTCCCCAGGGAAGTGGTCACAGCACTGAGCTTGGCTAAGGTCAAGAAGCATTTGGATGATGCCCTCAGTGCCATCTCTGACTGGGCTGGGCCTGTGTGGGGCCATGAGTTGGACTTGATGGTCCTTATTGGTCCCTCCCAGCTCAGGAAATTCTAGGATTCTAAGAAAGTCTAAGGCAAACCATGGTTGTCCATAGCTGTCCCATGGGTCACAGAACGTGCCTGAGAATGACACCAAGCTTGTGTTTGAGGTGAACTGTTGGCTTTGTTTATAGCCACAAAATAGGTGTGTGTGGCCAAAGAGGTGTGACTGCCCATTTTGAAGGACTGCTCTGTATTGCAAAGTTTGGGATCAAGGTTCCTGTGAGGAGAACCTGTTGCAGAGGTGTGGCTGGGCACAGATGCTTGGAGTTACTTGCAGTTTTAGTCAGTCATGCTAAAACACTGATGCTGTGTCTCCCAAGGGGTGAGGAGTCGCTGTTGGTAAGGGCTGTTTGTAGAAGATGAGAGGAGTTGATGACTTCAGCATGTGGATTATTGGGAGCAGCAGCCTTGTTTCCCTGAGCTGTTCCCTTATACCCAAGGGCAGGGTTTCACCTGGCTAGCCTGAAAGGTCTGTGCTATGGGCACTTGTGAGATAGTCCTGCTGGATGCTTCACTTGCCTCACCTCCTTCAGATGATGATTTGGACCAGATTGACCAAATGCTAGTGTAGCTTCACCCCTGATGTCATTACAATCTCAGCTGGGGACACAGATGTGAGCAGCTCAATAGTAATTTTTGGTTCATCTGTGGCTTCAGAGCCACCCTTGAGTTTGGACAAACTAGTCTGAGACACTTGAGGCCAGCAGAAAGTTGGGAGGCAAATGAGAAGCAGCGATGACAGACTTTGAAATCCTGTGTCTGTCCTGGTATGTCCCTCTGGCCTGACAGCAGCTTCTTGGAGTGGCACATGGACACCTGGTGCTTCACGTAGACAAAGAAAGGATGGTGAGAGAATGGCTGCAGCTCTGAGGGGAATGGCTCAAATGCTGATAAATCCCGTGTTCAGGGTGGGGTGATGTGCCTTCTGTCTAAAAGAGGTTGCAGAAAATAGTTACTTGTATGGAAACAACCAGAGGTTATGTGGATCCTCAGGACATCCCACCTTTTTGGGTTTTTTTCCTCAGGTTCATGGGAAGAATTTGTACCTGTCATTTGTGGCAGCTGAAGGTCCCTTAGGACCAACTGCAGAAGACCCAGTGCTGCAAGGAGAGGCTGCTAGTGGGGCAAGCCCTGCTGAGGGAGGGCAAAAAGAGCTTGGTGCTCCACAAACACACCCCCAGAATGAGATGCTGCAGGAACTTCAGCAGTTGAGATCTGAACCTCCAGATGTAGCAGAGGGTCCAGGCAACTGGCTGCGCTTCCACTTTGGCTTGTATGGCAGTATTCGGGCAAATGAGTTCTCAAGAGCAAACAAAGCCAATAAGAGGGGGGACTGGAAAGACCCTGTACCCAGGTACTTGATGAAGTCATAGAATCACAGATTGGGCTGGGTTGGGAGGGACCCCAAGGATCACAGAGCTCCAAACCCCCTGCCACAGGCAGGGTCACCAACCTCCAGGCCTGGAGCTACACAAGGTTGCCCAGGGCCCCAGCCAACCTGGCCTTGAACACCCCTAGGGATGGGGCATCCACCACCTCTCTGGGCAGCCTGTTCCAGCACCTAACAAACTCTTTCTCCCTACCTCTCATCCTGGAGAGATGCTTTTCTGTCTCAAACTAAATTTGTGAGGGGAATGCCCTTAGTCTTGATTTTTATTTGTATCTAATTTTTCCTCTGATAATTCTGAAGATGGCTGGCATGAGCAGGCATGAGATGTGCCCAAGAGTAGACTGTTGTCTGGGTCTTCCTGTGGTGTAGGTGTCTTGCAGGTTCCCCCAACAGTATCAGCTGGTCACGAGTTTCCTTGGGCAAACCTCATCTTGGCACTGCCTGTTCTGCTGCCCTTAGTAAGAAACTCGGGGTTCTGACCTTTGCTGCTGCCTTCTTCTCCCAGCCACATCCTCTCTAAAGCTTTTGTCTCCTCTTTCTGGGTGTTTGATCTCCTTTCTCTTTATGTGATCTGAGAATGAAGCGATTGCACTTAGGGGATCACAGAACTGTAGGGGTTGGAAGGGACCTCCAGAGCCTATCAGGTCCAACCCCCTGCCAAAGCAGGGTCCCTAGGACAGGGCACACAGGGCGGCGTCCAGACGGGGCTGGAATCTCTCCAGAGAAGGAGACTCCACACCCCCCTGGGCAGCCTAGATTTATGTTGCCTGCCAGTTGGGGATCATAGTATCAGCTCAGTTAATATCTTTATTTCAGAGAATTTTAAGATGCTAGATCAAGTCATGACCCAAAAATGCCAGTTTCTACCAAGTACATGTGTGGGGTTTTTTTAAAAACACAACTTGGATAAACAGCAGACATCTCCTTCTAGTCTGGAGAAGAGGAGGCCGAGGGGAGACCTTATCACCACCTACAACTACCTGAAGGGAGGTTGTAGGGATGTGGGCGATGGTCTCTTCAGCCAGGGGACAGGAGATCACAGAATCAAAAGTTTGGAAAAGACCTTTAAGATCATCAAGTCCAACCATTCTCATCCTAAACTAAACCATATCCCTAAGTACCTCATCTACCCTTTTTTTAAACACATCCAGGGAAGGTGACTCAACCCCCTCCCTGGGCAGCCTGTGCCAGGCCCTGACAACTCATTCAGTAAAAACGTTTTTTTTAATGTCCAATCTGAACCTGCCCTGACACAGCTTGAGCCCATTGCCCCTTGTCCTATCACCTGTCATGGTCTCAGCCCATCGGTCCAGTCTGTTCAGATCCCTCTGAAGAGCCTCCCTACCCTCAGGCAGATCAACACTCCCTCCTAGTTTAGTGTCATCTGCAAACTTAGTGAGGGAGCATTCAATCCCTTCGTCGAGATCATTGATAAAGATGTTGAACAAGACTGGACCCAGGACTGAGCCCTGGGGGACGCCACTCGTGACCGGCCTCCAGCTGGATCTTGTTCCATTCACCACCCTTTGGGCTCGGCCATCCAGCCAGTTTTTAACCCAGCTGAGGGTCCACCTGTCCAGGCCAGTGGCAGCCAGTTTCTCAGTCAGAATGCTGTGAGAAACTGTGTCAAAGGCTTTACCAAAGTCCAAGTAGATCACATCCACAGCCTTCCCCTCGTCCATTAAGCGGGTCACCTTGTCATAGAAGGTGATCAGGTTAGTTTGACAGGATCTACCTTTTGTAAACCCATGTTGACTAGGCCTGATCCCCTGGCCATCGTGCATGTGCTGCATGATAGCTCCCAAGATGACCCTCTCCATGATCTTCCCTGGGACTGAGGTCAGACTGACAGGCCTGGAGTTCCCTGGATCCTCCTTCCTACCCTTCTTGTCTGTGGGTGTAACATCTGCCAGCCTCCAGTCGACTGGAACTTCCCCAGTCTGCCAGGATTGCTGATAGATGATGGAAAGGGGTTTGGCAAGCACATCTGACAGCTCCCTCAGTACCCTTGGGTGAATCCCATCTGGCCCCATTGACTTGTGGGTATCTAACTGGCCAAGTAGGTTGCTAATCATTTCCTCCAGAACCATGGGAACTTTGTTATTCTTCCCCTCCCTGTCAGCCAGTTCCTGAGGATGAGTACTCAGGGAATATCCTTCATTAACTGTTAAAGACTGAGGCAAAGAAGGAATTAAGGACCTCAGCCTTGTCCTCATCCCTTGTCACTAGCCATCAGCATCCAATAAGGGCTGGAGATTCTCCTTGACCCTCCTTTTACTATTAATATACCTATAGAAGGACTTTTTATTATCTTTTACAGAACTGGCCAGCCTGAGTTCCAGATCAGCTTTAGCCCTTCTGACTTTCTCCCTACATGATCTCACTAATTTCCTATAATCATCCCAAGACACCTGCCCCTTCTTCCAAAGCTCATATCTTTCCTTCTTTTCCCGTATATCAGCCTGAATCTCTCTACTCAGCCAGGCTGGCTTCCTAGCTCGCCAACCCCTCTTCTGTCCGACTGGGACAGCCTGTTCTTGTGCCGCCAAGATTACCTTCTTGAGCAACCAACCCTCTTGGGCTCCTTTGCCCTCAAGGGCTGCCTCCCATGGAGTCTTATCGAGCAGCTTTCTGAACAGTCCAAAGTCAGCCCTACGGAAGTCTAAGGTGCTTGTTCTGCTGTCTCCCTTCCTTACTTCTCCCAGTACTAAGAATTCTATCAGCTCATGATCACTATGCCCCAGGCGTCCTCCAACCTTCACATCCCCCACTAGGTCTTCTCTATTGACAAACAGGTCCAGCAGGGCATCTTCCCTTGTGGGTTCATTCACCAGCTGGGTCAGGAAGTTGTCTTCCAAACCCTCCAGGAACCTGCTAGACTGTTTCCTCCCTGCTGTATTGTACCTCCAGGAGACATCCGGTAAGTTGAAGTCCCCAATAAGGATGAGGGCTGGTGATCGCCAGGCTTCACCCAGTTGTTTAAAAAACAACTCATCAGCTTCCTCCTCCTGGTCAGGTGGACCAGCAGACTCCCATCACTATATCTCGCTGATTTCGAGATGGGACAAGGGGCAGTGGGCTCAAGCTGTGCCAGGGCAGGGTCAGCTCAGATGGGAGGGAAAAGTTCTTCCCTGGCAGAGTTGTGGGGCTGTGGCACAGGCTGCCCAGGGAGGGGGCTGAGTCCCTGGTGTGTTTAACAGCTGGGGAGATGAGGTCCTTAGGGATATGGTTTAGCACAGGACAGGAACAGTTGGACTCCATGAGCTTAAAGGTCTTTTCCAACCTTGTGATTCTGTGATGTAGGGCAGCTGGAATGGCTGGCAGCAGTGCATTGAAAACACGAGCAATGGGCTGTGTCCTAAGTCCTGCTCGAAGTGCACTCAACAAGGGGCAAATCCTGAATATAGTGGGGATTCTGCTCTTGTGAGCTCTTCACCCTGGGTGGTTGATAATACACACGGTGGGTCTCACAACTGCGTATGTGGTGTTCTTGTTAGAGACACATTCCATGCCCCCTTGTCCTGCCATCTTTTGAAGGATTGCTTCATTTCTATACAGTGCAGCTTTCAATGCCAGTTTCCCTGATTTGTGGACCACCCCCCAGCCCTATCTGGCATGCCCACTGGGGAGAGTGAAGGTCCTGATACATCTCCCTGCCTGCTGCTGTCTCTTGGCTAAGGACCATGGGGCAGCAGAAAGAACAATTGTCCACAAGTTGTGTGGGTTCACAACCAAATTTCTTTCCTGGTATAAAAAAGTCAGGGATCTCCTGGAGAGAGCCCAGAGGAGGCTATGAAGGTGATTAAAGGACTGGAGCATCTCCCCTATGTGGAAAGGCTGAGTGAGCTGGGGCTGTTCAGCCTGGACAAGAGAAGCCTGAGAGGGGATCTGATCAATGGGGATCAATATCTGAAGGGTGGGACACAGGGGGACATGGGCAGCCTCTTCTCAGTGTCTGTGGGGACAGGACAAGGAGCGATGGCCTCAAGTTGGAGCACAGGGAGTTCCACCCCAATCTGGGGAAGAACTTCTTCCCAGTGAGGGTGAGGAAGCCCTGGGACAGGCTGCCCAGGGGGTGTGGAGTCTCCTTCTCTGGAGAGATTCCAGCCCCATCTGGACGCCGACCTGTGTGCCTTGTCCTAGGGACCCTGCTTTGGCAGGGGGGTTGGACCTGATGAGCTCTGGAGGTCCCTTCCAACCCCCACAGCTGTGTGATTCTGAAGTCATTTCAGAGGAGGCTGTCTTGCTTGAGATGGTGGCCTGGTGCATTGGAGTGCCTGCTGTCACCCTGTGCATTGCAGGGCTAAACTGCAGGGAAGGAGTAGCTTGGGTGGGGTACAGGCTTGGGGGACTGGTACTTGAGGATGTCTGCCTGGCTCTCATAAGTAGGTGTGTGTGAGGGCTGATACCTTGTGTGCTTCTTGCTAAGCTTATGTCATGTACAAGCTCTTCTCTCTCCTCTCAGAAGCTTTTCACTCCATCTTCTTCTGTCTCTGCACTTCCCTTTCTTTGCAAGTGTCTGCAGTGCAGAGTAGAACATAACAAATGGTTCTGGGATGTTTCTGGCAAGAGGTTTTAACATCTCTGCTTCTCCCAGGCTAGTTCTGCACTTTGAGAGTGGAGGCTTCCTTGTTTTCTACAACTGCCGAATGCAGTGGTGCTCATCTCCAAGGGCTGATCCTGCCTCTGACATCCTGTCTGTGGAGTTCCACCGTGGCCAGGCACTGGATGCCCTCTGCACACCTGATCCCATCTGCTACACCCTCTTAGACCAAAGATATTTTTCAGGGCTGGGTGAGTTCCAGGGCATGGTAGCAGAGAAAGAAATGGAGGAGGCTGGGTGGGACATCTACATACGTAGAGCTGCATGTCTGAGCTTTTTGGTCCTCAGCCTTGTGGTTTCTGGTCAATCTGGATGAGGGTGTGTGGTCACCTTGCTGAGGGCAAGGTTTGCAGCCTGTAACCACAGGCTTGAGATGCTCGAGTGCACCACGTGAGCAGAGTGAACTCTGTGTGTGTGACTATGGATTGGCTGGTACTTGTGGGAGAAGGGAAGGTCATGGGAACAGACCATCTTCCAGTCCAATCCCAGCTGTAAGTTTGCTCCTTGTATGCCACCTCTGGTATGGGGAATAGCATTCAGGGAATGTATGTGCATTGTATGGGGAATGAGAGGCAGAAGTCACAGTGACTGGAGCCATAGGGCTGCATCATCTTGATAAGAAATATTCTTATTTCCTTGTTTCTGACCCTTTCAGGGAACATCATTAAGAATGAGATCTTGTACCTGGCCAGGATCCATCCGTTAACACGAGGCTCTCTCTTGGCTGTCTCAGATCTGGAGCATCTGCTTGACTGTGCCCTTCAGTTCAGCTCTGACTGGCTGCACAGCAAGCTGCATGGCAAAAGGCTGCACCTTCAGATCTACCAGAAGGAACAGTGTCCCCTAGGGCATGTCGTAATGAAGGGAACCCTTGGACCCTCAGGTGGCTTTAAGAGACTTACATGGTGGTGTCCTGAGTGCCAGCCTGAGATGCTGTCAGGGGATGGGGATCTTTCCACAGGGACCAAGTGACCTGGCTCTCTGGATCCTTCCTTTTCTGGAGGGTGTCTTGGAGGTCTCTGGACCATGCTCTGAGCTGCCCTGGGAAGGGCTTTGGGGCTTCTTTGGGTCTGTTCCTTAAGGACAATGAGTTGGCACTGAAGTGCTCAATTAAGGTTACAGGAAGTTACAGTACTACGTGCATCTGGAAACAAAACCAAAAGTGGTTGTACACATTTGTTTTTGTCACAGGGTAAATAGTTTGACCAGTTCCAAGGTGCCTTGGTCCCCCTGGTCAGATTATGGTGGATGCAAAGCGTGGGGTGGGTAACCACAGTGATGTGACCCTGTCCCTTGAAGTGTCTTATGCTGGGGGTAGGAGTGCATCTCTCTGCCAGCAGCTTGATTAATGCAGTATTAGACAGCCCCACCTCTGCTTGTAGCTGAATACCTGTGAATACTAGGTGTGGTTAAAAGTAGGTGGCTGTTCCCTCTGTCAGCTCCTCCCAAGAGGTGAGAACACACCTCAGGAGTGCTTGGTGGGGCTCGACCCTGTCTGGCACGGTGGCTGCTGGTTCCAGATCTCCACGTTGGGAAAGGTTTGGGAATTGGGATGATGTTGTGCTGCCTTTGAGCTGCGTGTCTCTAGGTGGTAGGCAGAAGCTCTTGCTGTCCTTCCTATCTGGGTTTATCGTGACAACAGATTGCTGGCTTGAGTGAAAAATAAAACCTGGCATTAGAATTGGGGCTGATCAGCTTTAATTCAGAGGGGTTTGTGGGGTTTTTTCCTGGGAGTTTCTTGGTTTAAAAGCTGAGGGGTCCTGAGATGCCT
This sequence comes from Porphyrio hochstetteri, assembly GCA_020800305.1. Taxonomy (NCBI): domain Eukaryota; kingdom Metazoa; phylum Chordata; class Aves; order Gruiformes; family Rallidae; genus Porphyrio; species Porphyrio hochstetteri. The sequence continues at coordinate 123,148,677 of CM036907.1, read as the reverse complement.
GTGTTTGGCACTGTCTGTTAGAGGATGCTACTAGCAGCTCTCCTCAGCTGTGTTGGGGGCAGCTCAGTGCTGAAGCTCATGATAGACCCAAGGGGCACGTTGCCAATCAATTGTTTTGGGTCCCGTTGGCCCACCCTGGCCTCAGTTACCTCACCCAGCCTTTCCCCCATGAACCACGATGCCCTGGGGTGGCTGCAGGTCCCGGGGTTGCCGGATAATCCTGTCTCTGGGGCTGGAGAAGGTGGGTGATGCCGCTTCTGAGCCTGAAGGCACTGAGGCACGGTCTGTGCGGAGCTGAACACCCCAGACAAGACCCCCGTGACCCTCCCCTCACGCCTTGGGGGGGGCGGTGGGGGGGGGGGGGCGGGAGGGGATGTGGCGTGCATCGAACTACCTGAGGCCGCGGGGTGAGGCCGGGCGGCTCTGGCAGAGAACGGGCCCGAGGGCGGACGGGGGGGCAGCCTGAGGAAAGGCGGGTGCCGAAGGGGTCGCGGTGCCCGGTGCCCGCTGCCGCCTTCCCGCTCCACCGGCGCCGGGCACCCGCTGCCCAGTGAGCGCCGGCCGGCGGCTGTCACACCAGCCCGGTCGCTTTGCTATTGGTCGGAGCTCCCCTGGTACGAGGGCGGTTCGGCCAATGGGCGCCCCCGCCGGTTAACCGAGCGATGAGGCGAGCGGGTTGATTGGCTAACGGAGCGATGGGGGGCGGGGCAGAGGCGGCTCCGCACTGCTCCGGTTAAGCGCCGGGCGGGGGCGAGGGGTGGCGGCGGTGGGAGCGTGTGGCGGAGGGGGAAGCACGGTCGTGGCCCCCATGGAGCTGCTGAAGAAATGGCTGGGGCACCCCGAGGACATCTACAACCTGCTGCGGTTCAAGATGGGCGGTTACAAGGCCGTCATGCCGCGGATCGACCCGGTGAGCGGGACGGGATGCGCCGGTGGAGGGATGCGCCTCGCTACCTCCCATGCCCGTTGGGGGCGGGGAGGGGATGGGGATGCTGCTGCGGGGGCGTGGGGGCCAGGAGGAGGAGGGGATGGAGGGGGGTGCTGTCGTCTCCCTGCGCGGCTGCGGCGTTGCTACGGGCGAGCGTTGTACGGCAGCACCGGCCCGGTGTCACCCGTGGCTTTGTGCGCCTTGCACGGGGCGTTGCACCGGTTCGAGCCTCCCATCCCGTCTGCCCTTCCCGTGCGTTACGATGCTCCGGTGCTTGGCTTGTGTCTCGCCTGCACCGGGCGCTGCACGAAGCCGGTGTCACCGGCCTGATGCCGGCTCCCAGCGCTGCACGGTCCTGATGCTTCCGATGCATCGCACCGGCACCGGGCATCGCACGGGCCGGCTGCCTTCTACCGGCTTAATCTCTCCGTGCATCGCACCAGCACCGGGCATCGCACGGCCTGGCTGCCTTGCACCGGCTTAATCTCCCCGTGCACCCCACCGGCACCGGGCATCGCACCCCCCGGCTCCGTTGCACCGGCTTCAGGCTCTCCGTGCGCCTCTCGGGGCCGGTACCCTGCGTGGGTCGCAGCGGCTCCGAGCGATGCCCGGTGCTCGGACGGGGCAGGCGCCGAGCTGGTTAAGGGGGCGGGCGGGGAGGGCCCGGGGAGGGCGGAGCGGGCCGCAGCCCCCCCCCGTCGCCGCCGCGCCCCCATGGCGGCCAGCACCAAAGCCGTGTCCCTCTTCAAGCGGACTCTGGCCCTGTCCCCGCCGCGGGGTCCCCCCCGGGCCTTGGGGCGGTTGAGGGGAGCTGGGCGGAGGGTGCAGCGGCGAGGGGCCCCCGCGCTCCCCCCGGCCCCGCCGCCGGCCGCTCCCCGCCTCCAGCCGCCCCCCTGCACCCCGCTCTGCCCGCAGGACTCGCTGGGACGCGGCCTCCGCACCTGCTACCGGTACCTCAACCAGACCAGCCGCAGCTTCGCCGCCGTTATCCAGGCTCTGGACGGAGAGCTGCGGTGAGTGAGGGGGGTTAGGGGGTCCCTGGGTGTGGGGGGGTGGGTGCAGTGTGTCCCCGGTGCTGGGGCAGCTGGGGAGGTGGTGGGTGTAATGTCCCCCCAACTCTGGGGCTCCTGATGAGGTGGTTGGTCTGATGTCTCCCCAGCACCAGGGCTCCCCGGGAGGTGGTGGGTCCAATCCCCCCCCTGCCCCCATGCTGGGGCTCCCTGGAAAGCGGTGGGTGTAATGTCCCCATAACATAGGGGGTCCCACTGAGGTGGTGGGTGCAATGTCCAGTGTCCCCCCCCGATGATAGGACTCCCTGGGAGGTGATGGGTGCAATGCCCCCCCAGTATCTGGGCTCCCGGGGAGGTGGGGGGTCTGATGTCCCCCCAACACTGGGCCTCCTTATGAGGCGGTCAGTCTGATGTCCCCCCAACACTGGGGACACCAGGAGGTGGTGGGTACAATCCCCCACCCTGCCCCCATGCTGGGGTTTCCCATAAAGTGGTGGGTGCAATGTCCCCTCATGCCAGGGCATCCTGGGAGGTGGTGGTTGCAATGTCCCCCCCAACGACAGGGCTCCCTGTAAGGTGGTGGGTACAATGTGTGTTCTCTCCCCTCCCCAAACTGGGGCTCCTCAGGAGGTGGTCCATGCAGTGCCCCCATACACCATGTTTCTTTAGCTGAGCTGCTGGCAAACACCCCCTCCCATCCCCACCTCCCAAACCCAGTGCTGTGGATGACCAGGGCACTGGGCTAAACTGGCCAGAACCTTACCCCATGCAGCTGGACGTGGTGGGGCTTTCCCATCCATAAGGTACCTCCCTCCCCCAAAGCTGAGTTCCTGGGCACTACAGCTGTGTGGCCAGCAGACAGTTAACCACAGCCCCAAGCCATGTGCTGTTTGTGACACCCTGGGAATGTGTCCCAGCCGTGCCAAGCCTGCCACTGGCCTTTGGGACGTGACCCAGCTGGTGGGAGGAGGTGAGCAAAAAACCCCAGGGGCTGACTGAGGGTCTGGACCCTGCCAAAAAGGTGTGTTTGCAAACAGCTGCCTCCAGCCCTACACAAACCTTGGAGGGGTCTTGCTGCAAGCTCCTCCACTGCATGGATTTTGCTGACCCGTGCAGGCGAGCTTCAGACAGCAATAGCAACAGAGGCTGCAAAGCTCAGCTGCCCTCAGGCCTCATATGCATGTCTATGTATATATATATATATGCTTTTTGTATGATATTCATGCAGAAGTAACTGCTTCCAGCACGTAAATACCTCTCCAGTTAATCCCAAACTGAGTTAATTGTCAGAATTCCTGCTAATTGCACTAGGAGCGTCTTACCGCTGCGGTTGCGACCCTGCTGAGCAGTCACAGGCGTCAGCCTGAACACTGTGCTGCCTGTTTTTGGGATTCCAAGCCCCAGTTTGGCATTTTGGATGCCCAGCATTTACAAACTGGCCGTCCTCTGCAGCCTGTTTTACAGGAAACACAGAGAAATGCAGTGGTTTGGCTGGGGTTATGTGGAAAGATGAGAGCGGGGCCAGAAATTAAATTGCCCTGCTGGGTACATTAGCTAATGTGGTCATTAAGAGAAAAGCCAATCAGTGAAGCACCCTGAAACCTGTTAGTGGTGTGGGCGATGCACTCACCTTGGTTTATCTGTGGTTATCTTTCTTGTCTGTCTTTTCTGTTCTTTAATCCTTGTGTGGATTGGGAAGGCTCCCTGCCCTCGGGGCACTGAAACTTCTGCCTGGCATCCTAAAAACGCTGCTGCCTGGATCTTTGCTACCTGCAGCAGTACAGGGGTTGCTGCTGAGTTCCAGCTGGCTCCGTAGTGCATCAGAAGCAGCTCATTTCCAAAGCACAGGAGCTCTGCTGGAGCTTAGGGACAAAAGAGGGAAATGCAAAATAGGCAGAATGTAGAAGTGGGCAGAGCAGTGAGCTTAATGGGGAATTAATTCTCACAGAATCACTAGGTTGGAAAAAACCTTTAAGATCATCAAGTCCAACCATCCCTGTCCTGTGCTAAACCATATCCCTAAGTACCTCATCTACCCATCTGTTAAACACACCCAGGGGTGGGGACTCAGCCCCCTCCCTGGGCAGCCTGTGCCACAGCCCCACAACTCTGCCAGGGAAGAACTTTTCCCTCCCATCTGAGCTGACCCTGCCCTGGCACAGCTTGAGCCCATTGCCCCTTGTCCCATCTCCTGTCCCCTCGCCCACCTCTCTGCACCCTCCTGACAGGGCAGTGGAGGTGGGAAGAAGGTCTCCCCTCAGCCTCCTCTTCTCCAGGCTCAACACCCCCAGCTCCCTCAGCTGCTCCTCAGAGGATTTGCCCTGCAGCCCCTTTCCCAGCCTGGTTGCCCTTCTCTGGACTCGCTCCAGGACCTCCATGTCCTTCTGATGGTGAGGAGCCCAGAACTGGACCCAGCACTCAAGGTGCAGCCTCCCCAGTGCCCAGTCCAGGGGCACAATCACCTCCCTGGATCTACTGGCCACACTGTTTTTGATACAAGCCAAGATGCCATTGGCCTTCTTGGCTGCCTGAGCACACTGCTGGCTCATATTCAGCCTGCAGTCACCCAACACCCCCAGGTCCTTCTCTACCTGACAGCTCTCCAGCCAGTCTCCCCCAGCCTGTAGCGCTGCAGGGGGTTGTTATGTCCCATGTGCAGCACTCTGCTCTCGTTAAATCTCATCCCATTGGACTCAGCCCATCAGTCCACTCCGTTCAGGTCCCTTTGAAGAGCCTCCCTACCCTCAAGCAGATGGACGCATTTTGCTGGGTGGCAAAAGAAGTGCTTTCATTGATGTGAAACCCATTAGGGGTTACACTGAACCCCTGTGGTTACAGGCTGCTGAATGTTTTGCCCCTCGCTTGCTGGTTGAAGTTGCTGGTGGTGTAGGATTCAAGCATTAAAACAGCCACGTTGTGCTGAGAAACATGGCTCAGCCTGGGGTCTGCTCCTGAGTGCAGCATCCTCCACCACAGCCCCATCCATTCCCCTGCTGCAACATCGTTTGCAACTTGGGAGTGAAATCTTTGAAGGCCAGGGAAGCCTGAAGCTCTTGCTCCCTGCTTCACACCCCTGTTTCCTGGCAGAGTTTCCATGTGTCCTCCAAGTACTGTTGGAAAACGGAGAACCTTTGGATGAGTGCTTGGAGTGATGCTTCCCAAGGCCAGACGATTGGTAGTTGAGCTAAAATGTTTGGTTCCTTCTTGCTTTGGGTTTGGTTTGTTTTTGGCTCCGTAAACTGTGTGTCTTGGGCCCTGCCCAGCCCATTGCTCCATGGCTGGGGAATTCCTGGGAAGGTGGGAGGCTCAGAACTGCAGCTTCCTCACTCCTGGCTGTAGAGAGAAGTGTTGAGCCAACATCGTGTCTCCTCTCCTGGGAGCAGAAAGGAGACTGCTTCCTGCTTCCTCCTGCTCTTGTCTTTCTTTGCTGCTAACCCCGTGGTCCTGCCCATCCCCAGGACCCTTCAGGATCAATTCCTGTAGGCTCAGCTGCTTTTTGGAGAGGACCAGCTTAGGACAGGGCTTGAGCCTTGGATGATACCGGGCTCGCTCTTTGGAAACAGGCATTTTTAGTTGTGTGGAGGGGAGGTGATGCTCAAGTGTCCTCTTCCTGGTGCTGTCAGGCATGTTTTCTGGGTAGGACTGTGTGCATTGGGTTGGCTGGTGTCATCCCCTTGGATCTCAGGTTGGTGCCCAGCTGGGACCATGGTGCATGGGAGCCCTGCCGAGAAATGGGGACCTGCAGGCAGGCCGTGCTCACTGCAGGGTTGGTTTTATGGTCTTTATGGACTGGTTTGGGTGGGAAGGGACCTCAAAGCCCATCTAGTCCCACCCACTGCCATAGGCAGGGACACCCCTCACCAGCCCAGGGTGCCCAAAGCCCCATCCAACCTGGGCTTGAACCCTGCCAGGGATCCAGGGGCAGCCCCAGCTTCTCTGGGCAGCCTGTGCCAGGGCCTCACTGCCCTCATATTAAAAAATGTCTTCCTTTGATTGCCCCAAATCACCATGGAGCTAAACTCTGTGTAAGCTGGGGACACAGTTACACATGGGTTGCAGAATCATAGAATCACAGACTGGTCTGGGTTGGAAGGGACCCCAAGGATCACAGAGCTCCAACCCCCCTGCCACAGGCAGGGCCACTAACCTCCAGGCCTGGATCTACACAAGGTTGCCCAGGGCCCCAGACAACCTGGCCTTCAACACCCCCAGGTATGGGGCATCCACCTCCTCTCTGGGCAGCCCCTTCCAGCCCCTCACCACTCTCTCTGCAAAGAACTTCCCCCCAGTCTCTCCTCTCACCCTTCCCTCCTCCAGCTTCACTCCATCCCCCTTGTCCTGCCAGTCTCTGCCCTTTGAACAAGCCCATTCCCCTCCTGTTCCTCTGCTCCCTTCAGGGACGGGAAGGCTGCAATGAGGTCCCCCCGCAGCCTTCTCTTCTCCAGGCTGAACCAGCCCAGCTCCCTCAGCCTCTCTCCACAGGGGAGCTGCTCCAGCCCTCTGAGCATCTCTGTGGCTCCTCTGAACCTTCTCCAACAGCCCCACATCTTCCTTGTATTGGGCCCCAGCTCTGGACACAGGACTCCAGATGGGGCCTCCTGAGGGCCGAGCAGAGAGGGACAATCCCCTCCCTGTCCCTGCTGCCACCCCTCTGCTGATGGAGCCCAGGATCCCATCGCCCTTCCAAGCTGTATGGGGTTACTGAAGTGGTCGAACTGTGCTGGGCTTCAGAGTTGATGCTGCTCTTCCCTTGGCACAGTGTTCGTGTGAGACATCCTCCTGGGATGGCATTTGAGGTTCTGCTCTGCTTTGGTTGCTCCAGAAAGGGGGTGGGAGCCCTGTGTGCTTACATCGTGGTGGTTGAACCTTTGCAGCCTAGCTGAAGTGGGCACAAGAGCCGCTCCGGAGCGTGTGGATGTGTGTGTGGTTCAACCAAGGTATTAAACACCCTCCAATTAAGGGAAAACGCCAAATTTAATGGTGTTGGCTCTTAAGACACAGTCAGTCTTCCCTGGCTGCTTAATCACTGCTTGCATGTAGTCATCCCAGGAGGGTGATGCTTTCACCTGTTAATTAGCGTTGAGGCAGCCTCAGCCCGTTCCTGTATGTCGAGCTATTAACATCATCTGCTTGAAGTCTCACTCTGCTCCTTTAGAGCTGGGGGGTTATTTTAGATAAATCCTGGAGTTGAGTGATGTTTTCTTACCTTCAGGATTGGTTTGTTTGGGGGGGGGGTTAATGTGGAGCCTCGTGGGGAAGGCAGGGGTGGTGGGACCAGGAGGGGAAGCAGCTCTCTAGCAGCTTTCTGCTGAGGTGCTGGTGCTGGGACTTGTGCATGGAGATAGAGGCAAAACCACCCTGTATTTTCTATCTTCTAGTCATAGAATCACAGACTGGTCTGGGTTGGAAGGGACACCAAGGATCATAGAGCTCCAACCCCCTGCCACAGGCAGGGCCACCAACCTCAGGCCTGGAGCTACACAAGGTTGCCCAGGGCCCCATCCAACCTGGCCTTGAACAGCCCCAGACACGGGGCACCCACCACCTCTCTGGGCAGCCCCTTCCAGCCCCTCACCACACTCTCTGTAAAGAAATTCCCCCTAATCTCTCCTCTCACCCTTCCCTCCTCCAGCTTCACTCCATCCCCCTTGTCCTGCCAGTCTCTGCCCTTTAACAAGCCCATTCCCCTCCTGTTCCTCTGCTCCCTTCAGGGATGGGAAGGCTGCAATGAGGTTCCCCCTGCAGCCTTCTCTTCTCCAGGCTGACCCAGCCCAGCTCCCTCAGCCTCTCTCTGTAGGGGAGCTGCTCCAGCCCTCTACTCATCTTTGAAGCCTCCTCTGACCCCTCTCCAACAGTCCCACATCTTTCTTGTACTGCAGGCCCCGGATCTGGACACAGGACTCCAGCTGGGGCCTCAGGAGGGCAGAGCAGTACTTACATTCCTATTTGCAGTCAGGGATCCTTTAATTCTGCCCCCCCTCCCTGAGAAGGGTGCTGGGCACACAGAAGGGGAAGCTGTGGGAAAACACACCTGCTGCTTCTTTTTTTTTTTCTCCTCCTTATTTTGTGTTTTGCTTTTTCCAACCAGCTGACCTCAGGCTCTGGCCTCTGGGTCCTAGTGAGCCTGGCTTGCAGCATTTGGTCTGGCAGTGCCTTGCCCAGGCAGACCTTACAGGCAGCTCCCTAAGCAGGTCCCTTCCCTGATAGGCATCTTAGGAAGCAAAACTCACTCTGCAGGAAGGGAAAAACCTGTGTTTCCTAACCCAGCTCACATGTGCCACAGCTTTCACAGTGGTCAGGCCATGGAGACGTTGTGTGGAGGCACCTCTGTTGCTCAGAGTGGAGGTTCAAGATGATGAGCAATGTAGGTGGGAAGCTTTCCATCCCTGACTGGCTCCTGTGACCCTGGGATTTGAGCAACATGTTTATAATGCTTTTATTTTATGTTCCTGCACCACAGGGGACAGACTCTGTCCTCACATGAGGGCTGGGGAAGCTGAGGGCCTAGATCTGGTTGATGTCCTTGCTTGTTGCAGGAGGATTGGACTAGATCACAGAATCCCAGAACATTAGGGGTTGGAAGGGACCTCGAAAGCTCATCTAGTCCAACCCCCCTGCCAGAGCAGGAGCACCCAGACTAAATCACACAGGAACACATCCAGGTGGGTTTGAATGTCTCCAGAGAAGGAGACTCCACAACCTCTCTGGGCAGCCTGGCCCAGGGCTCTGTCACCCTCACAGGGACAAAGTTCCTCCTGACATTCCCATGGAACTTCCTCTGCTCCAGCTGCACCCGCTGCCCCTTGTCCTGTTGCTGCCATCCCTGAGCAGAGCCTGGCTCCAGCCTCCTGACTCTCACCCTTTACATATTGATAAACATTGATGAGGTCACCCCTCAGTCTCCTCTTCTCCAGGCTAAAGAGGCCCAGCTCCCTCAGCCTCTCCTCATAAGGAAGGGGTTCCACTCCCTCCATCACCTTGGTGTCCCTGTGCTGGGCTCGTTCAAGGAGTTCTGTGTCCTTCTGGAGCTGAGGGGCCCAGAACTGGACACACTATTCCAGGTGTGGTCTCACCAGGGCAGAGCAGAGGGGGAGAAGGACCTCTCTTGACCTACTAACCACCCCCCTTCTAACACACCCCAGGATGCCATCAGCCTTCTTGGCCAGGAGGGCACATTGCTGCTCATGGTCATCCTGCTGTCCCCCAGCACCTCCAGGTCCCTCTCATCTACATTGCTCTCCAACAGCCCAGACCCCAGCCTGTACTGGTACCTGGGGTTGTTCTTCCCCAGATGCCAGACCCTACACTTGCCCTTGTTGAATCTCACCTGTAAAGGTCCCTTCCAACCCTATGATTTGATGGAAGAGGGGTTAGGTTTGGGCATCCTTTAACCAAAGCCAGTTTCCAAACTGCAGAAGACACTGGGATACAATGGTGGGGGGCCAGGAAGGTTTTCAGATCACCACTTTGTCTTCTGCTCAGTAGCTAAAGTGTGCAGATGGGGCATCACAGGGACCCTCTGCCCTCATCATCGGGACCCTTCAACCACATCCTCCTTGGACACACAGGAGCCACGTGTTTTATTTATTGATTTATTAATATTTTTGGGCCTTGAGCAGCCTGGTCTAGTGAGAGATGTCCCTGCCCATGGCAGGGGGGTTGGAACTTGAAGATCTTAAAGGTCCCTTCCAGCCCTGACCATTCTGTAAAATACCATATCACTTGAAACGTGCTGGAAGCACTTGTATCTTCCAGAGGCATCAATGCCCTGGTGGTGCTGGTGTGGGTTGTGTCAAGCTGGAAGTGCCTCTGCTGAAGGCTGTGTGGTTAGTCTAAGCTGCTTGTCCTGCCTCAAAGACAACCCCAAGTTAAGGCATGGTTGTTTTTTTCTCTTCCCCCTAGACATGCTGTCTGTATATTCTACCTAGTTCTCCGTGCCCTGGACACTATAGAGGATGACATGACCATCAGCTTAGATGTGAAGGTCCCAATGCTGCACGAGTTTCACTCCTACCTCTATCAACCTGAGTGGAAATACATGGAGAGCAAGGAGAAGGACCGGCAGGTGCTCGAGGACTTCCCCACGGTAAGGCATCCACCTCCTTGCTTCAGCTGCCTGGCATCACCTTTGGGTGCATGGTTGCATCTCCATGTTAAACCTGAGCTCACCCAGTCCCTGGAGATCCTGTAGCTCTTCAGAAGAGCTGCATCATCTGCATGTGAGGCTGGAGTGAGAAAGCCAAACATTGTGCTGCTCTCTGCAGAAGCCAGAGAGAACCTGGCTGTGGGAAAGGGTCAGCTCTTAAAAAGTGGCTTTTTGTCTCCCTTGTTGGAAGACTAAATGACCCTCTGCTTGTGGAGAGTGGCTTGGGTTTGTTGCCCAAGGCTGTGTGTTGCCTGGGTTGGGTGTCCAGTGGCCCCTGACAGACAGGGAGAGGAGGAAAGCTCGGCTGGCATCTGGTTTGTGGGTGGTTGGTGTCTGGACTGGTGTTTGCAGCAGTCCTGAAGGATCTGCTCTGCAACTGTGGGAGTCTGTCTGCAGATCTCTGACATGCACGTAGGATAAAAAGCACCCTCACTGCTAGTAATGATATTGCCCTAAGTCCTGCTGCTCCAAGGATCCATCTAAAAGGAAGCCACAGAGGGTCTGCATCTCCACAAGCAAGCTCAGCACTGCTGGAGCCCATTCTGTGACCTGGAGGCCAGTTGGGGAAGTCTCTCCCTGTCCAAGCTGTGAAACTCTCTCAGCATCCACACAGCATGGCTGCATCCCTGACTGTCCTTGAGAAGAGGTTTCTGACCCACGGTACTTCCCAGGCTCCATCTGGGCATCACTTGGGGTCAGAAGCTCATCGTGGGCCATGCAGGATGGCAGGACACAGACCTCAAATCCTGATGCTTGTCCCAGGTTCCTGCCAGTTTTTAACCCCAGCAGGAGCAATGGGGTGATGGAGTTTGGCCATGCTGGGATGCAGTATCTCCTGTCCAAGTCATCCTAGATGGGATCCATCAAGCTGAAAGGGATGCAGTGGCTGGAAGGCAAAGCCAAGCTCTGCTGTGTGGGGATACAGACATCTGGTTTTGGTGAGGACACAGGGACCGGCCCTTGAGGGATGCTGAAGTTTTGCTGTTGCTCATGTTGATCAAGAATAGCTGGGTTTATTTTTTCAGGGTTTTTTTTTTAAGCTCTGCTTAAGAAAAAGTACAGTGGCTACAGCAAGGAGCATTTAATTCACAGAATCACAGAATCACAAGGTTGGAAAAGACCTTTGAAGATCATCAAGTCCAACCATTCCCATCCTAAACTAAACCATATCCCTAAGTACCTCATCTGCCCTTTTTTTGAACACATCCAGGGAAGGTGACTCAGCCCCCTCCCTGGGCAGCCTGTTCCAGGTCCTGACAACTATTTCAGTACATTTTTTTCTAATGTCTAATCTGACCCTGCCCTGGCACAGCTTGAGCCCATTGCCCCTTGTCCCATCTCCTGTCCCCTGGCTGAAGAGACCATCGCCCACCTCTCTGCACCCTCCTGGCAGGGCAGGGGAGGTGGGGAGAAGGTCTCCCCTCAGCCTCCTCTTCTCCAGGCTGAACACCCCCAGCTCCCTCAGCCACTTCTCAGAGGATTTGCCCTCCAGCCCCTTCCCCAGCCTGGTTGCCCTTCTCTGGACTCGCTCCAGGACCTCAATGTCCTTCTGATGGTGAGGAGCCCAGAACTGGACCCAGCACTCGAGGTGCAGCCTCCCCAGTGCCCAGTCCATGGGCACAATCACTTCCCCAGACCTACTGGCCACACTGTTTTTGACACAAGCCAAGATGCCATTGGCCTTCTTGGCTGCCTGGGCACACTGCTGGCTCATATTCAGCCTGCAGTCACCCAGCACCCCCAGGTCCTTCTCTGCCTGACAGCTCTCCAGCCAGTCTCCCCCAGCCTGTAGCGCTGCAGGGGGTTGTTCTGTCCCATGTGCAGCACTCTACACTTGGCCTTGTTAAACTTCATCCCGTTGGGCTCAGCCAGGTCCAGTCTGTTCTCCGAGCAAGTCCTGTTCTGCTCAGCTTTTTATCATTCTCAGTTTATTCTTACCTTGGCCAGACTTTCCTTGGTGGTGAGAGTGGGATAATTGTTTGGAAATCTGAGCTGTATTGGAAATTGGGATGCTCAGCGTGGCTGTGCCCTGCCTGGGAGGGGCACATGATCTGTAGTGACAGAGATGTGGTAGGTACACCAGTGGCTTGGTGCTTTAAAAAAGCTTCTGAGGAGGTGTTTATGGCCATTTGTTGTTCCCTGTCCATGTGCACGTGTCACTTGGGTGGCCTGGGTCGATGTTCACATATGATTGTAACAGTATTTGGTGGAGATGGACTCCCAGGTCGTGCTGTGTCATGTATTGGAGCCACTGAGGCAGAAGCATCAGAATCTTCCCATGAGCCAGCAGTGTGCTCTTGCAGCTGGGAAGGGAGATGGGATCCTGGGCTCCATCAGCAGAGGGGTGGCCAGCAGGGACAGGGAGGGGATTGTCCCTCTCTGCTCTGCCCTCCTGAGGCCCCATCTGGAGTCCTGTGTCCAGAGCTGGGGCCCAACACAAGGAAGATGTGGAACTGTTGGAGAGGGGTCAGAGGAGCCACGGAGATGATCAGAGGGCTGGAGCAGCTGCCCTACGAAGAGAGGCTGAGGGAGCTGGGCTGGTTCAGCCTGGAGAAGAGAAGGCTGTGGGGGGACCTCATTGCAGCCTTCCAGTACCTGAAGGGAGCAGAGGAACAGGAGGGGAATGGGCTTGTTCAAAGGGCAGAGACTGGCAGGACAAGGGGGATGGAGTGAAGCTGGAGGAGGGAAGGGTTAGATGAGAGACTGGGGGGAAGTTCTTTGCAGAGAGAGTGGTGAGGGGCTGGAAGGGGCTGCCCAGAGAGGGGGTGGGTGCCCCATCCCTGGGGGTGTTCAAGACCAGGTTGTCTGGGGCCCTGGGCAACCTTGTGTAGCTCCAGGCCTGGAGGTTGGTGGCCCTGCCTGTGGCAGGGGGGTTGGAACTGTGTGATCCTTGGGGTCCCTTCCAACCCAGACCAGCCTGTGATTCTATGATAAGGTTTCTTTTACCAACAAGCTGAGGCACTGGGCAGGGACATGCCAGCAGCCATGGAGGCAGTCGGGAGGAGAACCTGGGTCTGGAGCCGTAACTGCACAGACAGCTGTCCTGAGGAGACACACCCCCTGCTCTGGCTGCAGTTGCTGCTGATGGAGATAAAGCTCAGCACAACAAGATGTGATGGCCCACAGTTTTGGGAAGGGGAGGATGTGCTTTTTAATAGGGCTTGGGGTTTTTTCAGTGTGAGAGTGATCAATGGATGCACACATGAAGGATTTCACCCTTCCCAGTTGTGCCCTGTGGAGCCAGAGCTGGAAAGGGCTCAGGATAACAGAGCACCACAAGCCTCCCCCTGGCTTTCCCTGCAGCTGGCATTATGGGGTGTTCACACAAACTAGAAAACCCCCCCTCACTCCACACTGTGCATAGCTAGTTTGGTCCTGCAGCTCCCTGACAATAGCAGCCCAAGGCCATGGAGCCTTCCCAAAGATACTGCTGTGTCTGATCTGCAGCCAGAGACTGTCTGCTTAGACTGGGAACAGGCTGAGCCTGGGCTTTAGGGGCCTTGAAACATCTCTGCTTGTGGGAGTTGTCCTAGATCTCCAGCCAGGGTGGGATAAGAGCCTGGTAAACAGTCTTTTTCCAGTATTTTCTTTAATAAATGTTGAGCTCTGGTGGTTTTTTTCCTGAAGTTTGTCATCTTCTTCTCTTTTTTTGGTTCCTTTTTTAATGTTTTTTATATTCTCTCCTCCCCCTCACGTGGTGGTTTGTGTTGCAGATCTCCATGGAGTTCAGAAACCTGTCAAAGGTCTACCAGGATGTGATTTCAGATATCTGCCACAAGATGGGTGTTGGGATGGCAGAGTTCTTGGAGAAGAAGGTGGACTCTCAGCACGAGTGGGATAAGGTAAGTTAGCCTGGACTGAAGGTAGGGCCCACCTTGTCTCTGGGCAAGAAGGATGATAGGGAGCTGCTGGAGAGGGTACAAAAAAGGGTTTGAAGGTGATGAGATGACTAGAACATCTCTCTGATGAAGAGAGGCTGAGGAACTTGGGCCTTTTTAGCCTGGAGAAGAGAAGATTGAGGGGGGATCTTATCAATGCTGATAAATACTTGAGGGGTGGAGTCATGAGGATGGGTCAGTCTTTATTAAGTGGTGCCCAGGCCAGGATAAGGGGTAATGGGCACAAATTTGAATATAGGAAGTTCCACCTAAACACAAGGAAGAACTTCTTTCCTGGGAGGGTGGCAGAGCCCTGGGACGGGCTGCCCAGAGAGGTTGTGTAGTCTCCATCTCTGGAGACATTCAAACCCTGTGATCCTGGATGCTGTCCTGTGCAGCCTGCTTGAGGTGATCCTGCTCTGGCTGGGGGTTGGACTGGGTGATCTCCAGAGATCCCTTCCAACCCCCATCATCCTGTGACTCTGTAAAGAGGAGATGGAACATCTTGTGGGAAGAGGGCTCAGCTGGGTGAGGGAGGGTGTGTGAGCTTGGGAAGGCTTTGCGAGACTGCTGGTCCTGTGGGTAATAGAAGGATGGCATGGATTGTTGCTGTTGGCCACCATCATGTGTTTTGGGTGACCCATCATGTCAGCTGTTCCCCTCTGGGCAGTTCATTTGGCTGCTAGAGGCAGAGTGGCACCTTGGTGGGACATCCTTGGTGAGGTGTTTGCTGGGTGTGGGAAAGCTGAGACACCTCAGGGAAGGCCATGAGAAAAAAATACTGTCAATTACTTCTGATCACCACTGTTGTAAAACTCACTGGCAAACAGGCAGCTCTTTTTAACTTCTCCTTTTGTCTTGTTCTTGGTTTTGGTTGTGTTTCCCTGCCCCATCCCCTCTTGGTGCCTCTCAGTATTGTCACTACGTTGCTGGGCTGGTGGGAATCGGCCTTTCCCGTCTCTTCTCTGCATCAGAGCTGGAAGATCCTATCGTTGGGCAGGACACAGAGCTGGCAAACTCCATGGGCCTCTTCCTGCAGAAAACCAACATCATCCGTGACTATCTGGAGGACCAGCTGGAGGGAAGGGAGTTCTGGCCCAGAGAGGTGAGGGAAAACACCGCCCTGGGACAAGCATTTCTGCTGTGTCCTCTTGGGAAACACACCAAGACTGAAGGTGCTGTTGTTGCTGCTCCAGTACAGTGAGTTACATCCTGTCCTTAGAAGGGATTTCCCTTGATATCCCCAAAGCCAAGGTTTATCCCCACCATTACCAGTCTTCCATACTTCTGTTTCAGACCTGTAATGGGTGGACCCAGCCACCCATGCTTCCCAAGACAGGTGTCTTGGGAAGGTGCCCAGCTAAAATTGCATTGTCTCCCATGTCCCTCTAAATCAGACTTCACAGGAGAGACTTGATGGCCTGGCTTGGATGTTTTGAAGACCCTACAATAAAGCTGTGTGCTGTGTAAGGTCACTGCTGTGGGTTGTATGTCTCCTTGAGAAGAACAGTTTTTCTAACGACATGATCCAGGCCTGGAGGTTGGTGGCCCTGCCTGTGGCAGGGGGTTTGGAGCTCTGTGATCCTTGGGGTCCCTTCCAACTCAGACCAGTCTGTGATTCTATGATCTGGCTGGCAAGTTCCACATCTATCTACAGCTGTCTGGGTGCAGATGTGGAGGACGAGGTGATGTCTCCCCACGCTGCCAAGAACTTGTTGAGCAGCTTTTCCCCTTCTCTGTTATGTTTGCTCTAGGAATGAGGGGAGGATAAGACTGGGTAAGATCTCAAGAGGGTATCTACTCTGTTCCCAAAGGCAGGGTCAGCTCTGCCTGTGTCTAACAGCTGTTTGCTGCTCTTCTTGAGGCCCTCCAAGAATTTTTCTCTCCTTTTTCCACGTGGCTCATGTGTCTCATAGAGCATTTCTTGCTGTCAGCCTGATGTGTGATGCTTCCTTTCCTTGCCCTGCCTAGGCAAGACATGGAGATGAGTTGCATCCTTGGTGGGGGGACCTCATTGCAGCCTTCCAGTACCTGAAGGGAGCTTATAAGCACGAGGGGATTCAACTTTTTGAAAGGATAGACAATGGCAGGACAAGGGGGATGGATTAAAACTAAAGGAAGGAAGGTTTAGATTAGATATTAGGAGGAAGTTCTTTGCAGAGAGAGTGGTGAGGGGCTGGAACAGGCTGCCCAGAGAGGGGGTGGATGCCCCATCCCTGGGGGTGTTCAAGGGCAGGTTGGCTGGGGCCCTGGGCAACCTTGTGTAGCTCCAGGCCTGAGGTTGGTGGCCCTGCCTGTGGCAGGGGGGTTGGAGCTCTGTGATCCTTGGGGTCCCTTCCAACTCAGACCATTCTATGATTCTATGATTCTATGATTTTACAGTCCCTTTGCACCTACAAAGGCCACTGTCACGTCTCTGCAGCCTGGCTGCCTTTCTTTTCTTTAGCCTAGTGAGCCCCAGTCCTTCAAGGTTTTTATGGGTCTCGTGGTGGTGGTTGATGGTCTCCCAGACCTCAGACTGTTATTGATGTGTCTCCTACAGCAGGAATGTGCCCTCTGACTTGGAACTCCCTATCTTGATGTTTAGGTTTGGAGCAGATATGCAAAGAAGCTCTCTGATCTTGCCAAGCCAGAGAACATTGATATGGCTGTCCAGTGTCTGAACGAGCTCATCACCAATGCCCTCCACCACGTCCCTGATGTCCTTACGTACCTGTCCCGCCTGAAGAACCAAAGTGTCTTCAACTTCTGTGCTATCCCCCAGGTCAGTTATGTTTTCAAGTGGTTCTTCATCATCTGCAGCCCAGGTGAGGAGAAGTTGGAGGTGAAGGAGGTTATGGATCATGCCTGTATTAGCCTGTTTTATTCTCCATCTCTTGCACTTCTTCCTTCTTTCCTCAGAGTATCCTGCCATGGACTTCAGTAGGGCCAAGGTTGCTCCCTTGGCAAGCTCCTGGCAGTGGGGTAAGGGCTCTTTGTGTTTCTCCTTAGGTGATGGCTATTGCCACGTTGAGTGCCTGCTACAACAACAAGCAGGTGTTCAGGGGTGTAGTGAAGATCCGGAAGGGACAAGCTGTCACTCTCATGATGGATGCCACAAACATACAAGCTGTCAAAGCCATCATGTACCAGTATGTGGAAGAGGTATGTTGAGCAGCTTGTTTCCAGTAATTTCTGGCCTTTCCCATCCTCATTCCTGGTGTGGAACTAGGTTGGAAAAGACCTTTAAGATCATCGAGTCCAACCGTTCCTGTCCTGTGCTAAACCATATCCCTAAGTACCTCATCTACCCATCTGTTAAACACACCCAGGGGTGGGAACTCAGCCCCCTCCCTGGGCAGCCTGTTCCTCTTCTCCAGGCTGAACACCCCCAGCTCCCTCAGCCGCTCCTCAGAGGATTTGCCCTCCAGCCCCTTCCCCAGCCTGGTTGCCCTTCTCTGGACTCGCTCCAGGACCTCAATGTCCTTCTTATGGTGAGGAGCCCAGAACTGGACCCAGCACTCAAGGTGCAGCCTCCCCAGTGCCCAGTACAGGGGCACAATCACCTCCCCAGACCTACTGGCCACACTATTTTTGATACAAGCCAGGATGCCCTTGGCCTTCCTGGCCACCCTGCTGACCCATATTCAGTCTGCAGTCACCGAACTGTGAGTCTGTGAATTGTTTCCTTATGTCTCTTAGTTGGGTGGTGGAAGGGCATGGTGACCCTGCTGTGGTTGTGACCTGGACTAAATGGGTGCCCAATGTGTTCCCTTGAATGTGTCGTTGGTCTGGGTCTGTGTTGAGAGGCAGAGACCAAGATCTTACTGTCCTTGTGTTAGAGAATGAGTTGAGTTGGCTGTCACAGCACAGGCCTTCCCCTGGGCTGAGCAGGCACAGGAGATCTTTTGCACAACTCGCTTTGGAGCAGGTTGCATCATCTCCCCAGGGGCTGCTCCAGCCAGCAGGCTTGTTTTCTCTGTGCCTGTAGTTGCAGCTGACAACCTGATGTGGTGATTGTTCCTTCTGCTCCTTGGCCAACAGTATTTACTGTTGGTCAGCTCTTCACTGGGGGTTAAAGCAGTGGGACTCCTGGCTTTGGGGTACTGCAGAGGTTAAAAATTCACGTGGAGGAACATCTGGTGGGGAGATCCTTGGGGGTGGGGTGGAAAATTCCAACCCCCAAAATCTGGTGAGGGCTGTTAAATAACAGGATGTGATTTCTGCACATGGGTCTGGGAGACCCCAACCCATGAGCTGGCCAACTCCATGACAAGGGTCAGTTGTACTTTAAGCCAGAGGAGGGTCTCTGCTTGCACATGCCTTCCTAAGGCTCATGCAGACAAGTGTCTTAAGGGCCATGGGGTTTGCAGTCACGAAGAGAAAACCCCAAAGACCATGGAGTTATCTGATGAAGTTGGAGTTATCTGATGAAGGTGGAGTTATCTGATGAAGGTGGCCATTTCCTGTCAGTCACGCTGGCTGCTGGTCACACTGGGGTGTCCTCACCAGCTTGGGGTGGGCTGCATGCAGTCAGGGCTGCTGGGCAGTAGCTGCTGGTCCCAGCGCCACCACTTGGGGCTGGAGGGATTGTGCCTGATGATCCCGGCCCATCTCCCGTCATGGGGTGCCCTCAAGAGGCTGATGGGCTTAGTGCACTTCCCAAGAGAAGGGGCCCATGCCCCATCCCAGCACATCCCTTCCAGCTGGTCCTCGCTCTGTGGCAATCCACGACTGCAGTTGCTCTTGAGGGTGTGGTGGCTTTTAAGCCTTCTTCTTCCACCCAGTGGTCTCGTTTGGCTCCTCAACCTTGAGTGAGAACCCACAACTCTTCCTTCCTTCCTTCTTTCCTCCCCAGATCTACCAGAAGATCCCAAGCACGGACCCATCATCCAACAAGACGCAGCAGGTCATCGCCTCCATCCGGGCCAT
This sequence comes from Porphyrio hochstetteri, assembly GCA_020800305.1. NCBI lineage: Eukaryota > Metazoa > Chordata > Aves > Gruiformes > Rallidae > Porphyrio > Porphyrio hochstetteri. Next base: position 123,129,804 of record CM036907.1, on the reverse strand, counting down.
GAGCTTGCCCAGTGGCCCCATGGTGTCACGTCACCACTACTCCCCCATCTACCTGTCCTGTGTCATGCTCCTGGCTGCCCTGAGCTGGCAGTACCTCAGCACCATCTCCAAGGCCACCGAGGAGTACGTGCAGGCGGGCGAGAACTGATGGGCAGCGGGTGGGTGGGGGGAACAGATGGTCGGCAGGTGGTCAGCAGGGGCAGGGGGCTCCTCCTCCCTGCTGGTGGAATGGCCAGGCAGTAGGGTGCCACGGGGCCTGGGATGGTGGCAAGAACAGGAGGTGGGTGAGCTGCAGCCCCGGGGTGGTGTGTGGCGTTGCTGGACTCCACTCCTCACCACCTGCTTGGATGGTTACAGACGCTGATGGGAGTCTTAGTGTTTGGGGTTGAAGATTTCTTTCCTTTCTTTCCTTGTTGGACTGTTTACCCATATTTTTCCCTCAATTTTTTTTTTTTGGTTAGGAAGGTTTTAGATAGAAACTCCAGTTGTCCCTTTTCTTGCTTGACATTTGAGACACTTTTCCAGCTCAGAGCTGAGCAAAAGCTTCTGGGTTTGACCTCCATTCCTTAGGCAGCCTGTTCCCCATCACCTCTGGTGCCTCCTCCTTGCTGGTGGGATGCTGCTTCAACTGAGAGACAAGTAACGCTTCCTTATCCAAGGAAAAAAAGCTCTGACCACCTCCTGGCCCTCAGCCCAGGATGGTTGACATCCTGCAGCCTGGAGATAGGGAGAGGCAACCTTCACATATCTTGTGTCATGGTGATGGGAGGCTACCAGGCTTGAGAGGTGGCCTCTCAGGTGTCAAATACAGAGGAGGTGGGATGCTCTGCCCCCTTTCACGTGCCCCCAGCTGAAAGCCATCTCCTGCAGCTCCCTGGCCTCTAGCAGGCAACATCCTGCCCTGGCAAAGCTTTGTGGGAGAGATGATGAAAGGGAGGAACCAGGAGCTGCTCACAGGGCACTGAGCTTGTCACCCCCCCTGCCTGACTCTGCTGTGGGGGTCTGGGCTCTGAACCCCTTCTTCAGCCCAAAGCAAGGGCTGGCCCTGGCAGAGCAGCACCGTCCTGGCAGAGCTGGATGCTTTGGCAAAGCAGGGGAGAGAAGGTTTGCACAGTGGTGTTCCTCCTGGGATGGAGGGAGCCCTTGGTATGCTCCTGGTTTTTTGGGAGCCTTGGTGCACTGGCCCCCCTGAAAGGCAGTGGTGGGCCCTGGGAAGGCTTGAGTCATGGAGGGGGTGGCCAAGGCAGGATTCCTTGGCCCACTTGGATGATGCTTCAGGTTACACTTACGTGGGGAATAGGGAGAGGCTTCTGCTGCCACCTTGTACACATCAGGCTGGGCTTGCTCTGAGAAATAAAACCCCAGTGCTTTAAAGGCAAGTCCCTTTGTTCCTGGGGTGGGGTTTGGTCTTCACAGTCCCATTCACGCCGCCACATGCTGCTTTGCCTTTGTGGAGGACAACCCCAGTCCTGCTGCAGGACAGAGCTCCAGCTCCCAGGTGCAGGTCAGCCAGGCCCAGCCTGGGTGGCTGGACTGACTTGGTGGGAGGACCTCTCCTCCCCCAGTACCCATGTAGATAGTTGTGAGCTGTTGTTGGGAAGAAACCCACAGTACTCTCTGTGCAGCTTCGTCTTGTTGAAAATAAAGAGTTTTCTTTGGGAAAAAAAACCTAAATCTCAGTGTAACCCCTTTTTTTTTTAGATATTTCTTTTCCACTGGCACTGCCCCACCACACACACCATGTGTTAGGAGCCCTCAAGCTCAGCTGACATGCAGATGCATCCTTGCTGCCACTCAGGACAAGCCTTGGCTTGTCACACTGGGGTGAAGGACTGCTCAGGTCCATAAATGAACTTCTAATGGCCCCATGTGCAGGAGATGCTGTGGGACATCCTGGCTGCTCTCCTGCAGCACCTTCCCCACCATCACTAGGCAATGATGGGGAATGCTACTACTCCTCCAGAGTCCTCACTGTCCCCAGGGCTGGGACTGACCCCACCAGGAGGAAGACAAGGGTCATAGAATCATACAATGGCATAGGTGGGAAGGGACCCCAAGGATCACAGAGCTCCAACCCCCCTGCCACAGGCAGGGCCACCAACCTCCAGGCCTGGAGCTACACAAGGTTGCCCAGGGCCCCAGCCAACCTGGCCTTGAACACCCCCAGGGACGGGGCATCCACTACCTCTCTGGGCAGCCCCTTCCAGCCCCTCACCACTCTCTCTGTAAAGAACTTCCCCCCCAGTCTCTCCTCTCACCCTTCCCTCCTCCAGCTTCACTCCATCCCCCTTGTCCTGCCAGTCTCTGCCCTTTGAACAAGCCCATTCCCCTCCTGTTCCTCTGCTCCCTTCAGGGACGGGAAGGCTGCAATGAGGTCCCCCCACAGCCTTCTCTTCTCCAGGCTGAACCACAGAATCACAAGGTTGGAAAAGACCTTTGAAGATCATCAAGTCCAACCCTTCCCATCCTAAACTAAACCAGCTGCTGAGGAGCAGGGCTCTGAAGCGGGAGACTCCGTCGAGGGACCCCCTTTCTGCGAGCAACAACCCCCGGACATAGATCCGCGAGGGCAACTAACAAAAAGCACCTAAGATCAAAAGGAGAGAGGCAGAGGTGCACCCATCAGTGGCCATCAGCACCCATTAACAGCCATTGTTCGTCCCCTGCACTGCCCGGAGCGGTGACTCATCGGGGGCGGAGCTAAGGGCGACAGGAATTATCCCTCTCCATACAAGAGAGGCCTCTGGGAGCGCGGCGACCCGGAGCGCGGCGACCAGGACGGGCAAAGAGGGCGTGGCGCGTCAGAAGGGCGTGGCGCGGCAGTTAGCGAGGCAGTTCGCGCAGGCAGAGCAAGCAGGCCGAGCAAGCCTCCCCTCCTAGTTTGCTGAGGGGGTATACTCAGAGGACCGGCTCGCAGAGTACAAAAGGGCGAGCTGAGGGTTCCCTGTCTGCTGTGTGCTCAGCTAACCATGGTCTCCACCAGGCGCAGAGGTTCCCCCTGCAAATCTCGGGCAACCCCGATGGAGGGCCTGCCTAGGGATGCTGCGGTCCAGGTCTCAGGCTGCAGGGAATGCCAGAGCCTGCAGTTGCCTGGGATAAGAGGCAAACACCTAGCCTGTCTGAGGTGTGAGCAGGTCGATGACCTGCTTGCTTTGGTGGTACAACTAAAGGAAGAGGTTGAAAGACTGCGGGTGATCAGGGACTGCGAGCGAGAGATTGACTGGTGGAGTAGCTCCCTGGCGTCCCAAAAGGAAGACAGTCGGGATGACACCTCACACCTGAAGACGGTCCCCCCTCACTGCCCGTGCCAGGTTAATGGGAGTGACCCAAACCCCGAGGAGGCCTGGAAGACAGTCCCGACTCGGCGTCGTAGGCACTCCCCCTGCCTACCTACCCCACCCCCTCAGGTGTCCCTGAGCAACAGGTTTGGGGCCCTAACAGTTGAGGAGGAGGTACCTGAGGAGATGAATGGAGCCCCTCTGCCTCAGAGAAAGCGGAGGCCTAGAGTGAGGCGGTCATCTGCACGCCTTGAGACTGCCTCTGTTAGGCAAGAGAGGAAGGTAGTCGTAGTAGGAGATTCCCTTCTCAGAGGGACAGAAGGGCCTATATGTAGGCCAGACCCTACACGCAGGGAGGTGTGTTGCCTCCCTGGAGCCCGGGTCAGGGATATTACCAGAAGGCTACCAGGCCTGGTAAGATCCACTGACTATTATCCCTTACTGATAGTTCAAGCAGGCAGGGACGCAATCACAAAGTGTAGCCTGCAAGCTGTCAAAAGGGAATTCCGGGACCTGGGGCGCTCTGTTGAGGGGGGGGGAGCCCAAATAATATTCTGCTCTATCCCCACTTGTGGGAGGAGGGGCTCAGAGCAGGACAGGATAACCCACGAGTTGAATGTGTGGTTAAAAGGCTGGTGCCGGCGCAAGAACTTTGGATTCTTTAACCAAGGGCTGGTGTACTCTGCTCCTGGCATGAGTACTGCTAATGGGGCTCACCTGTCCTATAAAGGAAAGCGGATCCTCGCCCAGGAGATAGCAGGGCTCATCGATCGTGCTTTAAACTAGTTAGGAAGGGGGAAGGGGATATTAAGGCGGCTGCCAGGGTTAGGCTTCGGGAGACACAACGGGAGTTGACGGTGGGAAGAGGTAAATACCAACAGCACAGTCGTGGACTTGGGGACGTTTTTCCACGTGAGAGTAGGGAAAATTCTGTGGACTGCCCTGAGTACTCCTCCGTGGAGCCACTTTTGCCAGTCCCCTGTCAGAAATCTCGCTGTGGGCCGTTGAGGATACCTACATCTGCTTCACCACTGAACTGTCTTTACACAAATGCACGTAGCATGGGGAACAAACAAGAAGAACTAGAGATCTTTGTGCGGTCGCAGGGCCGTGATCTCATCGCAATCACAGAGACGTGGTGGGACAACCTGGACGACTGGCACACTGTCATGGATGGCTATGTGCTTTTTAGGAAAGACAGGCTAGGGAAGCGAGGTGGAGGAGTTGCTCTTTATGTGAGAGAGCACCTAGAATGTGTTGAGCTCCACCTGGGGAAGGATGAACCTTCTGTCGAGTGTTTGTGGGTTAAAATCAAGGGGCAAACCGGTATGGGGGACATTGTTGTGGGAGTGTGCTATAGGCCCCCTGATCAAGAGGAGCAGGTAGATAACGCATTCCATAAACAGTTAGAAGTAGCCTCAAGTTCCCGGGCACTGATCCTTCTGGGGGACTTCAACTACCCAGATATTTGCTGGGCAAGCAATACGGCCAGTCGTATGCAGTCCAGACAATTTCTGCAGTGTGTTGAAGACAATTTCCTGCTACAGATGGTGCAGGAGCCCACAAGGGGAGGGTGGCTGCTGGACCTTGTTTTCACTAACAAGGATGGACTTGTTAGGGAAGTGAAGGTCGGGGGCAGCTTAGGGCAAAGCGACCATGAAATGGTTCAGTTCATGATCCTGGGTGGAAGAAGCAAGCCAAAAAGTAGGATAGCTACCCTGAATTTTGGTAGAGCTAACTTTGATCTCCTCCGCCACTTAATGGGGGCTATCCCGTGGGCTACGCTGTTTGAAGGAATGGGAGCCTGCGAGAGCTGGCTAGCATTCAAACAGCACTTCTTCCAAGCACAGGAACGATGCATCCCTTTGAGGAGGAAATGGGGAAAGAGAGGCAGAAGACCTGCATGGATGAACAGGGAGCTATTGAGCAAACTCAAAGAGAAGCAGAAGATCTATGAATCGTGGAAAAAGGGTCTGAGCACCTGGGAAGAATACAGGAATGTGGTCAGGGCCTGTAGGGATGCAACTAGGAAGGCTAAAGCCCTCTTGGAAATTAAGCTGGCAAGGGACATAAAGGATAATAAAAAGGGGTTTTTTAGACACGTGAACAGTAAGAGGATGTCCAGGGATAATGTAGGTCCCTTGCTGAATAAGGAGGGTGTCCTGGTTACGGGGGATGCTGAGAAAGTGGAGATATTGAATGCCGCCTTTGCTTCGGTCTTCACTTCAAAGGCCCCCCGGGACCCACAGACACTGGATGAGAGTAGGACTGATTGGGAAATGAAGAATTTCCCTCTGGTTCAAGTAGGGGAGGTCCAGGAGCGGCTCAAAGGGATTAATGCACACAAATCCATGGGCCCAGATGGGTTACATCCACGTGTGCTGAGGGAGCTGGCGGAGGTGATTGCTGAGCCGCTCTCTATCATCTTCGACAGGTCTTGGAGGACAGGAGAAGTGCCTGAAGACTGGAGGATAGCCAATGTCACTCCAGTCTTTAAAAAGGGCAAGAAGGAGGAACCTAGTAACTATAGGCCAGTCAGCCTCACCTCTGCCCCTGGAAAGGTAATGGAACAGCTTGTTCTGGATGCCATCTCCAAGCAATTGGAAGAGAAGAAGGTCATGAGGAGTAGTCAGCATGGATTCACTAAGGGGAAATCGTGCTCGACCAACCTCATAGCCTTCTACGATCTCATGACAGGCTGGGTAGATGGAGGGAGAGCAGTGGATGTCATCTACCTTGACTTCAGCAAGGCCTTTGATACTGTCTCCCATGACATCCTGATAGCAAAGCTGAGAAAGCATGGGATAGATGAGTGGACAGTGAGGTGGGCTGAGAATTGGCTGTCGGACCGAACCCAGAGGGTTGTGATTCGTGGAGTAGAATCTGACTGGAGGCCTGTTACCAGCGGTGTTCCCCAGGGCTCAGTGTTGGGTCCAGTCCTGTTTAATATCTTCATTGACGATCTTGATGAGGGAATAACATCCACCCTCAGCAAGTACGCCGATGATACAAAGCTGGGAGGGGTGGCTGACACGCAGGAACACTGCGCTGCCATCCAGCGAGACCTGGACAGGCTGGAGAGCTGGGCAGTGAGAAACCAGATGAAGTTCAACAAAAGCAAGTGTAAAGTCTTGCACCTGGGAAGGAACAACTGTTTGTATCAGTACAGGCTGGGGGATGACCTGCTGGAGAAGAGCTCAGTGGAGAAGGACCTGGGGGTCCTGGTAGATGACAGGTTGGCCATGAGCCAGCAGTGTGCCTCGGTGGCCAAGAGAGCCAATGGGATCCTGGGATGCATCAGGAGGAGTGTAGCCAGCAGGTCAAAGGAGGTGATCCTCCCTCTCTACTCTGCCCTGGTCAGGCCCCACCTGGAGTATTGTGTCCAGTTCTGGGCTCCCTGGGATAAAAAGGACAGGGATCTCCTGGAAAGAGTCCAAAGAAGGGCTACGAAGATGATTAAGGGCCTAGAGCATCTCCCCTATGAGGAAAGGCTGAGTAAGCTGGGACTGTTCAGCCTTGAGAAGAGAAGACTAAGGGGGGACCTAATCAAAGTTTATAATTATCTGAAGCAGGGGATGCAGGGGGAATCAGCCAGCCCCTTTTCAGTGGTCTGTGGGGATAGGACAAGGGGCAATGGCTGCAAGTTGGAGCATAGGAAGTTCCGCACCAACATGCGGAAGAACTTTTTCACAGTGAGGGTGACTGAGCACTGGAATAGGCTGCCCAGGGGGGTGGTGGAGTCTCCTTCACTGGAGATATTCAAGACCCGCCTGGACGCCTATCTGAGCAATATGAGCTAGGGAGCCTGCTTTGGCAGGGGGGTTGGACCCGATGATCTCTCGAGGTCCCTTCCAACCCCTACAATTCTGTGATTCTGTGATATCCCTAAGTACCTCATCTACCCTTTCTTTGAACACATCCAGGGAAGGTGACTCAGCCCCTCCCTGGGCAGCCTGTTCCAGGCCCTGACAACTCTGTCAGTAAAAAATTTTTCTCTAATGTCTAATCTAAATCTGCACTGGTGCAGCTTGAGCCCATTGCCCCTTGTCCTATCTCCTGTCCCCTGGCTGAAGAGACCATCACCTATCTCTCTATAACCTCCCAGCCCAGCTCCCTCAGCCTCTCTCCGTAGGGCAGGTGCTCCAGCCCTCTGATCATCTCCGTGGCTCCTCTGGACCCTCTCCCACAGCTGGGTCTCACCCAGCTTTCACCAAGAGAAGAGCTGGAGGTAGTTGGAAGTGAAGCAGAAGCGACAGGGACGTTGGAGAAACCATTTATTGGCACAGTTGTTCCACTGATACAGGCCACAGCTCAGGCTCACCATGTCAGAGGTGGCAGACGTTAAGGGGCTACCACACAGCGTGAGGGGAGGGAGAGCCTGCTGCATACCCCCCAGGCCTGACCTGGAGCTGCAGCTCAGCAATATACCACGTGCTTTAAAATTTAGGGAGAAAAAAACCAAAACAACCCCACTTCTTTGCTATATTAGTGTTGGCAAGTTACATGATTCCTCCTACACGGCAATTCCACCTCCCCCCTCCCACCCCCCCCATAACAAAAATAAGGGTTTTTCCTTCTTCCATAATGCCTTGGGCTCAAAAAGCCAAGAAAAAGACACCACCAAAAAGCTTTGATTGTGTGCAAGTTAGCAAGGTACCTCCAAGCACCCACATCAGATCCCTGCAGCAGACCTGGAGAACATCCCTTGCCTCTGCTCAGTGCTTGGCACCTGCGGTCCCAAAGCACTGCTGCCAATTTGGGATGCAGCACCCTTGCCGAGGCGTGTCCCCACTGCCCACACTGAGCTTTCCAACCATGGTTTGCTCCTTCCAGCATGCTCCTAGGTGCTTGCAGGACATGGGATCAAAGGTTCTTGGAGCTCCAGCCAGGCCCTTCTTCCCTAGGATCAATAACCCTGGACTACAGCAGGAAAAACAGAAAAAAGAAACCAAACCCTAAAGAAAACAACCAATAAAAAAAAAAAAAAGAGCTGAGAAATAAGTGGTTTAAAAAGCAGTTGGGTGGATGGAGCAGAGCAAGTGATGCTCAAAGGACTCGTTGCAGGCCAAGAGGGGCCTTCACAGCTCTGGCCAGAGCCAGCCCCACATCAAGTCTGTCAGTACTTCATCAGCAGGAGGTCTAAGTTTGGCCAATTCAAGGCACACACTAACATACCCTGCTTGTTTTGGGGTACACAAGTCATCCCTGGCTGTGGCTTCCCAGCAGGATCCATCTCTGCTACCACACCAAGTCCCTCATCCCAGCATAAAGCTACTGCTGCCTACACTCCCAGGAACAGGCCAGGCTGGAAGTGGGGGTCCCAATGCAGGCCAGGTTGGAAGAGGGGTGGTCCAGGCTAACCAAACGCCACAGTACAAGAGGCTACCAAGCCCACCAAGCAGTCCTTTGAGCAGGGACTGCCCCATAGCTGCAACCCAACATGGGGCAGGGGGCTTTGCAGAGAGAAGTTCCACCTCCAGCTCCACCACAGGATTAAAAATAAAAATAAAATAATAAAAAAAAGATAAAAAGCTTTAATACCTCAACTATAGTCTTTAAGGAGGAAGAGGGGGGAGAGGGAGGGGGTTTTTCACCCAACCTGCTATCAGTTAAAAGCACTGGGGACTCAGGATTATGTGTGGTTTGATCGAGAAGGTTACAGCTTCTTCCAGTACTGCTCTGGCCTGGGGATGCCAGCCACGACCTCCGACTCGATGCCACAGTGGTCCTCTCCTCGGAGGATTTTGAAGAAGCCTGGAAGCACAGTGAGAGCAAGAAGAGAGAGTCAACCTCCCTACCACACCAAGGAGAACAGGGAGGGGGGTTCCCTCTGGCAGCCTCACCGTTGTCCCCCCAGTCGGTGTTCCAGGAGTTGGCAGCCAACCAGTACGGGGTGCCATTGTCCACCCCCCAGCCCAGGAGCCGGATGGCGTGGCCTCCAACCTGCTCCCCAGACACGTGCTGGTAGACCCCTGCAAGGCAACATCACATCACATCAGCAGGCACAGTGTGACCCCCCCCACCCAACCTCAGACCCCTGCCCGCCCCAGTGTTGAAGCCACCTGAGAGGGGGTTTGGGGCTCAATGCAAAGCTGGACCTTAGGGAAGGGTCTGGAGGACAGAATGATGCTGAACGTCAGCTCAGCACACAGGACACCCAGAGACACCTGGCCAGGGTCCTGTCTTGGGTTTGGCAAGGTTTAGGGTAGCCACTCAAATCCAAACCAGGTCCTAACAGTGGCACACCCCAAGGAGCTCAGAAGAGGGATTTGGAGGCAACCTGGAGAGCCATCCACCAGGATTCTACCTAAATCCTGTTGCTCTCCATTGTAATTCTGGGGGGTTGTCCCTAGTGGGGTTCCCCCAAGCACCTATTCCCCTTGTTATAAACCAGAGGACACAGGAGATGGCCTCTGCTCATGTTCTTGCAACACCAGACACTCTGGTGTGAACTTGAGACCTTTCTGGCTTCACTAGAGGGACAAGAGCCACACACATCAGACCCTGTGGATTACATAGGGAACAGCCTCAGTGCTGATGCTCACCAGACTTGTACATCAGGAAGTCTTCATAGACAATAAAAGCTCCTTCCACTGGGCCGTTCTTGTAGATCTCAGCCATGATTTCCTTCTCGCTGCGAGGGACACCGTAGGATGTAATGCCTAGGCAGAAAAGTCCCACCATTAATACAGCACTGCCAAGCCACCCAGGTCTTGGGACAGCTGGACTGTGGCTGCTCAGCACACCTGTGCAAGAAGATTGAACTCTCTTAGCTACTTAAAGGTTAAGATCAAACCTGGCTGCTCCAAAAGCACTGACACAGCCAGGCACAGGGAAAGCTCCAGCCACCCCTCTTGCAGAGAAAATCATTTAACCTGAGTCCTGTTCTGCACCCAGAGGCCTCTTCCAGGCAGCTTCAGTCCTCATTTCCAAACCAAACCAAATTCACAGAATCCCTAGGTTGGAAAAGCCCTTTGAGATCGTCAAGTCCAACCGCCCCTGTCCTGTGCTAAACCATATCCCTAAGTACCTCATCTCCCCATCTGTTAAACACACCCAGGGGTGGGGACTCAGCCCCCTCCCTGGGCAGCCTGTGCCACAGCCCCACAACTCTGCCAGGGAAGAACTTTGCCCTCCCAGCTGAGCTGACCCTGCCCTGGCACAGCTTGAGCCCATTGCCCCTTGTCCCATCTCCTGTCCCCTGGCTGAAGAGACCATCGCCCACCTCTCTGCACCCTCCTGGCAGGTCAGTGGAGGTGGGGAGAAGGTCTCCCCTCAGCCTCCTCTTCTCCAGGCTGAACACCCCCAGCTCCCTCAGCTGCTCCTCAGAGGATTTGCCAAATTACTCCAGGCTAAGACAAATCTCTGACATGTATGGTGCTGGCTGCCACCGAGGAGTAGCAAGGAGGTGGCTTGGACACCGGGCTCCCATGGGGCTCAGCATCATGTTCTTCAACCCAGGCAGGTGCACCACAAGCACCCAGACCAGCTCCCCTGTTTCAGTTGAGTCTCAACAAATGATGCACACATCTACCAGGCTTATGTTTGCTCCAGGACCACACATCCCGAGGGCACAGAAAATAACCACCACAGAGCAGCTTCAGAAGAGGTCCAACCCTGCCAACCCCACCGAGCTACCACTGGGAGCAGCTCTGGAGCTGTGTCAGAGGCCATCCCCCTTACCATAGTGCTTGTCCTCCTTGTATGAGGGTGAGTAGCCAGGTTCACAGTGCCGGCTGCACCTGGGGGTTTCTCCTCCCTCCCCAGTGCACGGGGGCCGGGAGCCGTTGACGTGGTGTTCACAGGGTGGGATGGAGTAGGGACGGCAGCCTGTTGAGGGTAGAGGAGGCATGAACCAGCTGTCCCCAAGCACCCTTGTCCAACAGGCATGCTGGAGAAGATACCAGGTTCCCCAAGAAAGAGTCTGACCTTTCTGACCCAGGAACCCCCCATCATCAGGATGGAAGCATCATTGGGTCTGCTACTGCTGGATGAGCCACCTCTGCTTCAGCAGGGATTGATTCCCCTCTGGACCCACTTCCCACCACCTCCCTCCTGACACGGTGTCAAGAACAGGAACCAACCCATCATCATGCTAGGAAGAGCTGTAGCTTTCCAGTCTGGAAGTTGGTTTTTCAGGGGGAAACACATCAGGAAGTCTCCCACCCTCATCTAAAGCATGTTGAACTGGTCCCTTCCTGGATGGGTCTCCTAGGTGCTGCTTGGGGACCCTTGTCCCAAAGGGGGGACAAGAAGCAGCCACAGGAACAGGAGGACCTCCACTGGGATTAGCAGAGGTGTTTGAGCCCAGCCCCAAAGGAGGGAATAGCCACAAGGATTCAGCCCAGAAGAGAAGCACCATGAAGGACATGAACCTGTAACCAAGCAGAGATGCTCCTCTCTGCTTTCACCAGGCTACTGGCCAGGACTTACCCACGTGGGAATCGTAGAGACCCCCGGACACCAGGCCCCTCTCTGTCCAGTACCTCCATGCTCCAGAGGGATAACCACCATTGCACCTGGAGAAAGAGGCAGCAGTTCCAGCTACAGACTGCTCAGAGCCACCCCCTTTTCAGGGAGATGGGGGAAACAGAGCCAGTTTGGGGTGGCTGAAGGGAAGCTTTCCACACATGAAACTGTTTTAAGCCTGTCCCTGCCTTCCCCAGGATTTCTAGGCCTCGAAACACCAAGTCCACATCAGTGGACAGAGGAAGGGCAATGGATGCAATCTGTCTGGACTTCTGTAAAGCCTTTGACACAGTCCCCCACAACATCCTCCTCTCTAAGCTGGAGGGATTTGATAAGTGGACTGTTTGGTGGACAAGGGATTGGTTGGCTGGTTGCATCCAGAGAGTAGTGTCAGTGCCACAATGTCCAGATGGAGATCTGTGACAAGTGGTGTCCCTCAGGGGTCCATACCGGGACTGGTATTATTTAACATCTTCATCAATGACATTGACAATGAGGTTGAGTGCAAGTTTGTGGTGCAGCTGACAGGCTGGAAGGACAGGATATCATCCAGAGGGACCTGGAGAAGTGGGCCCAGGTGAACCTCATGAGGTTCAACAAGAACAAGTGCAGGGTGCTGCACCTGGGTCAGGGCAATCCTCATCATCAATACAGGCTGGGAGATGATGTGCTAGAGAGCAGCCCTGCAGAGGAGGACTTGGGGGTGTTGGAGGATGAGAAGCTCGACATGAGCCAGCAATGTGCCCTCGCAGCCCAGAAGGCCAATTGTATCCTGGGCTGTGTCAAAAGCAACGTGGCCAGAAGTCAAAAGAGGGGATTCTGCCCCTCTACCTGCTCTCATGAGACCCCACCTAGAGCACTGTGTCCAGTTCTGGAGTCCCCAACATAAGAAGGACATGGAACTGTTGGAACAGGTCCAGAGGAGGCCAGGAAGATGATTAGAGGGCTGGAGCACCTCTGCTATGAAGCCAGATTGAGAGTTGAAATGTTCAGCCTGGAGAAGAGAAGGCTCCAGGGAGATCTTACAGCTGCCTTACAGTCCCTGAAAGGGCTACAAGGAAGCTGGGGAGGGACTTTTTGGAAGGGCCTGGGAGTGACAGGGAATGGAGTGAGGGGGAATGGTTTTAAATTGGAAGGGGGTAGATTTAGGTTGGATATTAGGAAGAAACTCTTCACTATGAGGGAGGTGCCCAGGGAGGTGGTGGCTGCCCCCTCCATGAACTTGTTCAAGGCCAGGCTGGATGGGGCCTTGAGCAGCCTGGTCTGGGGAGAGGTGTCCCTGCCCATGGCATGGGGTTGGGACTTTATCACCTTTGAGGTCCCTCCCAGCCCTAACCATTCTGTGATTCTATGATTATATATGATTCCTCAGGGCAAGGAGGAGCTAAAAGCACCCATGCCTCCAAATCCCAAAGCAGTGGTGCCTCCGTACCAGGACCCTGCTCAGCCTCTGCTGAAGTCATGCAACTTGGGAGACCCAACTTCCCAGTAATCAACTCCAAAAGCCACCAGCAAAAGGCTTGTGCCTGAAAACCAACGCTTTGGGGATAGGAAAAGATCCTTCCTTTGGTTTAGGCAGCTGCCAACCACTCCAGCTACTGTTGGAGGCAGGATGTGACCCTGAGGGACTCTCAGGCCACGCAGTCACCTCTGTGTTCCCACCTCACTCCAACATCTACAGCACAAACCACTGGTGGAGCTTCCTGATGAGAAAGACAGGGATGAAACAATTGCTATCTTTGGGTTGTGTCCCTGCTCCTCCCACCCACTATTTACCCACACAAGAACCAAGAGCAGCTCACCCCATGCCGCACTCGAAGCCGCAGCATGACAGCAAGTCCTCCGCCGACACCTCCACGCTCACCTTGGCATTGGTGTGCACACAGATCCTGTCTGAAATCGCCTCCACAGCACCGAAAGCCTGTGGGCAGCCCCCAAAACCCAGAGGAAGACCATCAGAGGTGGCCAAGGGAGAAAAAACAGGCAACAAGCCGGGCTGCGAGAAGCCCGCTGAGAAGCTCAGACAGTTCAGGACCTCCCACCCCATCCCTCCATCTACACAGTTAAGTAGCAAACTCAACAGTAGGGGGTTTGTCCCACAAACTAGGTGCTGACATGACCTTAAACCACCCATGCTCTTACCCAGCAAGAGCCACAAGAGCCCTGGTCTCTTATCTCACTGATGGTAGGGCAGTTGGGCCATTGTGTCCGTGAGTCAAAGTTATCAGGCAGCTCCACATCTGCAGCAAAATCCACCCTGTGAGTGAGAAGAGGGAAGTCCTGTTAAACTGGTGCCTGTGTAACTGGACTGGGCATGCAGGACTCTCCAACCTCCTCTGAAGGTGACCTGGGGGGCAAGCACTCTTGTTTGCTTAATGAAGGGGAATAACTCCCAAGTCCTCACACCGGGTCAGCAGCTCCTCCAGTGGTTTGAGTTTCAAGGAATACAGGTGAGATGATGTCCTTGAGATGTCCTGCTCAAGTATCTGGCAGAACAGAGGATAGGGGTCCACCCAGGCATGAGCCCCAGCTGAACTCCATGGAAGATATCCAGCAAACTGTACCCAGGGGAGCCCCCTCGCCTGCTCCAGACAGACCAGGAGCACTCACACAAGCTCTGGCAGAGCCCTCATCACCTTCTTACCTCTCAGGAAGCTTGGGCCCACCCAGGAAGGTGCCACAGAGCTTCTTCACATAGCTCATGTCAGCATTGTGGAAGTTGTGCCCTGCCTGGGAAGGGAAACAGAGAAGTGGGACAGGACTCTCAACAGCCGAGGAAACTGCTGGTACCAACCTGGTGCTACAGCTCTCCCTCAGGCCCAACTGGTGTCTGACAACGGTTTTAAAACCCAGGGGGCAAGAGCCAAACCACATATAGACACAGAACATGGCCCCTTCCAGGAGGAGTGCATCGTGCCCAGTAAGCTAAGGTCCAACGGCTTTGGCCACAGCAGCCTGGCCAAGGTGGGCTTGGCTGGGCCACCCATATAGCCTGATACTTGCTGCTTGCTTCCAGCCTCACACAGAATGTCCTCTCACCACTGCTCCTTGTCTATGAATTCAATCAGTGCTCTACTCCAAAGCGAAGGTGGTGAGGCTCTGGAGAGGCCTAAATGCGGCCTACCAAAACTTAAAGGGGTCCCACAGGAACGTGGGAGAGGGGCTGGTCACCAGGGAGAGCAGGGACAGGCCAAGGGGTGATGGCTTCAAGCTGACAGAGGGCAGGGGTAGGTTAGATGTGAGGAAGGAATTCTGTACTCTGAGGGTGGGGAGGCCCTGGCACAGGGTGCCCAGAGAGGGTGTGGAAGCCCCATCCCTGGAGGTGTTCAAGACCAGATTGGATGGGGCTTTGGGCAGCCTGGTCTAGTGAGGGTGTCCCTGCCCATCACAGGGGGTTGGAACTAGATGATCTTTGAGGTCCCTTCCAACCCTAACCATTCTGTGACTCTATGACACAGTTACTGTCACCACAGGAATCCCTGATGGCATCAACTCATTGGAGAAGTCAACTGGGACCAAGGCTGGTTTGATGCCACCAGTAGCAAGACTCCCAAAACTCAGCCTTTGCGTCCCACAAAGACTCTCAAGCAGTGCACCAAGAAAAACCCCACCCAAAAAGCCACCCAGTACTCACCTTCCAGGTGGTGTTGAGCTTGTTTATGTGGTTGACCAAATCGCTGGAGAGGGGAGGGTAGTAAGGAATGCTGCGAGCATCAGCAAAGGCCACCAGGACGCACAGGATGGACACAGCCAGCCACATCTTGACAGGACACTCCACCTGCAGCCAGATTTGGGCATCATTGGAAACCTCCCCAAGGCAGGCTTGGACCACAAGCAAGGGCTTGGCAGGAGCCTCACAGCAACACGTGGGAGGATGTAACACGTGGCTGCACAAAGTCCCTCCCGATCCCGATTTACCCCAAAGGTCAGGAGAGAAGCAGCAGACTAACAACCCCCCTCCTGCTGCTCAGCAGAAATCAGCCAAGGCAACCCTGCCTGCTGGCCACTGCAGGATTAGCAGCAGCAGGAAAGGATCTGAAGCTGATCCAAGGGATCTGGAGGGCATGAAAAGCCGTGTTTACTTCCACAAAACACGGAGGAGAAGGACTAGGAGGAGGAGGAAGCGACTCCCACCTCCACAGCAAGCTGCAGGCAGGGCTGTCACGCAGGGACTCAGTGGCCCCTGTGCTCTTCCCTTTGAAGACATCCCTCCAAGTCACATTTTTAGACTTTATGGCCTCATTTTGGCCAGCCCATTGCCCTGGGGACCCTGATTGGGGTCAGAACCCCAGGGTAGTGCCCCCCTGCCCATGCAGAAAGGGGGGGTCTGTGCGCTCTGGAGCTGCCCTGTGGCTGGGGTTTGGCACAAGGGAGGCTGTGTGGCCACATCTCTTGGCACCAGGGAAGCCTGGAATTGGGGAATGGAGATGCAGGGGAACTCCAGGAGCACTGCAAGAGCAGAGCACAGCCTCCCTGTGCAGCAGCACGAGCATCACCCAGCCCAAAGCTGTGCCAGGGCTCAATAGTGTCTCCATTCTCCTGCCTCCTTTGAGCTAATTCACATCAAATCACCCAACTCCAATTTAACCCCCAGCTCCAGCAGCCACCACTCGCTGCTCAACCTCCACAAGACACCCTCTTCACCTTCCAAAACCTCCCAGCTCCCCTTCCACCAGCCCCACATCCACGCAGACAAGCTGATTGATCCTGGGGAGCATCCAGAGACCTGGGATACCCCACAGCATCCTGAACAGCGCAGACACTCAGGCTCTAATTCCTCCTCATCCCAGCGAGCTGAACACGTCATCACCTTTACAAGCCTGGGCTTAAACCCTTCTGGGCAGATACACCCCAGCAGCCAGACACACAGCTCTCCAGCCCCACAGCAGCCAAGCCTGCTGAGCCAGGGATGGGGAGACATGCACACATTTCCATGCAGGCTGCCTCCACCCACTCACAGCCAAGTTTAGCCTTTCCAGAGAAGAAAACCCAGCAGGAGTGTCCTACTTTCTGCCAGCGACAAGCCCAGGCAGCTGCCACCAACTGCATAAAGGGGCTTTTTTTTTCTTTCTTTTGATTACTTTTCCTTCCCCCATTTACTTACTTTCACTCCCCACTCTTCGTGCTCTCAGGAGGATGCTCAACCTAAAAGCTAGCCAGGTTTTGGCATCACCCCAGCCTTCCTACCTCCACACCTCACCTCTCCAGAGGTATTTCATGTGTATTTGCTCACTTCAGAGGTTTCTCCTGGACTGGGGACTCGCTGTCACTGCCAGTGCCCCAGCCATGCTCTCCTGCTTACACAGCAGGAAGGAGGTTACACCCAGAGAAACAAACACACATTCCCAAGGCTAACATGGTTTTTGCCTTGCACCCCTTCAGCGTGGCCAGGGGAAGCCTATACATGACCAGCTTGAGCCAAAGCACCTTTTCTAATGAAAAATATTTTAAAACCCCCAAAAACCAACCCCCCAGTCGAAAAACAACCCCCCTGAAACCTCTGGGCTTCCCACAGTCAACGTCACACTTTTCCTGTAGTGTGGCAGGGAAGC
This sequence comes from Porphyrio hochstetteri, assembly GCA_020800305.1. Classification (NCBI taxonomy): domain Eukaryota; kingdom Metazoa; phylum Chordata; class Aves; order Gruiformes; family Rallidae; genus Porphyrio; species Porphyrio hochstetteri. The sequence continues at coordinate 123,112,505 of CM036907.1, read as the reverse complement.
GGTTTTGAGGCCAGAAGGCACCTGATAGAGACACATTTGTTTCTAGCAGGACTTGCTGACACACTGAAAGGCACCCAGCAAAGCCTTTGGCATGGATACAACTACGTGCACCCAGCTCCTGGAGGGAGGGATGGATGGATCTCACGTCCTCGGGTTACCTGACCACCCTGGGCTGTGGAATCTGAGCTCCAGGCAACCTGAGACCAGGCTGGAAAGTGATACCAGACTGTTTACCCCTCCGACCTGCACTCGCCTTGTAAGCTCTGCTGCACCACATCCATCCCATGACGTGGCTGGCAGCCAGCAAGCCCTGCAAGCAGCAGCAGCAGCAAGACATCACCCACAGCAACCCAAAAAGCTGGGGAGCCATGGAAAAGCCTCTGGCTGTGCATCCTGAGTTGCAATATGAGCTAGGGAGCCTGCTTGGGCAGGGGGGTTGGACCCGATGATCTCTCAAGGTCCCTTCCAACCCCTGTGATTCTGTGATTCCTTTGGGCACGAAGGGTTGGGGTTTTTTTGGGAGGGGGGTGAGAAGAGTTGGAGGATCCCAAGATGGGCGTGGAGAAGGAAGGGGAAATCCTCCATCCCATGTGATGTCTTCCTGCCACACACCCCCCCCCCCCCCCCCCCCCCCCCCCGGCTTTGCCAAGCGCCCTGTGTGCAGCATATCTATATATAGAGAGAGAGAAAAGGTGGCTGGTTTCTACCCCACCCCCTCTCCCCAATCCTTCCCCACAGAAACAAGCAGCAAAGACACTTCCCCTGGCAGCCTTATCTCCTGTGTGCTTACCCCAGCACAGCTATCTCCTTCAGGCACGCCTCCTTTCCCCTCCCCAAAGCACCAGGGCTGTTCCAAACACCACCAAAACAGCGACACCAAAACCAATCTTGCATAACAGCTGCTGCACCAGACACCTACTGCTCTTTCTGCATGTTGAATGGGCCAGAGGACTTTCTCCAGCCATCACAGGAGATCCTTTCCCCTTGCACCTACCACCCCACACCCCCACATCTCCAGAGGTGCCTCCAAGCTCTGGGATAACCCTGGAAAAGGCTCTTCCTGAGCCATGTCCCAAGCAGCCTGAAAACAGAACCGAAGCTTGGCTGGTGGACTTCTAAGGCTTCTCCTCTCAGCTTCACCTTGTCATACTCTCAGAGCTTTCGGGGCTTGCAGAGAGGCACCCCCCTGAGCTTCCCCAACCTCCTCTTGGGCTGTGGGCGAATCCCCTGCTTTGAGATCTGGCAACACCATTTCTGGAGGGATGAACAAGAGGGATGAACTCCAGGAAGCTGCTACCCACCAGCAGCACACCTGACCCTGGGCAGGGCTCTCACAATTCAGCCAGTTGGTTGCTTCAAGAGATGTTTTGGACTTCCTGAGTGGACTTCCCCAGGGCTCCCCCCTGCCCAGCCAGAAAGGAGGAAGCACCGAGGCTGAAGGTCCCCCAACACCAGCTGCTCAGAGCAGCTGCAGTGTGGGAGGGAGGGGGGAGGCACCCGAAGCGCGATGGCTGCGGCTGGCGCTGCACCACACACCCGCAGTCCCTCTGCGATGCACCGAGGATGCAGGCAGCAGGGAAGGAGGTGACATCACCCAGATGCCTTCTCCATCCCATCCTGACCAGATCTCAGAGCCAGAGGCAGGTCCCTACCTGCTTTCCCAGGGACACAGCTCCAGCTATGTGGACCACCCGATGCCTGAGAGCAGCAGGGTCCCCCCAGCCTGCTCTAGCAGCCCAGGGAGATGCAGCATCAAATCCCTCCGGAGTTCACCACAGCAAGAGTCCCAACCACAGAAGTTTTCTCCTCACCACTGGAAAATCGAAGTCTGCAAGTGCCACCTCACTGGGCATTTCTCTACAGAGCCAGAAAACCCCCCCAACCAACCCAAACCAGGCTATTCAGAGCTCACATGACTCAGCTGAGGCAGGTCAGGCCATGAGATAAGCCTCAGCCCTGGAGCATCTCTTGGCTCCACCACCCGTCTGGACCAACCCCCTCCAGGCACACAGACACCTACACACCCTTCTTCAAGGGCTTGAGGAGGATGAAAGCCATCCCACCCTCAGAACTCCACCATCCCCCAACCCCTCCAGGGTGTGAGAGGCACCAGCAAAGCCCAAGTCATGTGCCCTCCTCCAGCAAGCAGCCCTTTACCCTCAGCCAAGCTTTGTCCTTTGATTTGTGCCTGGCTCCACAATAAAGCAGGCGGGACAACAAAGCCACCCAGCTTGGTGGCCCTGCAGGCACGTGAACTCATGGCCTGGTGACTTCACTACAGCTTATTACTGCCTTATCAAAGCTCGATTATTTATTTCTTTTCCTTTAAAAGGATAAAAGCATGAGCCACTCTTCCCTGTGCCCTGGCTCCTTCCCCAAAAAGCCAAACCATTGGCACAGAGCAGATAAACCAGCAAAATAAACCCACCTGAAGAGAAGCAGCAGTGCTCACCCCTCAGCCTGCCTGCCTGGGATGCAGCAAGATCCTTCCAGAATGGAGCAGCGCTGATTTATTTTCCTTCTTTTCCCCTTTCCTTATTACTATTATGGACCAATCCACAAACCAAGGGTCTCACAGACACCCCTGTGCCACTCAACCCCCTCACCTGCCCCCTCCACTTCTGCAAACCAGGGGGGAAGCACAAGATGGGAGGGATGGCTGCCGTCATCACACCCCGACCCCACCAGTGCCATGTACGGCCGATAAACACATCACAGACCGGACAGATGCCAAGGCTGCTTCCATCCTGCACCATCTCCGGGCCACCACCCCGCTGCCAGACCCCAGCTCGGTGGCAGCGCGTCACGGGATGTTCCCAGAAGCACCTCAGTGGGTGCCAAACCTCCTCCGCCTCAGCCCATGAGCAGGGCCGGCTGCTTGGGTGTGGGGTTGGAGGCTTTTTATCCCCATTTTCACTATGGAAACAAGGTTTTCTCTCCCCTCCAAGGCCACTTCCAGGAAGGTTTGCTGGGTTCGAGACCCCACCGAAGGTCAGCGACCCCTCCCCCTGCAGCCAGCCTCCCCTCTGAGCCGCGGAGCATCCCTCCGGGACCCACCAAAACGCCGCTGCAAACCGAGGGGGATGCCTTTCCTGCCTCATCCAGGGGGGTGTTGACAGCAAATCCACCCCCCCCCCCCCCCAAACCCCGGGCGCAGATCTGCCCCCGCCCAGGAGGTCCCCGCCTGCCCCCGCGGAGCCGCTGTGGGGAGAAGAGGGGGTGTCCCGTCCCCACGCGTGTGTCCCCCCCTCCCTGAGCCGCGCAGCATCCTGTCCCCCCTCCCTGAGCCGCGCAGCATCCCGTCCCCCCTCCCCTTACCTCACCTGCCCCAGGCTGCAGCACCGACGTCCCGCTGCCCTCCTTATGGCTGGCTCCGGCCAGGCCCCCCTCTTATCCCCCCTCCCCCCGCACTCACCGCTCCGCACAGCCCGGCCGGCCGCGCACTCTCCCGGCGGCCGCGGAAGGGGCAGCTCCCGGCGGCTGAGTCATCCCGGACCGCCCCCGGCGTGACTGCATCCTGCCTGCTCCCCGCCCCCGGCCCGCCTCCGGCCTGCCCGCTCCCGGCCCGCTCCCCTCCTGCGGCCCGCTTACCCCCACTCTGTCCCACCTGCAATCCGCCTCTACCCCTGCTCCACCCCGCTCGCAGCCCTGCGGGCTGCCTGCAGCCCTCCAGCTTCCCTTCTTCATCCCGCCTCCATCTCTCCAGCTTCCCTTTTCCATCCCACCTACATCCCTCTAGCTTCCCTTCATCCCACCTACATCCCTCTAGCTTCCCTTCTCCATCCTGCCTCCATCCTTCCAGCTTCCCTTTTCCATCCCACCTACATCCCTCTAGCTTCCCTTCTCCATCTCACATCCATCCCACCTCCATCCCTCTTGCTTCCCCACTCCAGCCTGCCTCAATCCCATCTAGCTTCCCTTCTCCATCCTGCCTCTATCCCACCTACATCTCTCTAGCTTCCCTTCTCCATCCTCCCTCCATCCTTCCAGCTTCCCTCTTCCATCCCACCTCCATCCCTCTAGCTTCCCTTCATCCCACCTCCATCCCTCTAGCTTCCCTTCTCCATCTCACATCCATCCCACCTCCATCCCTCTTGCTTCCCCACTCCAGCCTGCCTCAATCCCATCTAGCTTCCCTTCTCTACCCTGCCTTCATCCCATCTCCATCCCTCTTGGTTCTCTGCCCCATCCTCCCTCAATCCCATCTAATTTTCCTCCTCAATCCCACCTGCATCCTCCTTGTGTCCTACCACCATCCTATCTCCATCCTGCCCACCTCCATCCTGTCTGCATCCCAGCTCCATCCTGCCTGCATCCCAGCTCCATCCTATCTCCATCCCCTGCACATCCCACCTTCATCCTGCCAGCATCCTTTGAAGTTTAATCTTTAAACCCAGCATGTTTTTCCTGTGTTTCTGTGTTTTTACTGTGTTAACTGACTTTTCCCCCCCAGTTTTAGCTAATTTTCAGGAGGAAAATGAACAGCACGAAAAGGTCATCAGAAGAGCCAGATTCAAGTTCTCTTCTAATCCATCAAGGAGGCTAAAAATTCCCTCTAATGAGAAAGGCCAACCGTTTTTTTTCCTGTTTTCACCTCTTTCTGGAGGAAGCAGACATTGCAAAGGGGTGAGGGAGCCCTGGGACAGGCTGCCCAGGGGGTGTGGAGTCTCCTTCTCTGGAGAGATTCCAGCCCTGTCTGGACGCCGCCCTGTGTGCCCTGTCCTAGGGACCCTGCTTTGGCAGGGGGTTGGACCTGATGAGCTCTGGAGATCCCTTCCAGCCCCTAAAGTTCCATGACCCTGTGAACTCCAGACCTTTCTTAGCAGGACTGGAGAGCAGTCAGGACAGTCCTTAGTGCTTGATGCCACATGGATGGATGTGAAGGGCTGGACTACAAAGCCCAGAGGGATGCAGAGCTGCTGACTGGCTTCTCTAGACTTTCAGGAAGGTTTAGATGCTTTGTAGGAGCTGGGGCTTGACAGCAGAACACAGCAGATGTGTAAGAGGATCAAAGCAGATGATTAATCCTCGCTTCTTCCCAGCTTGGCCTGCTTGGTGCCTGAGCAAGGCTGCCCCAAACTCTCCAGCCACCCAAGAGCACTTCTGCAAGGTCACAGACACATCCCTCAGCAGTTGGGATCCCCCCTGGCTTTTTACAAGTGTTGTGCCTCACATAGGTATTTTTTGACATCATTTTTACCATTTTTGGAAGGTTTATTATACATTTTCTCTAGAAAATCAGCAGGTATACTGGTTTTTTTCCTTCCCCTTGCTGCCATTTATGCCCAATTATATCTCTGGCCATATTCACGTTGCCAAGATTGATTAGTTTTTGGTTTAAGAAGTCTTCCTGATGAAGTGATGAGGGAAAAAAAAACCCAGCAAACTAATATTTAATACACTTGGCTGTAAACCCCAGCATTTATGCAGCAAATCCAGGTGTTGTTGCTGTGTTTTGAGTACATTTATGCTTCGATGCACTTTGAGCAAAGGCCCTTGGACCATTGCCTGCCTTGGCAAATAATTTTTAACCAGCAAAGAGCAAAGCCCTTTGTTGTGCTTTGGCAATTAAAAAAAACCACCCCAAAACCAAACAAAAACTAATTAAGAAAAGTAAATGAATCACATGCAACCTGCCCTCCCTCCCTCTGGCTGACACAGGATTTCTTCTCCCTGCTCATCCCTCTTTGGTTTTGCAGTTTTCCATGGTGCCTGGGAGCTTTTTTACGACACAAAACACAGGGAAAAAAACCTGATTGGGGTTTTTTTGGGGTTTTAAGGGGGGTTTTTTTGTCCTTCTTTTTTGTATGCTTTGGCTCAGAAGTCCTTGCCACGTGGGCACGGCGTGTGATGCTGGGGAGCTGGAGCCAGGACATCGCTAATGCTCATTTTATTTCCCCCAGCAATTGCTTCATGTGCTCCATTCTTCCCAGTTCCTCCAAATTGTTTGGGGTTTTTTTTGCCTAAAAGTTGCATATTTGCAGGTTTAGAACTGGTTGATCCTATAAAACACCTTTTAGATGGTTATGGGGCATCCCAGAGCCCATCCCTTGGGCTATGCCTGTGTCCCCTCCCAGTTTGTCCCAGAGTTTGGAGAGGGGGGAGCATCCCCTTGTTGGGTTTTTTTTCTGTAAATGCTTTGTGGCTTTTTCAAGAACTGAAACTGTGAACTAAAAACTTTGACCTTTCTGCCTTCTTTTGCGAAGTGTGGAGTTTGCCACCCCTTTCTCAGTCGATTTGGGCTGAAAACACATTTATATATGAAGCTGAGTGCAGCCAGGAAGCTCTTCCCTGTTAGAGATGCTCTTCAGGGACCCTGTAAATCCCTTGGGTGACCAAACCAGGCATGGAAAAAAAAGCTCCAGCCAACAACCCTTCCTTGCTTTTGTGGGATTTTTTGGTCTATCAGAGAAATAAGTGGTGTTTGCTCAGGCTGGGACAAGCTTCAGCCTTCAGAGGATGAAGGAATGAGATAAGGTAGACATCCACGAGGTCTTGGGCAACCTCTTGTCTTGTTAAATCACTGCTGATTGACTCACAGTGTCTCTGTGAGCACCAAATAGTGCCTGAAAAAGCTGCTGCAGGACCAAGTTTAGCTCTAATTTTGTTTTGATTTAGTTTAGTTTAGTTTAGTTTGGGTTTATTTTATTTGTTTTGGTTTATTTTTTATTTTACTTCTAAATTTTACTTTATTTTTGTTTTTATTTGATTTTAGTTTAGTTTGTTTTATTTTGTTTTCCTTTACCTTATTGTATTGTATTATATTTATTTTATTTTCATCTCCAGAGTTTAAAATCACTGTTGCTTTAGGCAAAAGGTATGAAATGCAGATTTATTTACTTAGCAAATAGCTTGGCTCAGGATAGGAGTACAGCAGGTTTCACCCACCCCGAGCCCAATCCTGGGCTGCCAGACCTCCTTCTGGGTGTATCCACACAGATTTTTTTCTCCTAATTCACCTTTATTGGCCACTTTCAAACACTAAATCTTACAACCAAATCAACATGCAGAATTTGCTCTCAAAGGTCTTTAACATTCTTGCCCCCTCCTTGTCCCTTCACATTTTTATCCTTGACTTTGTGTCCCTCTTCAAGCATTGCGATTCACCCTCTGAAGCCACCACTGCCCTTCTCAAGGCCAGTTTTTCTCCTCCAGGGTGTCTTATCTCTGGGTGTTGCACCACACCAACCCTAATAAAATAAAATACTGTGGGTTACACAACCTGAGGTGTTTGGGAAATAAATTAAATAAATGGAATACTCAGCACTGGTGAGGCTGCACCTCGAGTGCTGGGTCCAGTTCTGGGCTCCTCACCATCAGAAGGACATTGAGGTCCTGGAGCGAGTCCAGAGAAGGGCAACCAGGCTGGGGAAGGGGCTGGAGGGCAAATCCTCTGAGGAGCGGCTGAGGGAGCTGGGGGTGTTGAGCCTGGAGAAGAGGAGGCTGAGGGGAGACCTTCTCCCCACCTCCCCTGCCCTGCCAGGAGGGTGCAGAGAGGTGGGCGATGGTCTCTTCAGCCAGGGGCCAGGAGATGGGACAAGGGGCAATGGGCTCAAGCTGTGCCAGGGCAGGGTCAGCTCAGATGGGAGGGAAAAGTTCTTCCCTGGCAGAGTTGTGGGGCTGTGGCACAGGCTGCCCAGGGAGGGGGCTGAGTCCCCACCCCTGGGTGTGTTTAACAGATGGGTAGATGAGGTACTTAGGGATATGGTTTAGCACAGGACAGGGATGGTTGGACTTGGTGATCTTAAAGGGCTCTTCTAACCTTGTGATTCTGGGATTCTGGCCCAAAAGACATTGATTTGAGGGTGCCCTTCAGCATTTACTTGCTTTAAATTGAGAATTAGGCAGCCTGGGTTGGTCGCCTGTGTCGTTTCAGAGAATGTATCTGGGGTTTTCATCTGTCAAACAGAGAACTGGCGTCTCAGCTGTTTGAAAGGGCAGATCAGATGTACATCTTGTACCCAAACCCACAAGCTGATTTGAACAAGAGTCATGTCTGCATCCTGACCAGTGATCTATGGCCTTCGCAGCTGGTTCTCATGCCCTCCTCAGCAGCAGAACATCTCCCACCACTCACCAGCTGGGTTTTGATGGGGATAATAATGGTTATTATGTTTGGATCAGCTGCCCAAGTAGATAACTCACCCAGGGCAACTGGTAAGTAGGATTTTATAAAGCCATAACCCTGCCTGATAAATCCTCACTGGAAAGATTAGGTGGCGGGGTAATTCTCACCTCTCCATGGGAGCTGGGACAACCCATGTTCCAGTCTTTGCTCCTGAAGATTTTCAACCACTGCCAGAGCTATTGCTGGAGCACGTGGCTTTAAAAACCTCAGCAAAACATGCCTTGGACTGGCTGCTGGATAATGCTGCTGGATTTAGGCTTCTCCAGTTTGTTGACTAGATTTATTCTGCCCAGTTAGAAAATGAGCTTTGCTGCCCACATTGAGCAAGACCCTGGCCAGGCTGTGCTGGCTGGTGGCTGGGTGAGGGGGACTGGATGCTCCTGTTGTGGATGGGAGGTAAGCAAAGCACCACAATGCCATGGGGATGGCCTCCTGGCTATGGGGGGAGATGTGGGGAACACCGCTCCTGGGTTTGCAGTGCTGCTCCTGGGTTTGCAGTGCTGCTCCTGGGTTTGCAGCTCTGCTCCTGGGTTTGCAGCACTGCTCCTTCCCCCTTTGCAGGTCTGACCCCTATCTAACCCAAAATCAGCCAGGCAGGAGGCAGCAGCACTTGGCCAGGCTATAAAGGCTTCAGCAGAGCCAGCTTGGATTTCCATCTGTGCAGCAAGGTAGTTGGAAACTGGGGGGCGTGGGGCAGGGTGGTGGTCCTTGATGTCCTCTAATCCCTGCACACCCTTCTTACTGATGCTCCCTAAGAGGCTGAAGACCCTTCCTAGACCTGGAGGATCCTGCAGCATCCTCCCCCCTGCTGCCTGCAGGGCCTTGGGAACAGGGAACTCTGGTTATGCAACCCCAGCAGCAGCACCTGGTGACTCAGCTCACGAGGAAGCATGTGACTTTGCTGGGAGGTGACTCAGGAATGGGTGACATAAGCAAAAAGCTTCTTCCCACCAGTGCTCAGATGAATCAAATCCAGATCTGGGTTAGTGGAGGGATGGTGAGGGCAGAGCCTGCTTGCCCTGGCTGGGTTTGGGGAGGCAATGGCAGGGCTACCATTGGCTCCTGCCAAGTTTATGTCCCTTTGCACAGTGATCTTTGGCTCTAATGCAAGGAAAATCTCTTGTCTAAATTAAACATTAATAGCATTTTTTCGTGTTTTTCTACTGAAAAGGCTCCCCTTGGTTCCCTTGTTTCATCCACCTTGTCTTCCTGGGGGGTTTCCCCTCCTTTGGCTTCAAGCAAACCTAATCAGCTGTGCCAAGTCTATGCTGCACCCAAGGAGGTGCCCAACTGTTCTCATCTGGAGGTGGAAATCCTTCCTTCATGTCTGGTACATGAAAGAGCAAAGTTTGCTGAGAGCAAATCTCTCCCTACACTCAGTTTGAGACAGACCTTTGTACCTCAAGTGCTGTGTTCAGTTCTGGGGCCCTCACTACAAGAAAGACATTGAACCACTGGATCATGTCCAGAGAAGAGCAACGAAGCTGGGGAAGGGTCTGGAGCACAAGTCTGATGAGGAGCAGCTGAGGGAGCTGGGGGTGTTCAGCCTGGAGAGGAGGAGGCTCAGGGAGACCTTCTTGCTGTGTACAACTACCTGAAAGGAGGTTATAGCCAGGTGGGGGTTGGTCTCTTCTCCCAAGTAACAAGTGATAGGGCAGGAGGCAATGCCCTCAAGTTGTGTCCAGGGAGGATTAGATCACAGAATCACAGAATCACAGAATTGTAGGGGTTGGAAGGGACCTCGAGAGATCATCGGGTCCAACCCCCCTGCCAAAGCAGCTCCCTAGCTCATATTGCTCAGATAGGCGTCCAGGCGGGTCTTGAATATCTCCAGTGAAGGAGACTCCACCACCCCCCTGGGCAGCCTATTCCAGTGCTCAGTCACCCTCACTGTGAAAAAGTTCTTCCGCATGTTGGTGCGGAACTTCCTATGCTCCAACTTGCAGCCATTGCCCCTTGTCCTATCCCCACAGACCACTGAAAAGGGGCTGGCTGATTCCCCCTGCATCCCCTGCTTCAGATAATTATAAACTTTGATTAGGTCCCCCCTTAGTCTTCTCTTCTCAAGGCTGAACAGTCCCAGCTTACTCAGCCTTTCCTCATAGGGGAGATGCTCTAGGCCCTTAATCATCTTCGTAGCCCTTCTTTGGACCCTTTCCAGGAGATCCCTGTCCTTTTTATACCAAGGAGCCCAGAACTGGACACAATACTCCAGGTGGGGCCTGACCAGGGCAGAGTAGAGAGGGAGGATCACCCCCTTTGACCTGCTGGCTACACTCCTCCTGATGCATCCCAGGATCCCATTGGCTCTCTTGGCCACCGAGGCACACTGCTGGCTCATGGCCAACCTGTCATCTACCAGGACCCCCAGGTCCTTCTCCACTGAGCTCTTCTCCAGCAGGTCATCCCCCAGCCTGTACTGATACAAACAGTTGTTCCTTCCCAGGTGCAAGACTTTACACTTGCTTTTGTTGAACTTCATCTGGTTTCTCACTGCCCAGCTCTCCAGCCTGTCCAGGTCTCTCTGGATGGCAGCGCAGTGCTCCTGCGTGTCAGCCACTCCTCCCAGCTTTGTATCATCGGCGTACTTGCTGAGGGTGGATGTTATTCCCTCATCAAGATCGTCAATGAAGATATTAAACAGGACTGGACCCAACACTGAGCCCTGGGGAACACCGCTGGTAACAGGCCTCCAGTCAGATTCTACTCCACGAATCACAACCCTCTGGGTTCGGTCCGACAGCCAATTCTCAGCCCACCTCACTGTCCACTCATCTATCCCATGCTTTCTCAGCTTTGCTATCAGGATGTCATGGGAGACAGTATCAAAGGCCTTGCTGAAGTCAAGGTAAATGACATCCACTGCTCTCCCTCCATCTACCCAGCCTGTCATGAGATCGTAGAAGGCTATGAGGTTGGTCGAGCACGATTTCCCCTTAGTGAATCCATGCTGACTACTCCTCATGACCTTCTTCTCTTCCAATTGCTTGGAGATGGCATCCAGAACAAGCTGTTCCATTACCTTTCCAGGGGCAGAGGTGAGGCTGACTGGCCTATAGTTACTAGGTTCCTCCTTCTTGCCCTTTTTAAAGACTGGAGTGACATTGGCTATCCTCCAGTCTTCAGGCACTTCTCCTGTCCTCCAAGACCTGTCGAAGATGATAGAGAGCGGCTCAGCAATCACCTCCGCCAGCTCCCTCAGCACACGTGGATGTAACCCATCTGGGCCCATGGATTTGTGTGCATTAATCCCTTTGAGCCGCTCCTGGACCTCCCCTACTTGAACCAGAGGGAAATTCTTCATTTCCCAATCAGTCCTACTCTCATCCAGTGTCTGTGGGTCCCGGGGGGCCTTTGAAGTGAAGACCGAAGCAAAGGCGGCATTCAATATCTCCACTTTCTCAGCATCCCCCGTAACCAGGACACCCTCCTTATTCAGCAAGGGACCTACATTATCCCTGGACATCCTCTTACTGTTCACGTGTCTAAAAAACCCCTTTTTATTATCCTTTATGTCCCTTGCCAGCTTAATTTCCAAGAGGGCTTTAGCCTTCCTAGTTGCATCCCTACAGGCCCTGACCACATTCCTGTATTCTTCCCAGGTGCTCAGACCCTTTTTCCACGATTCATAGATCTTCTGCTTCTCTTTGAGTTTGCTCAATAGCTCCCTGTTCATCCATGCAGGTCTTCTGCCTCTCTTTCCCCATTTCCTCCTCAAAGGGATGCATCGTTCCTGTGCTTGGAAGAAGTGCTGTTTGAATGCTAGCCAGCTCTCGCAGGCTCCCATTCCTTCAAACAGCGTAGCCCACGGGATAGCCCCCATTAAGTGGCGGAGGAGATCAAAGTTAGCTCTACCAAAATTCAGGGTAGCTATCCTACTTTTTGGCTTGCTTCTTCCACCCAGGATCACGAACTGAACCATTTCATGGTCGCTTTGCCCTAAGCTGCCCCCGACCTTCACTTCCCTAACAAGTCCATCCTTGTTAGTGAAAACAAGGTCCAGCAGCCGCCCTCCCCTTGTGGGCTCCTGCACCATCTGTAGCAGGAAATTGTCTTCAACACACTGCAGAAATTGTCTGGACTGCATACGACTGGCCGTATTGCTTGCCCAGCAAATATCTGGGTAGTTGAAGTCCCCCAGAAGGATCAGTGCCCGGGAACTTGAGGCTACTTCTAACTGTTTATGGAATGCGTTATCTACCTGCTCCTCTTGATCAGGGGGCCTATAGCACACTCCCACAACAATGTCCCCCATACCGGTTTGCCCCTTGATTTTAACCCACAAACACTCGACAGAAGGTTCATCCTTCCCCAGGTGGAGCTCAACACATTCTAGGTGCTCTCTCACATAAAGAGCAACTCCTCCACCTCGCTTCCCTAGCCTGTCTTTCCTAAAAAGCACATAGCCATCCATGACAGTGTGCCAGTCGTCCAGGTTGTCCCACCACGTCTCTGTGATTGCGATGAGATCATGGCCCTGCGACCGCACAAAGATCTCTAGTTCTTCTTGTTTGTTCCCCATGCTACGTGCATTTGTGTAAAGACAGTTCAGTGGTGAAGCAGATGTAGGTATCCTCAACGGCCCACAGCGAGATTTCTGACAGGGGACTGGCAAAAGTGGCTCCACGGAGGAGTACTCAGGGCAGTCCACAGAATTTTCCCTACTCTCACGTGGAAAAACGTCCCCAAGTCCACGACTGTGCTGTTGGTATTTACCTCTTCCCACCGTCAACTCCCGTTGTGTCTCCCGAAGCCTAACCCTGGCAGCCGCCTTAATATCCCCTTCCCCCTTCCTAACTAGTTTAAAGCACGATCGATGAGCCCTGCTATCTCCTGGGCGAGGATCCGCTTTCCTTTATAGGACAGGTGAGCCCCATTAGCAGTACTCATGCCAGGAGCAGAGTACACCAGCCCTTGGTTAAAGAATCCAAAGTTCTTGCGCCGGCACCAGCCTTTTAACCACACATTCAACTCGTGGGTTATCCTGTCCTGCTCTGAGCCCCTCCTCCCACAAGTGGGGATAGAGCAGAATATTATTTGGGCTCCCCCCCCCTCAACAGAGCGCCCCAGGTCCCGGAATTCCCTTTTGACAGCTTGCAGGCTACACTTTGTGATTGCGTCCCTGCCTGCTTGAACTATCAGTAAGGGATAATAGGCAGTGGATCTTACCAGGCCTGGTAGCCTTCTGGTAATATCCCTGACCCGGGCTCCAGGGAGGCAACACACTTCCCTGCGTGTAGGGTCTGGCCTACATATAGGCCCTTCTGTCCCTCTGAGAAGGGAATCTCCTACTACGACTACCTTCCCCTCTTGCCTAACAGAGGCAGTCTCAAGGCGTGCAGATGACCGCCTCACTCTAGGCCTCCGCTTTCTCTGAGGCAGAGGGGCTCCATTCATCTCCTCAGGTACCTCCTCCTCAACTGTCAGGGCCCCAAACCTGTTGCTCAGGGACACCTGAGGGGGTGGGGTAGGTAGGCAGGGGGAGTGCCTACGACGCCGAGTCGGGACTGTCTTCCAGGCCTCCTCGGGGTTTGGGTCACTCCCATTAACCTGGCACGGGCAGTGAGGGGGGACCGTCTTCAGGTGTGAGGTGTCATCCCGACTGTCTTCCTTTTGGGACGCCAGGGAGCTACTCCACCAGTCAATCTCTCGCTCGCAGTCCCTGATCACCCGCAGTCTTTCAACCTCTTCCTTTAGTTGTACCACCAAAGCAAGCAGGTCATCGACCTGCTCACACCTCAGACAGGCTAGGTGTTTGCCTCTTATCCCAGGCAACTGCAGGCTCTGGCATTCCCTGCAGCCTGAGACCTGGACCGCAGCATCCCTAGGCAGGCCCTCCATCGGGGTTGCCCGAGATTTGCAGGGGGAACCTCTGCGCCTGGATATGAGGAAAAATTTCTTCACTGAAAGGGCTGTCAATCACTGGCACAGGCTGCCCAGGGAAGTGGTTGTGTCATCGTACCTGGAGGCGTTTAAAAGATGTGTAGATGTGGTGCTTGGGGACATGGTTTAGTGGTGGACTTATCAGTGTTGGGGTATTGGTAGGACAGGATGATCTTAAGAGTCTTGCCCAACCTAAATGACTTTATGATTCCATGATCCAGGTTTGAATGTTACTGTTCAATCATTATTCAGTGTGGCCAGGCCTCTCTCCTGTCAATTTTTCTCTGGGGTACTCTTGGAGCCAGAGGTGGACCTCTGTGCTTAACAGTCCAGGACTGATTGTTTTCCCTCCACAACTCTGGCTGATCTTTGAGTTTATGGGAACTTTTTCCATCTACTCTGTGCTCCATCAAGGGTTCTTCTTCCCCTTGTCCCATCTCCTGTCCCCTGGCTGAAGAGACCATCACCCACCTCTCTGCACCCCCCTGGCAGGGCAGGGGAGGTGGGGAGAAGGTCTCCCCTCAGCCTCCTCCTCTCCAGGCTGAACACCCCCAGCTCCCTCAGCTGCTCCTCAGAGGATTTGCCCTCCAGCCCCTTCCCCAGCCTGGTTGCCCTTCTCTGGACTCACTCCAGGACCTCCATGTCCTTCTTGTGGTGAGGAGCCCAGAACTGGACCCAGCACTCGAGGTGTAGCCTCACCAATGCCCAGTACAGGGGCACAATCCCCTCCCCAGACCTACTGGCCACGCTGTGTCTGACACAAGCCAGGATGTCATTGGCCTTCTTGGCCACCCGGGCACACTGCTGGCTCATGGTCAATTGTCAGTCACCCAGCACCCCCAGGTCCTTCTCTGCCTGACAGCTCTCCAGCCAGTCTCCCCCAGCCTGTGTCACTGCATGGGGTTATTGTGTCCCATGTGCAGCACTCTGCACTTGGCCTTGTTGAACACAAGACATTCTTCTTGAGGAAACACCTTACCTCCAGGGCACCTTTCCCACGTGCCTTCCATCCAAGGTGTCAGGCTGGTTCATAAGCTTTGGAGCAGACACTGTGACCTCCCTTCCCTTAGCAGCACATGCCTGGCTTTGATTTTGCTCCTACTCTACCCCAGCCTACTAGAAATTCAAGCATGATGATAAGTGCTCAGCTATCAGCTGCTCTCCTTGGGCGCCTGATCCTGACTTCTTCCCTCCATCAGTTGCTGAGCTTGTGCCTTGGAGCTGCCTGACCATAACCTCTGTCCATCTGTCCTAGCTTGTGATAGAAAACAAGAGCTGACTTCCCCTCAATGCCCCTCTGTGGTCACCCACTGCTCAGATGACAGGCTTGCATAAGAAAAGCCAAGGATGGGGACAGCTCTTGTGCTTCAAAAGGAAACCTCCATCTGGCCTTGCAGGAGGAAATCCACTGAAAAGAAGAAGTGAGAGAGAAGCTGGGGCACTGACACACACCATGAAAATCTGCATCCAGAGCATTTTTTCTGTGGGTGATGGACAGAGGGACAGATAAAGCATGCCTCCCCGCCCCTGCCCCCAGCTCTGGTGCCCTTTACCCACTTGCAAAGCCAGTGTGTCAGTGCCTTCCATCCAGAGCAACTCTGACATCCTGGCTTTACAGAGAGCTCTGGGCATGGCATTTTGGGGGAGTGTGTAACAATTTTGCCTCCCCCTGTAATCTCAGAGGTTGGCCATGGCCAAGACCAGAGCCTGAGCAATGTGAGTTCCTGGGTTCTTGGCTGATGGGGCTCACTCCTACATGCAGCATGAGTCTTCCCTCCCAGTACAGGGTTGGGAAGATGCTTTCCCAAAGCAGCTGGCCAAGAAATGGGGCTAAACTTGCCTTTGTCTACCCAAAGAGACCCCCTGGCTCCATGTCACTGAATTTATCTCCATCTCTTGATCTTTACTGCTCACAGCATGAAGCACACATTGCAGGGGGTGGGGTGGGGTGGGGTCCTTCATCCCAAATATTTGTTCTGTATTGCATTTGATTTCTATAGATAATCATAGAATCATAGACTGGTCTGGGTTGGAAGGGACCCCAAGGATCATAGAGCTCCAACCCCCTGCCACAGGCAGGGCCACCAACCTCCAGGCCTGGAGCTACACTAGGTTGCCCAGGGCCCCATCCAACCTGGCCTTGAACACCTCCAGGGATGGGGCACCCACCCCCTCTCTGGGCAGCCTGTTCCAGCACCTCACCACTCTCTCTCTGTAAAAAACTTCCCCCTAATATCTAATCTAAACCTTGCTTCCTTTAGTTTTAATCCATTCCCCCTTGTCCTGCCATTGTCTACCCTTTGAAAAAGTTGATTCTCCTCCTGTTCCTCTGCTCCCTTCAGGTACTGAATAATACAGGGATGGAGGCTGTGCCTTGTGCCTGCAGAATCCAGGTGCAGGGAGATACTGCTTTCATACATCATCAGCATCCACTTTGCAGAAGGGAAACTGAGCCCATCCCTTGGTGAGCCCAGATGGAGGAAGCATCAGTCCTGCCCACTGGGGGACCTGGCTGCAGCCCCTTGCCCACCCTGCCTGCACTCTTCTCCTCTCATGCAAATCTCAAAGGCTCCCTACTCCTGTCAGGAAGGAAAACCTCCCCAAACCCCTCAGAAATGTGTGGGGTTTGGTGCTCCAGTGGAAGGTTATCACATCAGGCACCACGCCAGGGTCTCTCTGACGTGTGAGGGTCTGTCACATGCTGCCAGCAGCCCAGGGACACAGGTTTCTCCTGGTAACCCTGTTTGTTTCCCTGTTCTTTGCTTTGTTTGTGAAGGAGCCTCAAGGGGGAAATAGCAGTAGGAGGAGGACTGGTGGGACTGGAAAGCATCAGGGTCAATCATAAGGAGCTGGGGCAGGAAGGGCAAGGTGCTGGGAAGGGTTTCTGAGGGTCAGCACCCGAGGGACTAGGGACTGGGTGACATGGGTACCTACAAGCCAGCCTGGGCCTGTTTTGGAGATGAGTGAAACTGGAAGCACCTTTTTTTTTTTCATTGTAATTTGTTTAGGAAATGATGTGTAGGCTGAGGAAGCCAGCAGGGAGTTTCCCACGGGTCTCTGTGAGGAGGGAGACGCTGTGCTGTCCATCCCAGCAGGATCCCACTAAAGACCTCTGTGTTTGCTGGATGAGGCCAGACCAGAGGGGAAAGCAGCCTGGGTCAGGGTACACTGGTTTTTGATGCCACCTCGTGGTCCGGGATGACTTTACAAAGAGATGTGTATGGAGCAGATGTCCTTGGCTGGGCGGGATGCAGAGTCAACCAGCTGCTGCTGCCTCTCCCTGGGGCATGGCAAAAGCTGGACCCATCATTTTGAGCAGGTTTCATAGAATCACAGAATCCCAGAAGGTTAGGAGTTGGAAGGGACCTCGAAAGCTCATCCAGTCCAACCCCCCTGCCAGAGCATGAGCACCCAGACTAAATCACACAGGAACACATCCAGGTGGGTTTGAATGTCTCCAGAGAAGGAGACTCCACAACCTCTCTGGGCAGCCTGGCCCAGGGCTCTGTCACCCTCACAGGGACAAAGTTCCTCCTGACATTCCCATGGAACTTCCTCTGCTCCAGCTGCACCCGCTGCCCCTTGTCCTGTCGCTGCCATCCCTGAGCAGAGCCTGGCTCCAGCCTCCTGACTCTCACCCTTTACATATTGATAAACATTGATGAGGTGACCCCTCAGTCTCCTCTTCTCCAGGCTAAAGAGGCCCAGCTCCCTCAGCCTCTCCTCATAAGGAAGGTGATGAGATACTGGAGCTGCAGCATCTTTGTTTGTGCCCACAGAAGAGATTGAATCAGGTCCCAGCCTGATGATGCCACTGTCATCTGCTCAGGCCTGAGACAGCCCCATTGCACAGTGCTTATCAAGCATCGACCCACAAGGAAGTCGGTGGGAGCACTTGAAGTGCCTGCTGGCAGCTAAATAAGACAACTGCAGAGCTCTGCTTCATCACAGCCTGGAAAGAAAAGAAAACAAACCCAACCACCAAACCACAGCAGAGGCTGAGATACAAGGGGGGTGCGCACTACGAGCCAGCAGGAAGCTGAGCAGCATAAAAATCTCCGTGGTGAAGAGTGCTGTTGCTGCAAGGCCAGTTGCTCAAGAGGATTCCGTGCACTGGAATCGCCTGAGAAGCTTGCTCAACATGTGAGGCAGCAGAGATTTGAGAGAGGACTTCCTGGCTGGCAGAAGCAGGGCTTCCAGCTGGGAACAGATCTTACTGAGGGGTGCAGAAAAATGGGGAGTGAAAGGCAGCTGCACGCTGTTCTTCCTCAGCAAGGGGGTTTTGAAGAGGTTTTGCATGTTCTTCTCCTCTCATCTCAATGCCATGGGATAGTAAGGAGGTGTCAAAACCTTTTTAGGTACTTACATGCACCAGTCTCGCTGGCATTAGTAAGAATTTAGGCTTGCTGTCCCTGAGGGTTCAGAGGGACAGCACTGAGGGATGGAGGGGGGAACACAAATTGCTTTGGAACGTCTGTTAGGGGTTTGAAGGGACTTTGAAAGCTCATCTAGTCCAACCCCCCTGCCAGAGTAGGAGCACCCAGACTAAATCACACAGGAACACATCCAGGTGGGTTTGAATGTCCCCAGAGAAGGAGACTCCACAATCTCTCTGGGCAGCCTGGCCCAGGGCTCTGTCACCCTCACAGGGAAAAAGTTCCTCCTGACATTCCCATGGAACTTCCTCTGCTCCAGCTTGCACCACTGCCCTGTCGCTGCCATCCCTGAGCAGAGCCTGGCTCCAGCCTCCTGACATCCATCCTTTACACATTTATGGGCAAAGGAGAAGTTCTCCTGGGCAAACATGGAGCAGCACTAGCTCATCCTGGAAATCTCCAGTTGGAGATGAGGGTCATAAAGGTTTGGGAGGTGAGCCAGCCTCCAGCACCAGGGCAATGAGCCCAGCTGGCCATGAGAAAAGGTGCTAAAGGCTTAAAAAATTATCTGTGGAGCATGAGCAATTCAACAAAGACCAACAACCTCCCAGCTTTACACTGGAATTACCCTGAGGGAGACGTGAGAGCATCTTGAATCAGCCACATGAGGAAGGAGATGGCTGCAGGTTTTCTCCCATGGCTGTTGTCCAAGATCTCTCCACCCCCGCTGCCTCCCCAAGCGCTTTCCAACCAGCTAAATCATTCTGATAAATATAGCAGGAGAAAGGCAGCAGGTTCAGCTTGGGAAGAGGGGATGGAACTGGCCCTGAGACAGCAAGCGTGCTTTGTACTCCTTGCAAGAGTCACGTGTGTGTACTTAAACTGAAGACCTAAGTGTGAAATTATGCTGTTCTGGGGCTTTGGAGAATTCTTCAGCCTTGGAGGGGAAGTTGGCAGCTGGGTTGTTCCCTAGCTGATGAGGTAGCAAGCCAGCTAGTTTGAAATGGGTCTTCTTTAGCTGTGAGGTGGCCATCTTCACGTGGGGAAAAGGAGGTGGACATCCCAACACACAGCCCTTGTGCACAGCTCTGCTGGTATCTCCAGCTGTGCCTGTGCAGTGGGGGCCAAGGGGATGTCTCCCAGGTCCTTGTTCCTGTTTCCCATCCCAGGGCATCACTTGGCTGCAGGGGGTTCCTGGGATGGCAAGCCTCTGGGATGGGGAAAGAGGTGGTGGTGACTTCCTCCACCATGCTGCAGCACCTGATTGTCCTCCAGGAGATGGACCTCAGCTCTTGAGGGCTCACAGAACACCATGGGGTCTTCCCAGAGTGGCCTCACTGCATGCTCTGAGCACAGGGAGTATCTGCAGCCTCTCCCAGGACTTGTAGCCAGCAAATACTACCAGAGAGGTGGTGGATGCCCCATCCCTGGAGGTGTTCAAGGCCAGGTTGGCTGGGGCCCTGGGCAACCTTGTGTAGCTCCAGGCCTGAGATTGGTGGCCCTGCCTGTGGCAGGGGGGTTGGAGCTCTGTGGTCCTTGGGGTCCCTTCCAACTCAGACCATTCTATGATTCTATGATTCTATGAAATACTATGTGCTGATGTTTGCAAGGGACACAGGCTCCTGAGACGGGCCTACTAAGTTGTATGGGGTAATTCTCACAAGTAGCAGCTGTCCCACAGGATGGGCTGTGTCACTGTATTCCCATGCACAGATCAAGTACCTATAGGTCCCACCTGAGGGACAAGGGATAGCCCTGAGTCTTTCCAGCATCAGGCCAACCCACCCAAGGCAACCAACACTGAACAAAGGAAAGATGCTCTCCTGGGAACTGCTGTGTTAGGGCTTGTCCCTCCTAGCACTGTCTCCCCATGGCCTTAAGCATCTTCCCCCCTCATCGTGGTGCTGAGCTGCACGTCCCAAGGTGAGCAGAGGCTGAATAAACACTTGCCCCTGCTCCAAAAAGGATGCAGGCGCCCACTGGGAAAGCCCAGACTGGTGTTTATGCCAGAAGACACACAAACATCTCAAACAAACAGCCCTGACCTCCTCCTCCTCCTTCCCCCACCCCAAAAAATGAGGCTTTTTCTGGTTATCTCTGCATCCCTGGGGTAGCCCTTTGCAGAGATATTCTGGGAGCCCAGTGCTGTCGTTTCCTCCCAGCACCGTTTCCCTTCGGCACGGGGTCAAGCACCACCACCCTCTCCAGACAGGGATGCCCACAGGCCCCCTGGGATGCTTGGGGCTATCACTGGGAGGACATCAGCCAGAGGAGGAAGCTCTTCGACAGGAGATGATGGTCCAGGAGCCAGGGAGGCTGGAGGGTGCTGAGTGAGGAAGAAAAACAGGAAGGTGGTGGCAGATAAGGAAAAGACCCTGGAAGAGGAATATAGAGGAATAATGGAGGATAGGAGGGACATTGAGATCCTGGCTTCTCCTGTGGCAGACATTGTGCTGTGAAAGGAAGCTGCTGAAACAAAGGCAGCCCAGAGAAGTCTTTCTCATGGTGTTAAGAAACAGGTCTCAGCCTGACAGCAAAGTGGGACCTGGGGGATGCTCCAGAAGATCTGTCTGTGGGGTTTGTCACACACCTGCCTGGCCATACCCAGCCAGCAGACACCAAGCACAGCCCTGTGGGAAACTGCTAATTAGCCTGTTGTGAAGCTTTGCTAATTAATCTGTTATCTTTGCTAATTAATCTGTTATTAATCTAATAATTTTCTGTAGTGGTGAGACTGAGTTGCTGCCTTGAGCATAGACAGGGGCAGCCTGTCCCAGGGCTCAGACACAGGCAGAGGGAAGAAGTTTTTCCTCACGTTGAGATGGACCTTCCTGTTTTCCAGTTTGTGCCTGTTGCCCCTTGTCCTGTCACTGGGCACCACTGAGAAGAATCCAGCCCCATCCTGTGGACACCCTGCCTTTAGCTATTGATTGTGTTGATGAGATCACAGAACCACAGAATCACAGAGATCCCTTCCCAGTCTTCCCTTCTCCAGGCTGAACAGCCCCAGCTCTCTCAGCCTTTCCTCACACCAGAGATGCTCCAGGCCTCTCATCATCCTCATACCCTCTGCTGGACTCTCTCCAGCAGCTCCCTGTCTGTCCTGAACTGGGGAGCCCAGCACTGGACACCCAACTCCAGCTGTGGCCTCAGCAGGGCTTAGCAGAGAGGGAGGAGAACAGAACCTCCCTGGACCTGCTGGCCACGCTCTGCTCAAGGCCCCCAGGTCCCATTGGCCTCTTGGCCACGAGGGCACAGTGCTGGTCATGGAGAGCTTGTTGTCCTCCAGGACCTCCAGGTCCCTCTATGCAGAGCTGCTTCCCAGCAGGTCAGCCCCTAACCTGTACTGGTGCTTGGAGTTATCCCACCTGAGGTGCAGGACCCTACAGTTGCCATTGTTGAATTTGGTTCATCTTCACCCAACACTGCAGCCTGTCCAGGTCACACTGAATGGCAGCACAGCCTGCTGGTGTATCAGAACATGGAACGATAGAATACCAGGTTGGAGGGGACCACAAAGATCCTCTGATCCAACCTTTCTTGGCAAAAGTTCCACCTAGAGCAAAAGCTCTGCCTGGAATCCCACAGTGGTAGAACGTGGGGGATGGAAACCAAAATCCCCTCCTGAGAGTGGCAACGATGAGCATGCAGGGAACTGACTGGCTTAGCCAGGATATGGATGGTCATAACAATTAGGTAATGCTGGCCGAACTCCCCTGGCCACAAACCTTCTCTACAGTCCATCTCATCCCACCACTAACATCAGTGATATGCTGAAGCTGAGCCTGTGCTCATGGTTCTGGTGGCAGGTCTCCAGCTGCTATCAGTGGGGCACGTTTGGACCACTAACACTTGGAGGTGAAGCCTAGCCAGGACATATGGAGAAAGCAATGAGGGAACCCTGGGAGCTGTGTGATTTATCCTTTACCATCCTACTGCTGATCCAGCTGTCTCCAAGCATGCTCTAGAGATGGAGACCATCCATCCTCACCAGATGGGTCTGGAGGTGGACAGGTGATCGCATCACGATCATGACTATGAGAAGATGGTGCCTGGGATGGGCCATGATAAGGGAGAACCATGATCTGGATAGGGAAAGAAAGATGGGCTCAGGGAGCCATGTGTGCATGGGCTGGGTGAAGGAGCAGACTCTTTCCAACATAACAAGAAGAAAGGGAATGATGTGCAATGCCCTGTCATGCTAGCAGTGTGGTCTCTTTGCCAAGGAGGCCAGGTCAGGAAGCCTTTGGAGGGATGGGTAGGCTCCTTTTGGGCTTGTTAGGAGGTCAGATGCCAACAATAAGAAAGTTTGGGTAACTCCCCAAATGAAAGCAGCAATGACCAAAGCTGAGTCAGCTCCAGTGCTGCTCTGCAGGAATTGCTGGGTGCAGAACTGCGTTCATCTCCTTTGCTGAGCCACCTACAGAGGATAAACACTGGAAGAGAAAAGAGAAACAAGTGAGAGCAGAAGCCAGGCCCTGAGGCTGCTCTTTGCAGCCTCATAACTTCCTCTGTATGTAAAACAACAACAGCGCTGATGCGAAGGCGTTGGGTTGGTGCAACCTCGGTCACATCACCACATCCCCTCCCCTGCCTGCAAGGCTGGAGATGAAGGGGAAGAACAGGGGTCCACACCAGGTGCTTTCTTACTTGACCTACACAGACCTTTCATTTTTATATTTGCCTTCAGAGAAGCTATAAAAACTCCTGAGAATTGAACTTTTGCTTGGCAGAAGTAGATGCTCTAGATAATCTCTCTTGCTTCCTCCTGGAGAGAGTCCAGAGGAGGCTACGGAGATGATGAAGCGCCTGGAGCATCTCCCCTGTGAGGAAAGGCTGAGTGAGCTGGGGCTGTTCAGCCTGGAGAGAAGAAGACTAAGGGGGGACCTAATTAATGTTTATAAATATCTTAAGTATGGGATGCAGGGGGACTTGGCCAACCCCTTTTCAGTGTCTGTGGGGACAGGACAAGGGGCGATGGCTGCAAGTTGGAGCACAGGGAGTTCCGCACCAACATGGGGAGGAACTTTTCCCCAGTGAGGGTGAGGGAGCCCTGGGACAGGCTGCCCAGGGGGTGTGGAGTCTCCTTCTCTGGAGAGATTCCAGCCCCGTCTGGATGCCGCCCTGTGCGCCCTGTCCTAGGGACCCTGCTTTGGCAGGGGGTTGGACCCGATGGGCTCTGGAGGTCCCTTCCAACCCCTGTGATTCTGTGATTCTCTCTCATTTATAAAACATTAAGCAGGGGCAATTCCTCTAGAATGAAGATTTTGGAGTACATTGAGCTTCAAAATCTGAATTTACTAGAAATTACAAATTGTCCCACAAGTAAATTTGAACAGTTGCACTTTAAACCTCCCCCCCCGCCCCAAAACAAACCCAACACTACTAATAAAGGGATGGTGTGGGGGATGTTTTTCTGAATGGATTTTTTATTTCCCTGAGTCCCTTCCTGGGTTAGTTATCTCTGCTGCTATTTTGGTCAGCAAGAAACAACCGAGCCCATGCCAGAGGGGAGCGTGGTGACTGGAGATGGTGGGGAGCCAGGGCAGCTCCTCTGCCCTCAGAAAACTGTGAGCCCCCACCAAGGTCTCAGCCAGTGCTGGAGATAGTGGGGGACCCCCTGAGATGGGGCTGGCCCCAGGGTGGGTGAGCAGTGGCTGAGCCAAGTGGGATTGGTGACAGGCTGCACATGAGCGCTGATAAGAGATGGGAAGCGGTAGCCAAACTCCCACGGTCTCTTCAGGCACGGCTGGGTGCCCTGGGAAACAGTGGAGAGGGTGACAGCTCCGGGGGGCTCACCCCAAGTCGATCCCCATGGGCAGCTTGGAGCTGCCCCACTCATGGGTGCTGCACAGCTCCCCATGGTCTGTCTTCTCTGGGGATGGCAGGTGGGGAGGGAAAGAGGTTCACCCCCTCCCCACCCCCAAGAAGGAAAGTTTCATGCTAAGAAGTGAAAAACACTTTTTAAGACTCTTTTCTCTTTCTATGAGACAGGGAGGGATTTCCCTGCTGCAGGGTTTTGCTTTTACAGAAGCAGAAGGGGGAAAAAATCTGTACTATTGTGAGATCTTATCAAGATCATGTTCTAAGCCTGTTCTTAAAAATCTAATAAATGGGGTTTGACACCCTGGGATGCCTCCTGCAGCTCTCCTCAACAGCAGCTGATTGAGTAGCTGATTGGTTTAGCCTGGAGAAGAGGAGGCTGAGGGGAGACCTTCTCCCCACCTCCCCTGCCCTGCCAGGAGGGTGCAGAGAGGTGGGCGATGGTCTCTTCAGCCAGGGGACAGGAGATGGGACAAGGGGCAATGGGCTCAAGCTGTGCCAGGGCAGGGTCAGCTCAGATGGGAGGGAAAAGTTCTTCCCTGGCAGAGTTGTGGGGCTGTGGCACAGGCTGCCCAGGGAGGGGGCTGAGTCCCTGCCCTGGGTGTGTTTAACAGATGGGGAGATGAGGTACTTAGGGATATGGTTTAGTTTAGGATGAGAATGGTTGGACTCGATGATCTTAAAGGTCTTTTCCAACCTTGTGATTCTGAGGTTACCCTGGATGGAGCAGGAGGTTGACCAGAGATCTCTTGAGGTCCCACCCAGCCTCAGTCACTCCATGTTTTGACGAGCTGTTCTCCAGCATTCACCTTCAGGAGAGGGAATTTTCTTTTCCCCCATCTTACATATGGGTAAACTGAGGCAGGAAAGCTTGCAAAGCCACAGAGAGGCAGGAGCAGAGACCAAGCCTCCACGTGCCTGGTCACACGCTTTAGGAAAAACCTCTGCCCTTAAGCTGAACCAGTGCCAAACCTTTAGGTTGTTTCCCACAGCAAACCTCTTCCATCCTCCTGTTTGCTGGGATGCTGGCTCAGGCAGGCTCAGCCCAGAAAATAAACACTGATTTGATTTATATTTTATTTTATTTTTATTCAGCATTTCTGTCACTGTCTGGGAGGAGCAATCCAGCTCCAGGGACATTTCTGGACTGGTGCAACACCCCCCATGAAAGTGAACTCTGTCTTGCTGCCTGTTTATTGACAGTGGGGCTCAGGGAGTGAAAAAGATCCAGTTTGGTCCTGGAATTTGTCAGGAAGGACAAGGAATCAGGAGAAGCTTGGGGCTCAGGGAGTGAAAAAGATCCAGTTTGGTCCTGGAGTTTCTCAGGAAGGACAAGGAATCAGGAGAAGCTTCTTTGCTGTTCCCCCACCCCACCCCATAGCTCGTGCAAATGATTTCACTAGCCAATCAGTGATACTTGAAGATTAATTTGGGTGCTGCCTCCTTCCAGAAACATGTCACTGGGGTCAGCCACTGATGCCCTGTGTGATTTTGGCAATCCGATGACACCAGCACTCCTGGCTCTCTGGATCGACACTGCTTATGGAGGGAGGGAGGAGGGAGCCCTGGTTTTGCTCAGGGATGTTTGGCGTGCTGTGGAATTGGGTCTGCAGCCTCATAACCTCTTGCTGGGTGGTTGCTCGATCCAAGCCAGGGTAGGTCCTCAAGGATGGGTTCCCATGTTTTTCCAGCTAATGGAGAACCTTGAAAACAGGCATGTCTGTGTACTCACTGCTCTGTGGGGAAAAGGAAAGGAGAGGAAAGGAGAAGGATGTCCACTGGTACCTCTTGACTTCACAGAATCACAGGATCATAGGGGTTGGAAGGGACCTCCAGAGATCATCAGGTCCAACCCCCTGCCAAAGCAGGGTCCCTAGGACAGGTCACACAGGTCACTGTCCAGACAGGGCTGGAATCTCTCCAGAGAAGGAGACTCCACACCCCCTGGGCAGCCTGTCCCAGGGCTCCCTCACCCTCACCGGGAAGAAATTCTTCCCCAGATTGGAGTGGAACTCCCTGTGCTCCAACTTGAGGCCATCGCCCCTTGTCCTGTCCCCACAGACACTGAGAAGAGGCTGCCCATGTCCCCCTGTGTCCCACCCTTGAGATATTTATCCTTAGCTCCTTGTCCTGCTGACACAACTGAGACATGCTGCTATTGCAATGGTGCCAACTCCAGACCTCTACCAGAAGACTCACCAAGTCTTGTCATTCCCTAAAGCTGGATACAGGTTTGGTTTTGTTCCTGCATCTCCTGCACAAAGCTTGATGTTTCCTGGCACCCCAGGGCTGTGACATCAGGTCCTCTACGCTGGGGATGGACTGCCAGACTTGAACTACACCTTACCTCTGGTCCCTCCATCTTCTCTGGGTGAAGACTGAGCAAGCCAGGTTTTGGGCTGTGTTCTCTGAAATGGTGTTGTGGACCCAAGACCCAAGACCCTGCTTTCCCTGGACTAGATAAAAGTGACCACTGAGAAAACCCAATGAGATGCAGTTGACATCTGCAGCCACAGGGATGGTGTCCCAGCTGCTCTGCCTGTGTCTGACACAGCTCAGCTTTTTTGCTGTATTAAGTTCTTTCCTGCTGGCTGGAGCATCCCCCCTCCCCCCCAGTCCTGGGAAGGATCATTCTGACTCCAAGGAGGGGTCATACCCCTTGGGGTCTTGCTAGCCCAGCCAACTTCCTTGCAGAAGGTCTCTCCATTTGTACACACACCCGCATGAATTAAGAGATATGTTTTCAGGAAGAGCTTTTTAGGATCTTACCCAAGGAATTTAGGACTGTCTCTACTGGGCCAGGAGGCTCCAAGTCTGACACCACCACCTTGCCAACACATTCCTCCAAAACCCCCATTTTTCCTCTCTTTGTCTCATAGTTTTGGGGGGCATGGGGTGGGTGAAGGATGAGGTCGGTGGGTATTTAGCTTGTGCACCTCCTCTCCTTCCCCCATCCTCCTCCCCATCACAGTCCCCAGCCCTTTCCCCTTGTCTCAACAGCGATAAGCTCGCTGATGGAAAAAATGTTGTCACACATATCTCATTTCCAGTGTGTGGGAGTCGCTGATAGCAGCACCAAGAGCTGGAAAGTGAAGGTCTCCTCACAGCTTTCATGTCCATGTCCCAGGTGTGGGGACATGGTCCCAGGGGAAGGGTTGGGTGCTCACAGGACTTGGGGAAAGGGTCCAGTGAGCGGTGACCCTGTGGAGGAGGATGGAGAGTGGAAAGGGGTCTTCACTCTCCCTCATCTGGGGTGTGAAACCTTTACCCTTCACTTTGCCCAATTTTAACACCACCTCTCATCCCTGGGGTGTCTCTGAACTGAAAGCCACAAGCTTTTGGCTGGAGGTGGCTTTGCCAGCGTGCTGAGGAGCATCCCAGAAGCTCCTTGCTGCCACGTTGGTTTTGAAGCATCCCCACTGGCCAGCACTCCCTCCTCAGGGAGAAGGGGGGCTGCATTGCTCCAGCACTGCTGTTCTTCCTTGTGAAGCTGCCAAAATCACCCAGAGCACTTTGCCAGGAGGGTGAAGTCATTTATTTACACCTAGAAAAATATGTACTTTAATGCACAGCCTCTGAGACACTAGGGCTGACCAACTGCCAGGCTTGATGAGGACAGCTGAGGTCAGCACAGGACAGTCCCCATGGATGCATCATTTCTCTGTCCCTTTGCAAACAGGAGATCAGTTTATTCATGTAAAAAAGGTGCCAAGGTTTTGCTGTCAGAGGTTCTTTTGACTGACAGAGGTGTCTCCACAGTGGTGGGTCACCCTAGGCTGCCTTCACCATCCATGGAGATGTCAGGCAGAGAAGGACCTGGGGGTGTTGGGTGACTGCAGGCTGAATATGAGTCAGCAGTGTGCCCAGGCAGCCAAGAAGGCCAATGGCATCTTGGCTTGTATCAAAAACAGTGTGGCCAGTAGGTCTGGGGAGGGGATTTTGTCCCTGTACTGGGCACTGGTGAGGCCACACCTCGAGTGCTGGGTCCAGTTCTGGGCTCCTCACCATCAGAAGGACATGGAGGTCCTGGAGCGAGTCCAGAGAAGGGCAACCAGGCTGGGGAAGGGGCTGGAGGGCAAATCCTCTGAGGAGCAGCTGAGGGAGCTGGGGGTGTTGAGCCTGGAGAAGAGGAGGCTGAGGGGAGACCTTATCACCACCTACAACTACCTGAAGGGAGGTTGTAGAGAGATAGGTGATGGTCTGTCCATCCAGGTGACAGGAGATGGGACAAGGGGCAATGGGCTCAAGCTGTGCCAGGGCAGGGTCAGATTGGACATTAGAAAAAAAATTTTCCCTGGCAGAGTTGTGGGGCTGTGGCACAGGCTGCCCAGGGAGGGGGTTGAGTCACCTTCCCTGGATATGTTCAAAAAAAGGGTAGATGAGGTACTTAGGGATATGGTTTAGTTTAGGATGAGAATGGTTGGACTTGATGATCTTAAAGGTCTTTTCCAACCTTGTGATTCTGTGATTCTGTGTGATTCATGGAGATAAGAAAACCCTTGTAAGACCCAATTTCTTGCCACAGAGAGCCTGTTCCTCTGGCTCTCATGGGAGCTGTGAAGAGATGGAGACCTTTGCTTTGTAGATGTTCAGGTCACTTACCTGAGGTGAGAAGCTCTTCTGAAGCAGAGCTCAGCTGGGAAAGAGTCCCTGAAGGTGACCCTGATTTTAAAGCACTGCTAGTTTTTCAGTATTTATTTTCTCACTGCAATTATGACAAGTGAGGATGATTTTGAGGATGATTTTTACAGAAAATTGTATTTTTTTCTAAGAAAAAAAAAATCTAAGAAAAAAAATTATAAATTAAAAATTATAAATTATACATTTTCCAGCTGGAGTGGGGAAATAACTAATTTAATAATTAATATTTTAGTATTATTTTATAAAAATTCATAAACTGGAAGAGAAGAAGGTCATGAGGAGTAGTCAGCATGGATTCACCCAGGGGAGATCGTGCTCAACCAATCTCATAGCCTTCTATGATCTCATCACCGGCTGGGTGGATGGAGGGAGAGCAGTGGATGTCATCTACCTTGACTTCAGCAAGGCTTTCCATACTGTCTCCCATGACATCCTGATAGAAGAGCTGAGAGATCATGGGATAGATGAGTGGACAGTGAGGTGGGTTGAGAACTGGCTGTCGGACCGGGCTCAGAGGGTCGTGATCAGTGGAACAAAATCTGACTGGAGGCCTGTTACCAGCGGTGTTCCCCAGGGCTCGGTGTTGGGTCCAGTCCTGTTTAATATCTTCATCGACGACCTTGATGAGGGAATAGCATCCACCCTCAGCAAGTGCCGATGATCCAGAGCTGGGAGGGGTGGCTGACACGCAGGACACTGCGCTGCCATCCAGAGAGACCTGGACAGGCTGGAGAGCTGGGCAGGGAGAAACCAGATGAGGTTTAATAAAAGCAAGTGTAAAGTCTTGCACCTGGGGAGGAATAACCATCTGTATCAGTACAGGCTGGGGGATGACCTGCTGGAGAAGAGCTCTGTGGAGAAGGACCTGGGGGTCCTGGTTGATGACAGGTTGGCTATGAGCCAGCAGTGTGCCCTGGGGGCTGAGATAGCCAATGGGATCCTGGGGGGCATCAGGAAGAGTGTGGCCAGCAGGTCTAAGGGGGTGATCCTCCCCCTCTACTCTGCCCTGGTCAGGCCCCACCTGGAGTGTTGTGTCCAGTTCTGGGCTCCCTGGGATAAAAAGGACAGGGATCTCCTGGAGAGAGTCCAGAGGAGGCTACAGAGATGATTAAGGGCCTGGAGCATCTCCCCTGTGAGGAAAGGCTGAGTGAGCTGGGGCTGTTCAGCCTGGGGGAAAGAAGACTGAGGGGGGACCTAATTAATGTTTATAAATATCTTAAGTATGGGATGCAGGGGGAATTGGCCAGCCCCTTTTCAGTGTCTGTGGGGACAGGACAAGGGGCAATGGCTGCAAATTGGAGCATAGGAAGTTCCGCACCAACATGTGGAAGAACTTTTACCCAGTGAGGGTGAGGGAGCCCTGGGACAGGCTGCCCAGGGAGGTGTGGAGTCTCCTTCTCTGGAGATATTCAAGACTCGTCTGGATGCCGCCCTGTGCAGTATGAGCTGGGGAGCTGCTTTGGCAGGGGGTTGGACCCGATGATCTCTGGAGGTCTTTTCCAACCCCTGTGATTCTGTGATTCTGTGAAAATACAAATATTAAAAGACCAGGGCTGTAGGGAACTGTCTCTCTCCTTGGGCTGCAGCTCAAGGCACCCTCCCTGGAGGTGTTCAAGGCTGGGTTGGATGGGGTCTTGAGCAGCCTGGTGTGGTGACAGTTGTTCCTGCACATGGCAGGGGTGTTGGAACTTGATGATCTTTGAGGTCCCTTCCAGCCCAAACCATTCTATGGTTCTACGAGGGGGAAAAATTGCCAGAAGCATTTAGAGGAAGGCCAATGCTCCATCTCAAAACCATTCACATGATTAATTTGCAGCCAGCTCTGCTTGACAATACTCCTGACCCTGAGCTTTGGGTAAGGGCCAAATAAATTCACATCCTTTGATGACAAGAGAGGGGGGTCTTTTATCCCTCTGCAGATGGTCAGCCAGGGTTTTCCAGGTTGCCTGCCTGGGATGTGAGAGGTTAAACTCTCTGAGGCCTCAGCAGGAGTGAAGCTGGGCAACAGTATCACCCTTGACTCCAGCTGGGCTGCAGCACAGAGATGCTTTCTTCTCCTGGGCAGCTGATAGCCAGCTCCATCCTGCTGGGAGCAATTTCCCTCTGCAGCTCCTGCCAGTGAGCAGACACACACACAGACACACAGACACACACACACAGACCCATGTGCACACACAGGCATGCGTGTCGCTCACCAGGGTCACATTCAGGGGCTCCCCACCTCCTTTCCCTTGCAACCCCAGCAGCCCATCCCCAAGATGTCATCCTGCTCTGATAAGGGGCAGAGGCAGCTGGCTGCAAAAGGAAGGCTACCAGTGGCTCCTGGCGCCAGGCTGGGTAGAGGCAGACACATCTAACCCTTGCCTCCTCCTCCAGCAGCAGCCAAAAAACAGATGACATCATTCCCTCATCCCCCCATGTGTCATGTGTCGTCGTCGTGTCCCCCCCCCCCCCCCGCCACCTCCAGCATCCCTATCAGCCCCGTGGAGAGGTGTCTGCCTGGAGG
This sequence comes from Porphyrio hochstetteri, assembly GCA_020800305.1. NCBI lineage: Eukaryota > Metazoa > Chordata > Aves > Gruiformes > Rallidae > Porphyrio > Porphyrio hochstetteri. The sequence goes on along the minus strand of CM036907.1, from coordinate 123,081,148 downwards.
AGCGAGGAGGAAGAGGGAAGGCAGGGGGAGGAGGTCAGGGGAAAGGAGGGAAGGCAAGAGCTGGAGCTGGAGGTTGGTTACTTTGGCAAGGAGACAAAGTTCTGCGAAACTTCACCGGCCAGACTTCAAAAAGGTGGAAAAACTGGAGGCTGGCTTCTGGCAGGTCGTGTTATCAAGGAGAGCCTTATCAGCTCCATGGGACTGATGGCTCAAGCGAGCCGGAGTGGCTGCTAACCCCTGGCTGAGCTCTCTGAGGCCCCCGAGGAGCCAGACTGTCACTCAACAAAGAGAAGCAGCATCCAGGAGAAGGGACTGTGTGAATGCACTGCTGCTTAGTTTGCAGCCTGTGGAGTGAAAGGAGCAAGGATGGGGGTGTCCCCAGCCCAGGAGACCAGGGGGAGCCCAGTCCCGAGCAAGGATGGGGGTGTCCCCAACCCAGGAGATCAGGGGGAGCCCAGTCCCTCAATGGTTTGATCCACATCTCTCCCTGCTCAGTTTGATCTACATCTCTCCCTGCTCAGAGCCCAGACAGGGATGGGACAGATGGGTGTCAGCAGGCACAGTTGAGTCACTGGTTTTGCTGCTTTCCGTTTGTTTTCTCCAGGATGACATTGGTCCCTCTGGAGTAGATAGCAGAGTGGGCTTAGGTTATAGCCAGATGTGTAGCTGGAGGTTTTGCAGTTCAAGGGAGCTTTAAGGTGGGAATTTTGCCCACCTTGTTGCTTGCATACCCCAGATGCCACACTGGGTGTTTTCCAGGGGCGAACCTTCCAGCTTTTCTCTCAAGGATAATTTCATATCTCTTCACACCCTTTCTCTCCTCACACCTCCCAAGGCATCTCTCTTCTTTCCCACCCTACATCACCCTACACCACCTCCTTTCCTAGGTGAGGACCTACTCCTGAGGTCTGGCTCCAGAGCACATCATAGTGGGAAATTCCCCTTCCTTCTTAGTGCTGCTTTTAATCCCTGCTGAGGAGCTGCTGTAGATAAACTTGGCCTTGGCCCATTCCCACTCATACTTCCACCTGATAGATCAGCATATGCAGGAAATGATGCAATGATGCCCTTCATGTGATACAGAGATAAGGTTTGAAATACAAGAGCTTATTCTCCTTCACCTCCCAGAACACTTTGTATGGAAGAGGCACGAGTGAAACTGTCCCCAGGCTTTTGGTCTGTGCCAGCTGTCCCTCCTCCAGACACAACCCTGGTGAAGAAGCAGTTCCCATCAAGCAGCTTCCATGCAGGCATCAGCTCCTTTTGCTTATTTCATCAACCTTTTGAGCACTTTCTCTTTTTATTTAAACCTTGTAATGTGAAAATTGCTCCACACAGAGGTAGGGCAGATGCAGAGCCCACCACACTCTCTGTGCAACCCCCAGGTCAATCATTCTGCCCATGGGAGTGGGATTTCTCCATCTCACCCACCTTTACCTTGTCTCAGAGGGGGATAACGTGAGCCACCTGCCCAGGTTCACCTTGTTATAGGGGAGGAAGAGGCTCTGCTGGAGGGCAAATCATACCTCTGTCTTGGGTCCATCTTCTTGAAGAGGATGGACCCTGCTGTGGTCTCTACTATAGACAGATGGAGGAAGAGGCAAAGTTGATAAAGGCTGTGACAGAGATACAGATAGAGGTATGAGCTGGAAGAGAGGCTTCATAACTGCTTGGGCAAGCCCAGCAGATCGTTCTCTTGCTGCCACCCAAGGTGTCCCCTTGGTCCCATGCAGATGTTTTGGATACCCCAGGGTGTCTCAAGCAGCATCAAACCCCAAAGCAGGAGGCAGGATGGTCCATCTCAGAGGGAAACACAGCTGCACTCTGAACACAGAAGGACACACAAACCCAACAGGTTTATTGGCGATGGACAATCTGAGCAGCAGGTGTAGGTGCAGAGGTGTCCAAGAGCAGATCCTCCACACAGCTCTGGTTGCAGGGTCTCTGTGCTGGTCCCCCCAGGGTGCTGGGGTCTCTACCAGTGCTGCTGCTCTCATCGGCAGCAGCGCAGACGCCCGTTGCTGCAGCTCCCTTCCCAGCGCTCCATGTGGAAGCAGAGCCTCCGGCAGTGGCCGTGGCTGCTTCTGCACTGCTGGCTGTCTGAAAGGCCTCTTACTGCTGGGGAAAAAGGAGACCTGCTTAGGGGGAACCTCAGAACCCACCCAGAGCCCCACTAGTGTTACTGGCTGAGCAATGGGATGCGTGCAGGTGGCAGTGGGGAATCGCAGCTGGCTGCATGGAGCAGGTCAGGTATGCCTGGGAGGAGCTCCTCCCTCCAGCAAGCACTGGGAGGATCTCAACAGCCAAGGGGAGATGAGACAGAGACAGACAGCGTTGGATTGGCTAAGTTGGGCTGAGTTAGGTGAGGTGGATCCCTTGGGAAACATCAAAAAGGCAGAGAAGCTTCTTTTGGAACAGGTGGTTTATCTGGGGGTTTTTTTCCCTTCTTTTTCTTTTCTCTTTTAAGCTGTTGGTTTCTTGGTGGGGTTTTTGTTTGGTATTTGGTTTTGTGGGTTTTTAAAATCTTTTTTTTCTGATAAAAAGGGGTATGTGCTGCTTCTCTTTACCCACAGCAGGAACACCAGGAACACCACATGTGGAGTTTCTGGACGGATACACTGTTGGGTGTCCCCCATCAGCGGAGTGAGCAAACTCTTCTCTCTCCTTCCCTTTTCTCCAGGATTTAAGTTAACTACATGACATCCTAAACCAGCTAAGCAAGTAAATCTCTTGTTGATTATCAGGTTTGTTTTCCATGAAAGTTAAACCACTACAATGTCCCCTTAGAGCTGAATTCCTAAAATACATAGACAAGCACCCAGTGAAAAAGCCCAGCTAGGGAAGGCTTTTCTATTAACACAGAATCTTAGAAGAAAGCAGTGAGACAGGAAAATAAACTAGCAATCTTTCCCCCCCCCCCTTTTTCCCCTGAAAGATGCTTTTTGATTTCCTGGGGTTCTTGTTTTGTGGAGGATAAGAGCAGAGCTCAGGCTCCTGTCTTAGGCTCAGCATTTCTGGGTTGGTTTTGAGGGGATGGAGAGGAAGGGATGTCTGTATCCAGAAAGTTCCACAGGGAGCATTTCAGAACAAGTTGGCTCCTTGGAAGCAAGAGTGAGGTCAGCTTGGACTTGACTGGCTCTGACTCGAGGGTCCTGACTTGTCCTTCTCTCCCTCAGGGTTGGAACCTGCCTTTTCTCTCTCCACAGTCCTGCAGAAACCCCTGTGAGCATTTTGTCCTTACCGGGAACATCCTGGAGGAGAAGAATGACAATGACTGCAAAGAGCAGCTGGAGGATCCGCATGGCTGGAGGTGGGTGGAGGTTCCACCACGAGGAGGAGTGAAGAGCCGCAAAGAGATGGAGAAGAGGGAAATCCTGGATTTATAGTGCCCGGGGGGTTGTGTAATGCTCCTGGAGTAGAGAGAACTTCGTCAATCTCAGAGGCGTTTCAACATGACAGCAAACAGTTTCACTGGGATGTGCCCATTCCTGGACACACCGTGTGAGAGAGGAAAGGACAAAAGGAGAGAGAAAGACAGAGAGAAAAGGGAACGGAAGGGAAGGGAAGGGAAGGGAAGGGAAGGGAAGGGAAGGGAAGGGAAGGGCGAGAGAAAGGGTGAGAGAAAGAAAAAGGAAGAAAAGAAGAAAGGAAGAAGGAAGGAAGGAAGGAAGGAAGGAAGGAAGGAAGGAAGGAAGGAAGGAAGGAAGAAAGAAAGAAAGAAAGAAAGAAAGAAAGAAAGAAAGAAAGAAAGAAAGAAAGAAAGAAAGAAAGAAAGAAAGAAAGAAAGAAAGAAAGAAAGAAAGAAAGAAAGAAAGAAAGAAAAAGAAAGAAAGAAAGAAAATTAAGAAAAAGAAAAGGAAAAGGAAAAAAAAAGAAAAAGAAAAAAAAGAAAAAGAGTCTGCTACTGGTTGCTGCTGGAGACAGGACCTTAGTGCTGACCCAGTCTGGCTGCTCTCATGTGTAGGTTCAAGCATGTGATGTTAAAATCCCATCCAAGTGTTTGCAGTATCAAGCTCTTTTTATTATTTCCAGGTCCCATTCTCTCTCTTTAATGCTGACAAGAGGCCAGTGTGAAAAAAGTCCAGTCCCCTCCTCAGCACTCCCCAACACACAAAGTTGGCTTGAAAATCACGGGATCTTTAAAAACCAAAGGTCAGTTTGTATTTCCCAACTTTGAGGCTGCAAACAGTCTGTTTGCTAATGCTTTTGTTTGCAGCCACCAAGAAAAACGGCAGTTTAGCATCTTATTTATGTACTTACTAAACTGAGAAAGTTGGGATACATCCCTGTAATTACCAGGAGTAGGAGCATTTGGAAAGCTTGTGTATCAGTGCTCTCCAAGAATGCTGGCAGGCTCCCTGGTTTGTACTTGTTCTCCAGGTCAGTTCCAGGAAATTCAGAGGGGTGGGACTTGATTTTCAACTCTGGCAAACAAGACAAAGCAAATAACGAAGAGAAACCTTCCCCAACCAACAACAAATAGAGGAAGATGAAATAGAAACTGCATAAAGGCTCCTTTTTTTACAGCAGCGATGCAATGGAGGGCACCACCAAGTCCTTCCACTTCCCATTTATAAATCACCTTGAAGGCTTCTTATTTGCCAGCTGGGTGCTACATAGTGCTGGAAAACGTAAAACTGATGGCCTTCAGGCTGCTTGAACAGAACAAGGATCACCTTCATCAAACAGTGCAGATAAGGGGCCCTTCACCAGCTGGACTTTGGATCACAGGACACGGAGCGTTTAGGGTGTCGTGCAAACCATCCAGGCACAACCTGGAGAAAGAAAATGGGTCTGGAACCCTATCTGCAGGAGGGATGGTTGCAAGGAGGTGTGCAGAGCCTCTCTACAAGTGTTGGTGCTTTGTATATCTGGTGGTACTGCTTGGTGCAGTGGGTGGAAGACCTTAGTCTAGTCTGTGTCTCTGAGGATCGACATCTCCAGATGGTGTGATGGGGCTGGGGCAGGGTTTCTGTAGCAGACATGAGATTGCAGCTCTTGAGTTACAACCCAAGCAAGGAGGAGCATGTTGGTGCTCACATGAGTGTCCTGCTCTGAGTATGTGCCTGAACATGTGTGTGCAGGCAGCTTAATGCACTCCAGAGAGGAGGTTTAGCACAGCGCCAGGGTACCACATGGCCATGGCGTTCCCAGTGATGGACAGCAAAACATCATCTCTTATCTCTAGCTCAGCTGCTCTGCTGTGGTGGGAGCAGCACCATCTCAGCAGATGAGCTGTGTCTGGAGCTGTTTGAGTGCTGCAGGCTCCCCAGGGGCAGGCACAAAGGTGGTCGGGGTGCGTCCGCCACACCACCACAAGCCCCTGCTCTGCAGCTGCAGTGCATGGGTTGAGTTGGAGAATGTGCCTTGGGAAAGAGAGTCAAAAACAAACAATACCAACATAAACCAGATTTCCCCATGAAATCCAGGGCAGGAAGTCTCTGTCTCTTGGGCAATTGCTCAGACAGCAGCTGGGCTTGCTCCCTCTGCCATGGTCCTTACACCATGTTGGCTTCAGCCTCTGATGAGCCTACTGGGGCTGGTCCAGCAGCCCCCCGCCCTTCCTTGCTCCACAACCTGCCACCAGATGGTTTTTCTCAAAGCCCATCATGCACAAAAGCTCATCTGTGCTCAGCAACATGTGAAACAGAGGTACCTCCTGGGCACCTCAGTGCTTTTGAGGCTGTGGAAGGCTCTAGTCAATCTGCATCCACCCCACAGCCCCAGAGGAGAGGGATGCCTCCACTGATTTCTTCTGCCTTCAGCCTAGAACCTGAGCAGCCCAACTTTTAAAATGCAACTGGGGATAAATGTATACCAGCAGGAACAAATCCTTTGGTGACTGAACCCTTGCCAGTTTGCAATGCCACCTCTGCCTCCTCATCCCACCAGTGGCTTTTTACCAAACCCTGAGCCCAGCAAGCACTGATACACCCCTGCAGTTCAGCCCATGAAGAAGTGACTGTGGGCTCAGCTCTGGCCCAGAAAACTCCCACAGCCATGGGCAGACCATGCATTACAGACTGCAATACAACCATCCTCACCCCAAGCACAGGACCATCCACCTCCCATGGCTGTAAGGGAGGTCTGAATTAGAGTAAGCACATCTGTGGTATTTACCTCCACTTTTTTCCTGCTCTCAGGCTATTTTCTGGTCTGGATAGAGAAGTTCTGCATGACAATGCCCTTCAGCAAGGGGTTGCATAATTCTGCAACCAGTTGCATGAAGTAACATACTGGTTTTGAATTGGTTTGAGTGTGTCTCACACTGGTTTCCCAATAGTTCTAGATCATGAACAGTCAAACCCCATTTATCCTCAGCATGTTTCAGTAGATCTGCCTGACCCTCTACATTTCTACTGTACCCCCTAAACTACCCAATGCCAGTCCTGCTTTGCAAAAACTGCTTCTGGAATCATGGAATCAGAGAATGTGTAAGGTTGGAAGGGACATTCAAAGGCCATCTAGTCCCACCCCCTGCAGTGAGCAGGGACATCTTCACTAGATCAGGTTTTTCATCAAGCCTGACCTTGAATGTCTCCAGGGATGGGGCCTCCACCACCTCTCTGGGCAACCTGTGCCAGTGACCCAGCACCCTCAGAGAGAAGAACTTTTTCCTAATATCCAAACTAAATCTCCTCTTTTCTAGTTTAAACCATCCCCCCTCGTCCTATTGCTGCATGCCTTCATGTTCTTCTCCAGCACCTTTCAGGGACTGGAAGGCCACTTTAAGGTCTCCCTGGAGCCTTCTCTTCTCCAGGCTGAACAAGCCCAACTCAGCCTGGCTTCACAGCAGAGCTGCTCCAGCCCTGTGATCATTTTTGTGGACTCAACCTCATCCATCCAGAAGGTTCTGTTGTGCCTCCTGCTCAATCTCCAGGTCCTCCATGAGCTCAGGGGAGAGGTTTGCAGATAATCCCAAAACCTTGTGCATGTTCAGGCCAACAGCATCTGGTGAGTCACACATACCCCTTAAAACACATAGGTCTTTGGGCTCATCAGATGTCTAAATGCACCCTGAAGTCTGCAGAGGTCTAGAACTCATGTCAGTCACCTAGAGTCATCTGCTAGCATTTGGGGTGCTCTGGGACCCACACCAGGATGGTAGGTGTGACACCAGATTTGTGACCCCTTCTGCTGTGACAGCTGGAGGTCAGAGCCAATACAGGGCTGGACATCTCAAATGCATCTGGTACCTGGTGTGTGAACCACGTCACACTAGTTACACTGGCAGCCAGGCTTCATGTCAGCCTTGTCCTGCACCATGTTCCTCACCCATGAAGCCTGCCATGTTCCCAGTCTGGATATATATCCTTGGATATGCAGCTTATTTGCTCTGTGAGAAAAACAAGATGTCCCTTTTTACAGTCTGAATCTGAAAATCCCTCATTTCTCCCCATTTTTATCTTTTCTTTAATTAAATGCTGCTCTTTGCCCCCTGGCAAACAGACACAGCACTCCTTGTGCTTGCACATCTAAGCTCTTCCTGCTAGCTGCACAGCCACATCCAGACATCTACCATGAATGGTCCATGGAACATACCCACCTCCAAAGCACTGGCTCACCAAGGCCAGAACTGTGCTGGGACTAATGCTCACGGTTTAATAGCATCAGTGGGTATCTGCTAATGCCTGAGCCTGAGCCCAGGTTTACTCATGGAGATACATCCTCTGTATCCAGACCCATTTTATGTTCCTAGCCTGCCCCTGGAGCGGGGCAGTGGGAGGGTGATGTGATCTTTCACCCCACAGGAGGTAGAGGAGCAGCCACGTGAGTGGGCTGAATATGACCCCTGTTCTCCTGCGTGGGGGTGAAGGGAGAGCCCAGCACACAGGTGGCTGCATTGGTTTGTGTGGGATTGTATGGGATTATGTCCAAGGATATGACATCTCAGCTGCTCCAGGCAGTTCATCTGACCTGACCACCATTCTGCTCCTGGTTTCACAGCTCCCTTACGATGGCATTTTTAGGGCAGAAGCAGAGGATTTCATCTCTGTCTGTCTCTTTCTGCCAAACAAACACTGGCCTGTAGCCTGGGAACAGCAAACAAACTCCAGTGAGAAGGACATTCATCCTGTGCTTTGATCACAGAATCACTGGGTTGGAAAAGACCTTTAAGATCATCGAGTCCAACCGTTCCTGTGCTAAACCATATCCCTAAGTACCTCATCTACCCATCTGTTAAACACACCCGGGGTGGGGACTCAGCCCCCTCCCTGGGCAGCCTGTGCCACAGCCCCACAACTCTGCCAGGGAAGAACTTTGCCCTCCCAGCTGAGCTGACCCTGCCCTGGGGCAGCTTGAGCCCATTGCCCCTTGTCCCATCTCCTGTCCCCTGGCTGAAGAGACCATCGCCCACCTCTCTGCACCCTCCTGGCAGGGCAGGGGAGGTGGGGAGAAGGTCTCCCCTCAGCCTCCTCTTCTCCAGGCTGAACACCCCCAGCTCCCTCAGCCACTCCTCAGAGGATTTGCCCTCCAGCCCCTTCCCCAGCCTGGTTGCCCTTCTCTGGACTCCCTCCAGGACCTCCATGTCCTTGTAGTGAGAAGCCCAGAACTGGACCCAGCACTCGAGGTGCGGCCTCACCAATGCCGAGTCCAGGGGCACAATCCCCTCCCCAGACCTACTGGCCACACTGTTTTTGATACAAGCCAAGATGCCATTGGCCTTCTTGGCCACCTGAGCACACTGCTGGCTCATATTCAGTCTGCAGTCACCCAACACCCCCAGGTCCTTCTCTGCCTGACAGCTCTCCAGCCAGTCTCCCCCAAGCCTGTAGCGCTGTAGGGGGTTGTTATGTCCCATGTGCAGGACTCATGACTCTGTCACAAGTCAGTCTGTGACAAAATACCTTCTCAGACTGACAGCTTAAAGATTTGGATGATGCATTCACTTTCACAGTACTTATAGAATCACAGAATCTCCTGAGCTGGGAGGGACCCATAAGGATCATCAAGTCCAACTCCTGGCTCCACACAGGCCCAGCCCAGTCAGAGATGGCACTGAGGGCATCATCCAGACACTTCCTGACCTCAGCCAAGCTCGGTGTTGTGACCACTTCCCTGGGGAGCCTGTGCCAGTGCCCGACCCCCCTCTCAGTAAAGAACCTCTACCTAATATACAAGCCAAACCTCCCCTGTTCCAGCTTCATACCATTCCCTCAGATTGATGAACTAATGTCTCCAGTTATTCATGAGGTTTGTGCTGGTCAAAAGACAGGGCATAGAATCATAAAATCATAGAATGGCATGGGTTGGAAGGGACCCCAAGGATCACAGAGCTCCAACCCCCCTGCCACAGGCAGGGCCACCAACCTCCAGGCCTGGAGCTACACAAGGTTGCCCAGGGCCCCAGCCAACCTGGCCTTGAACACCCCCAGGGATGGGGCATCCACCCCCTCTCTGGGCAGCCCCTTCCAGCCCCTCACCACTCTCTCTGTAAAAAACTTCCTCCTAATATCTAATCTAAACCTTCCTTCCTTTAGTTTTAATCCATCCCCCTTGTCCTGCCATTGTCTACCCTTTTAAAAAGTTGAATCCCCTCCTGTTTATATGCTCCCTATATAAGAGTAGAGCTTTACCTTGGCTATCCATATGGCTGCAAAGACCCCAAAGATACCTCCTAAGAGCTCTGAAGGGTTTCTGTCTCCCCCTGAGGAGATGGTATAGATCTTTAAGGGTGGTACTGAAGAACCCCTATTTTGTAGCCTCCTGAGCTCTGTCAGGTACAGGTAGCTGGAGTAGCTGGAGGCTCAACCAAGCCTTTCCCACAAAATTCATCATCATTTGGCTTTTTCCCATGAGGGCAAAAACTTAATGCCTTTTGAGTGGACTGGTAGGCTGATTTATTTCTCACCAGTTTGCATCTTTTAAGGGATGTTAGACTTCATCTAATTCTTACTGTTTTCCCCCTTAGCTTGGCTGCCTGTCCCCTCCAGTTCTACAGGTAAAAGGTTGAGTTGGGATGAACTCCACTGACTACAGATGGATCGATGCTCTGGGAAATGTTCCCAGCTGGTCCAGAGCTTCTGGTCATGGGTTGAAGTCCTCTGGCAAAGGGTCACACTGGGGATGACTTTTACTTAGTGCCTCAAACTGATTATTTTTTGGCTTTTGTATATAAAGGGTTGGAAAATGGTGTTTAAGGGCCTGTAGGATTGTGGTCTTATGGTGAGTGACAACAGCTTTGTAGATGAACATGGTCACTCAGCTAGAGGAGTTTAGAGCTTCCTCCTCCCCAGGGTTATGGGATAAACCAACCTGGGGTTAACTGGTTTGAGCAGCATTCCCTAACCCTACACTGAGACCAAAGCATGTCTACTTAAACATCATACTGATGTTAAACAGCTCCTGGTGAGCTGTGCTGATGGCTGGGTGCTCTGCCTCAGGACAGTTAATGGGTCAAGAAACCACATGAAAAAACAGTTGGGTAGTGTGGATGGACTAGAGGCTGCCATTCTCCAGCCTCTACCATGCTCTTGGTGCTTTCTTTCTCCTTCCTCTGTGTCAGACTGGGTGACTAGAACTGAGGTCAGTTCATCTTATCTGCCAGGCAGAAATGATGGTGGGTTTTTGATACATTTCTTGTTGCTGTTTTGGGGTTTTTTTTAGGGTTATTTCCAACTAGACCAGCAAGCAAGGGAACACACAACCAGGGGAGAGTGGGACCATGCCTTTTAGCAGCAGGTTGCATTTATATTACTGCCAGATGCATAGTGTCACCCATAAACTGTCTGAGCATTTCAACCTTCCCTGGTCAAAATCTGGCTGCCCAACAGGCCTAAAATATCTGAGGGGCAGAAGGACCAGCAATTGGCAGGGATGATTATATGGTGAGTTGCATGACCCCATAATGGTTCACTTCCTTAGGAATCCATCCTGCAAATATGGTGGCCAAATGTTCCCCCAGATGGGAAGCAGGAATCACAAATGTTTGTGGACAGATGTGAGAAATAAACTGTTTGATTTGGACAGGCACCTTGATTTAGATTGGATGTTAGGAAAAAAATTTTTACTGAAAGAGTTGTGAGCGCCTGGAACAGGCTGCCCAGGGAGGAGGTTGAGTCACCTTCCCTGGATGTGTTTAAAAAAAGGGTAGATGAGGTACTTAGGGATATGGTTTAGTTTAGGATGAGAATGGTTGGACTTGATGATCTTAAAGGTCTTTTCCAACCTTCTGATTCTGTGATTCTGTGATTTAAAAGCCTGTCTGTGCTATACTTGTTCCTCAGTGTGCATTGGAGAGCTGGGCTGGATCTCTTCTCAGGGATGGCAGCGACAGGACAAGGGGCAGCGGGTGCAGCTGGAGCAGAGGAAGTTCCATGGGAATGTCAGGAGGAACTTTTTCCCTGTGAGGGTGATGGAGCCCTGGGCCAGGCTGCCCAGAGAGGTTGTGGAGTCTCCTTCTCTGGAGACATTCAAACCCACCTGGATGTGTTCCTGTGTGATTTAGTCTGGGTGCTCCTGCTCTGGCAGGGGGGTTGGACTAGATGAGCTTTCAAGGTCCCTTCCAACCCCTAATGCTCTGTGATTCTGTGTTGTGGGGAGGAATTTGGCTCTGGGTTCAGCCCCATCGCTGCTCTCACCAGTGGTTCCCAAGCTGACAGCTGGCTTTGGGTAATCCAGCTCTCCTGATGGTTCATCCAACTACAGGGGATCTCCAGGGGAGCGCTGGCATCTCCCTGCATGTGTTGGTGTCCTGGACTCTGTTATGATGACCTGAGGTGAATATCTGGGCTGCTCATGGGAGAACAGGCTTGCTTGGATGAATTAATTGTTGGACCTCTGGTGATGGGTCCTGACCCTGGTGAAGTCAATGGGAATTTTCCTGTTTGGTTCATCACAGCAAGAATTTCACCTCCCAGGGAGGACTTTCCCAGGGCTCAGTGTTGGGTCCAGTCCTGTTTAATATCTTCATCAACGACCTTGATGAGGGAATAGCATCCACCCTCAGCAAGTGCCAATGATCCAAAGCTGGGAGGGGTGGCTGACACGCAGGAACACTGCGCTGCCATCCAGAGAGACCTGGACAGGCTGGAGAGCTGGGCAGGGAGAAACCAGATGAGGTTTAATAAAAGCAAGTGTAGAGTCTGGCACCTGGGGAGGAATAACCATCAGTATCAGCACAGGCTGGGGATGACCTGCTGGAGAGGAGCTCTGTGGAGAAGGACCTGGGGGTCCTGGTTGATGACAGGTTGGCCATGAGCCAGCAGTGTGCCCTGGTGGCTGAGAGGGCCAATGGGATCCTGGGATGCATCAGGAAGAGTGTGGCCAGCAGGTCTCAGGAGGTGATCCTCCCCCTCTGCTCTGCCCTGGTCAGGCCCCACCTGGAGTGTTGTGTCCAGTTCTGGGCTCCCTGGGATAAAAAAGCCAGGGATCTCCTGGAGAGAGTCCAGAGGAGGCTATGGAGATGATGAAGGGCCTGGAGCATCTCCCCTGTGAGGAAAGGCTGAGGGAGCTGGGGCTGTTCAGCTTGGAGAAAAGAAGACTGAGGGGAGACCTAATTAATGTTTATCAATATCTTAAGTATGGGATGCAGGGGGAAATGGCCAACCCCTTTTCAGTGTCTGTGGGGACAGGACAAGGGGCAATGGCTGCAAATTGGAGAACCGGAAGTTCTGCACCAACATGCGGAAGAACTTTTACACAGTGAGGGTGAGGGAGCCCTGGGACAGGCTGCCCAGGGAGGTGTGGAGTCTCCTTCTCTGGAGAGATTCCAGACCCGTCTGGATGCCGCCCTGTGTGCCCTGTCCTAGGGACCCTGCTTTGGCAGGGGGTTGGACCTGATGATCTCTGAAGGTCCCTTCCAACCCCTACAGCTCTGTGATTCTGTGATTCCCCCACCCCCCAGCTCTGACCAACGCCTCAGCTAATTGGTGTAGCTCTCTCATTACATCATTGTTTTCTTGCTTTCACAGAAATGGTTGACCTGGAGACAAATATTTTTACCTGGAAAGGGTAAAACAACCAACAGAGGCAGCTGGGGGGCAAAATTTCATGCTGATGAAACACAGAAGGGCTGAGAGTGGATCAGGACAGCTTCTGGATTTAGACTGATGGGAGCTCATAGGCAGAGAGCTGTTGGGTGCAAACAGGCTAATTGCTTTGGGATTATTGCTGGGTGAGTGCAGAGGAAAGGGGGAGCACCAGAAATGCTGTGCATGGAGGAGGGCAGCTTGCCAAAGGCAATAGGACGCAATTTTCAGATCCTTTCCCCACCATGTTTTAAAAACAAGCAAGCCTGGGCTCTTCTTTGGCCCTACTGCACTGTGGAAGAGGGATGAATGCAGGACAGCTCTACTGGGTTTTGTATTTTCTGGTCTAGGCAGTGTCTGATGGACAGCATGTTCCTGATATGAAGCCCATGGACAAAGGGGTCTGTATGCACGTGGGGACCCCCTGCTCCTTTTCTATGCCTTATTTTTCTGGCCAGCCCTTCTCAGTGCCTGTAAGGATCTGGCACAGCCTGGAAATGAAGAGTAGCATGGGGCTTGCCTGGGAAACACATGCCTGTCTGTCAAACTGGATAGCTTTTGTGATGGAAAGTGATGGAAAACAAGGCTGCCCCCATTGCAGCTGTTTTCTCTGGGAAGGGAAATAAAGAGACAGAGGCACCTCACTCTGCTGGGAAGGTGTGGGCTGCTGTGTTCACTCCTGGTCAGCAGGAGAGCATCCCACCACCAGCAGCTCTGCTGAGTGTCAGCAGGACTCACAGACAGGCACTTGCTGTTCTGATAAACTCAGGTTTATTGCTGTCAGGTAGGAAGAAAGGCAGTTTCTCACCCAGGCGTGACAGGTAACAACCAGATTCCCAAAGGGGCAACATAGAGTCTGGGTGGCCCCTCTTTCTTCTGGCCATGGCATTACCCAGAGAGTCCCAGTAGAAGCAGAAAGCAACTCGGTGTTCAGAAAGCCCAGAGTGAACCCACACCCACATTCACCAGTCCCAGGAAGGAGTGATGTTCCCAGCAGCTCGCTCCTCCTCAGTGGAGCCTGCAGCTCTCCCTGTGCTGCAGTTTCCACCACCAGAAACCTTCAGGACTTTGCAGTGGTGGGTGATAAACTCTTACAGCAGATGATGATGGGTTCAAAGCAGTACCTAGCTGGGTGTTCACCAGGATCACAGCTTCCAACTCGGCACAAGCCCCCTTCCTGCTTACAGCTGTCTGGGCCGTGAGCATCTCCTGTGAAAGAAGGACCAAGCTGGTGGGTAAAATGAGTTGGGGCTTCCCCTGGCACCCTGTGTGATTGTGCACAGATCCTGGCCATGCGTGGCTGCAAGGAGCACACACAGGATCCCTGTCCCAAAGGACAGCTTCAAATATCTGTGTTTAAAAAAAAAAAACCCCAAACCAACAAACTTCAGAGCCAACCTCACTCAAGGAACATTTTATCACGAGGTTGTTTTTTCCAGGCTGTTGGCAAGGACTGTGCACAGGAGGTCAGAGCGGTTGTCCTCACCCTACCAGAGAGGCAACTGCAGCCTGAGAAAAGGCAGAAACATTTTCCCAGAGCACAGGACATCTCTCAGACTTCTCTGACCAGCCTGCTCCTGCAAAGGCACTGAGGTGTCTTATTTTCACAGCTTCTTCCCTGTCCAGTTTTTTTTTGCATTACCCTGAGGGATTAAACCATGCCTTTCACCAAAGTACCTCACCCACTGTCTCACCCAGGAACCTGAGGACACCTTTCCTCAGAAAATTAAAAATGTTGCCTCAATTAGACAGAGAAGACAGTTTATTCCTACTCCCAGACACCTCTCTGTACCACCCTCAGCCTTCCTGGTCTTACCTTGACTGGTCAGGGAGACGAAGATTAAGATGAACCAAAGGATCCCCATTGCTTTGGTTCTGCTGGAAACCTGCAGGGCTGAGTGTGAGACTTTGCAGAAGCCTCTGTGTGCTGCTGGCATGTGTGAAGAGGGAGAGAGCAGGCAGGAGTTAATTATATTCCAGTTTCAGGAGTAATACATTCTGCTGAGAAACCCTCTGTGTGTCTGTGTCGTTCTGACCCAGTGCTGCTGCTCTGAATGATGTTTGCTGGACATCGGCTTCCCCAATTCTTCCCCCAGTCAGTGGGCAGCATTTTTTGGCTGATTGATCTCCAGCTGCAGGCAGCTTAGTGGAAAGAGACCCAGGGGGACCTTCTGCCCTTTGGCTCCAGTATCAAAGTCTCTGGGGCACCGATGAGTGGGAGGGTGGGTGTCCTGCAAGGAAAGGCTCCTGAGGAGCTGCAAGGAGGAGGACAGTGCAGGAGTGATTCAGTTTTTTATCTGAGCCTGTGTGAATATTTTCTCTGGCTGAAGCCTGGATGTGATTTTTTTTTTCCTGCCAGAAAGCCATCCTAGCTTTGGCTTCTGAGGAATTCGTGAGGTTTCATTCCTGAGGATGATGAGCACATAGCACTGGTGGAGGAGGTAGCTGGTTAGCTGAGCAACACATCACTTGGTGGTAGTTATGTGACAGATACGCATCCCTTGCTGAAAAATCAGCCTGTGATACTGCAGCTCCCCTTGCCTGGCTGCTGCCCCTGCCTAGCCCTGTGGTGTGCTGCCTCTCCAGCTGTGTTACTACAACTGTTTGTGTGAATTCACCCTAAACTGGGCAGTTGGAAGATCAATTCCCTTCTCCCTAAAAAAATAAGTAGTTCAGATGCGCTTGATAAAGTTTGCTGTCCTGGATCAGCAGGCATGAAAAGCTTGATTCACAGAATCACAGAATCACTGGGTTGGAAAAGACCTTTAAGAACACTGAGTACAACTGTCCCTGTCCTGTTCTAAACCTCATCTCCCCATCTGTTAAACACCCCCAGGGGTGGGGACTCAGCCCCCTCCCTGGGCAGCCTGTGCCACAGCCCCACAACTCTGCCAGGGAAGAACTTTTCCCTCCCAGCTGAGCTGACCCTGCCCTGGCACAGCTTGAGCCCATTGCCCCTTGTCCCATCTCCTGTCCCCTGGCTGAAGAGACCATCGCCCACCTCTCTGCACCCTCCTGGCAGGGCAGGTGGGGAGAAGGTCTCCCCTCAGCCTCCTCTTCTCCAGGCTGAACACCCCCAGCTCCCTCAGCTGCTCCTCAGAGGATTTGCCCTCCAGCCCCTTCCCCAGCCTGGTTGCCCTTCTCTGGACTCGCTCCAGGACCTCCATGTCCTTCTTATGGTGAGGAGCCCAGAACTGGACCCAGCACTCGAGGTGCAGCCTCACCAGTGCCCAGTACAGGGGCACAATCACCTCCAAATTCATGTCACTTGAGATGCATTGTTGATTTTTGTATGAATGGCAGTCACAGACAGGACACTGTAGGCTCAGCATGATACCCTGGGTCATCTCAAGTGACACAATGTCCAGCAGTGGGCAACTGAGTCTGGCCCTAAAGCCAAGAAGGACAAAAGACAGATTTCGTCTGTCTCTAGGCTCAGATGGGTCAAAGCATCTTTTCCCATGCTGACCAACTCTGATCTAGGGCAGCCAAGTGCTGGTAAAGCTTTCATTTTCCTTGTCCACTTAATATTCTGATTGCTCCAGCACTCCATGGTCACCGGCTGGACTAGAAATAGGTCCCACCACCTTCTTGGAGTGAGAACTAGTCCCCCAGCAGTGGGACTGTTCCTGGGTCTAGAGCAAGGAGCTGATCTGGGACTTTACACAACTGTTTGAACACTGGAGAGCTTGGACTTGCTCCTCTGGGCTATGTGGTGGGCAAACCTGCAAGGCAGGTCTGGCAAAAGAGCCCTGGACCATTTCTACTAGAGAGATACTGATCTCAGAGGAAGAGCAGAGTCAGCAGACTGCCTGCTGCAGTCTGGTGATCATTTCCAAGCTATATTTGTTTGCTTTTTCTTCTGTTGTCTTTCTGAGATCCAGGGCCAACTTTGTTTGATCACAGAATCACAGAATCACAAGGTTGGAAAAGACCTTTAAGATCATCAAGTCCAACCATTCTCATCCTAAACTAAACCATATCCCTAAGTACCTCATC
Organism: Porphyrio hochstetteri; assembly: GCA_020800305.1. Classification (NCBI taxonomy): domain Eukaryota; kingdom Metazoa; phylum Chordata; class Aves; order Gruiformes; family Rallidae; genus Porphyrio; species Porphyrio hochstetteri. The sequence continues at coordinate 123,064,178 of CM036907.1, read as the reverse complement.
TACCCTTTTTTTGAACAAATCCAGGGAAGGTGACTCAACCTCCTCCCTGGGCAGCCTGTTCCAGGCCCTGACAACTCTTCCAGTAAAACATTTTTTCCTAACATCCAATCTGACCCTGCCCTGGCACAGCTTGAGCCCATTGCCCCTTGTCCCATCTCCTGTCCCCTGGCTGAAGAGACCATCACCTATCTCTCTATTACCTTCCTTCAGGTAGTTGTAGGTGGTGATAAGGTCTCCCCTCAGCCTCCTCTTCTCCAGGCTCAACACCCCCAGCTCCCTCAGCCGCTCCTCAGAGGATTTGCCCTCCAGCCCCTTCCCCAGCCTGGTTGCCCTTCTCTGGACTCGCTCCAGGACCTCCATGTCCTTCTGATGGTGAGGAGCCCAGAACTGGACCCAGCACTCGAGGTGCAGCCTCACCAATGCCCAGTACAGGGGCACAATCACTTCCCCAGACCTACTGGCCACACTGTTTTTGATACAAGCCAAGATGCCATTGGCCTTCTTGGCCGCCTGGGCACACTGCTGACTCATATTCAGCCTGCAGTCACCCAGCACCCCCAGGTCCTTCTCTGCCTGACAGCTCTCCAGCCAGTCTCCCCCAAGCCTGTAGTGCTGCAGGGGGTTGTTCTGTCCCATGTGCAGCACTCTACACTTGGCCTTGTTAAACTTCATCCCATTGGACTCAGCCCATCGGTCCAGTCTGTTCAGATCCCTCTGAAGAGCCTCCCCACCCTCAGGCAGATCAACACTCCCTCCTAGTTTAGTGTCATCTGCAAACTTAGTGAGGGAGCATTCAATCCCTTCATCAAGGTCATTGGTAAAGATGTTGAACAAGACTGGACCCAGGACTGAGCCCTGGGGGATGCAGTGCATTTCCACACCAACAGAGGACTGTGAGCTCTATTTTTCCCTGCAGCCCCTTCTAAGCTACATACCTCTCCTCTCCTCATCTTCTTCAAGACTTATAACTGATGACAAAGCTTGTCTGGTCCCACTCATCGCTGTGTGAGTGTGAGATGCACCCTCTCTTGATAGGGTTGGAGGACTGTTTGCTGTTCCTTGCTGTCTCCAACTCTGGAAGGCATGTAGTAGGCTAGGACCCTTCTCATGCTGTCCCAGATGCTGGTCCTCTCAGTAAGGATGCAGAGAAGTGAAACAACCCCCAAGAGAAGCTTTATTTCCTGTGGCCCATGACAGCATGTGTCAGGTCAGCCTTGCAAAGAGAGTTTGGAGGGTCTCTTGTGATCTAGGGTGGCAAAAGAAGGTGCACATGTGGACATCTTTTGTGACTGAATCATGAGATAAAATTCTGAGTGGAAGGAGCAGGACACATTGCAGTCTTGACAAAAATTAACCCCTCACCTCAGTGAAATAATCATTGCCTTTTCATAGAATCAGAGAATCACAGACTGGTCTGGGTTGGAAGGGACCCCAAGGATCACAGAGCTCCAACCCCCTGCCACAGGCAGGGCCACCAACCTCCAGGCCTGGAGCTACACAAGGTTGCCCAGGGCCCCAGCCAACCTGGCCTTGAACACTTCCAGGGACGGGGCATCCACCCCCTCTCTGGGCAGCCTGTTCCAGCCCCTCACCACTCTCTTTGTAAAGAACTTCCCCCTAATATCTAATCTAACCCTTCCTTCCTTCAGCTTTAATCCATCCCCCTTGTCCTGCCAGTCTCTGCCCTTTGAACAAGCCCATTCCCCTCCTGTTCCTCTGCTCCCTTCAGGTACTGGAAGGCTGCAATGAGGTCCCCCTGCAGCCTTCTCTTCTCCAGGCTGACCCAGCCCAGCTCCCTCAGCCTCTCTTTGTAGGGGAGCTGCTCCAGCCCTCTGATCATCTTTGTGGCCTCCTCTGACCCCTCTCTTTTGAGACCCAAAATTCTCCAAAGGGAACTTGTCCCACTGACAGCACACACACATATACCCACAGTTTGCTAGAATCAGTTAAGAATCAGGTTTGAAGTGACTTCTACAGGTCTCTGGTCCATCCCCCTGCCTGAAGCGTGGCCACCTGCAAACCATAGTTATATGGTTGTGGTGTTTGGTAGTAGCCATTACACACATACACATAATAACTGTACTTAGGAACATGGTTTGGTGAGTGATATAGGTGGTAGGGGGATGGTTGGACTAGGTGATCTTGGAGGTCTCTTCCAACCTGAATGATTCTGTGATTCTGTGATCTTCTCCATGGTCCCTGGGCCAAGCAGTGTGACCATCCTCATCACCATAGTGTCTGATCCTGTGTGTGGCTTTCCACACATTCCAAAGTGGAAATGGGGTGTAAGTGCAGTACAGTCTGCATGTAGCCATCTGTTTCTGGAGGATAAGGCAGGATGGACATGGCCAGATCATGATATTTGGCTTCAAGGCTAGAGAAGAGGCCCTGAGCTCTCATGGTTTACTAGAACAGTTGTAGAAGATACTGAAATGGCATGAAATTTTACTGAGTTTTCTGAGAGTGAGTTGTCAGTTTGGAAGATCTAAGGGTCAGGGAAGACCTGGACTCTGTCCCCAGCTTGCAATGCCTGATAGTATGGTCCTGGGCTTTGAAGTCACCAGGAAAACCCAGGAACTTAAGGCTACACACGTGCCCAAATGCCTCGTGGAGGCAACACACAACTGTTTGCCCAAGGCTACATCTTTCATCTATTTATTTGTTCACTTGGGTTCGATTTGCAAATGATTCCCTGCTATCTTTCCTCATATCTGCTGTCAGGTCTAAACATGTTTATCAATCTCCTTTCCTCCCAAACACTGTCCATCACCCCAAAAAAAGGAAGGAGACAGTCATAACTATGCCAAAGACCACAGTGACTATTTACTGGTGTAGACCATCCAGCTTCCATGCCCTAGCCTGGCTCTGCAGACACAGGTGGAACAAGCCCAACACTTGCTCTGTGTAAATAAAGAGCCTGAATTGTGCAATGCATGTCAGGACTTCATCCTTTGATGTGATAGAGAGCAGCCCTGCAGAGAAGGACCTGGGGGTGATGGTGGATGAGAAGCTCGACTTGAGGCAACAATGCATGCTCACAGCCCAGAAGGCCAATCGTATCCTGGGCTGTGTCAAAAGCAATGTGGCCAGCAGGTCAGGGGAGGTGATTCTGCCCCTCTACGCCGCTCTCATGAGACCCCACTTCAAGTACAGTGTCCACTTCTGGAGTCCTCAACATAAGGAGAAACTGTTGGAAAGGACCCAGAGCAGGACCACAAAGATGATCAGAGGGCTGGAGCACCTCTGCTATGAAGACAGGCTGAGAGAGTTGGGCTTGTTCAGCCTGGAGAAGAGAAGGCTCTGGGGACATCTTATTGCGGCCTTCCAGTACTTGAAAGGGGCCTACAAGGAAGCTGGAGGGACTTTTTAGATGGGCCTGCAGTGATAGGACAAGGGGGAATGGCTTTCAATTGGAAGGGGGTAGATTTAGGTTGGATATTAGGAAGAAATTCTTTACTATGAGGGTGGTGAGGTCCTGGCACAGGGTGCCCAGGGAAGTGGTGGCTGCCCCCTCCCTGGAGGTGTTCAAGGCCGGGTTGGATGAGGCCTTGAGCAGTCTGGTCTGATGAGCGGTGTTCTGGCTCATGGCAGGGAGCTGGAACTTGATGATCTTTAAGGTCCCTCCTAGCCCTAACCATTCTGTGATTCTATGATTCTATTTCTCAAAGGCTTGTCTGATTCTTGTACCTCTACATTTTGAGTTGGAGTTGCTCTGGGTAAAGACCACTATGGGTGCAGACATGGAGGATTGCAAGAGGGAGTCATCGTTGGTACTTCCATGCTCACTGAGAGTCTTTCTCTCTGAAAGATGGTGAGATGTTGAGATGCTGGGCAGTTGGTGGCCAGACAGAAACACGTAGGCTATCAGGATCTTAAAATAAAGCCTTCTTAGATAATAACTTGCAATGGCACTAGGGAGGAGGTCACAGAAGCAAAGCAGAGGGAACTTTGTACCCAAAAATCCTTCTAGTGGGAATTTCTTTTAATGAAGAACTGCTATGCTTTTTGAGCCCAATTTAGTCTGAGGGCAATTCTTGTGCAGGTGACTCCTTTGCCACCTCTGAATGTCTCTCTGCAGCATTTTAGTGCCAGTAATGTCAATACTGGGTGGCCACCTCATCTTTGCTGCCATAGTAATTGCTCCTGAGGCTGCTGGACCAGCTATCTGGGTTGTGGCATGACCCATAAACAGCTCAGCAAGGCACCACCGTTGATTATTTAAATATCACTTAAATCCTCCTGCCCTGGAAAAGCCCCCGTAGCTCATGGGGAGGAGTAGGCAATGCTCATTTGTGGCACGGTGTGTGATGTCCATCAAGGATGTGTCACCAAGGTATTTTTCTCAAATCAAGCTTTGGAAGAGCTGCTTTTGTTTCAGGTCTGGCTATAGGCTTGTGTGCTCAAACCCATCCAGCTGTTCCAGATGTGCCAGTTGGCTTTGTCTCGTGCCATTCAACCACTCGAGTCACCATGAACTGGTGGAGCAGCCTCTCACCTGCAAACTCCCTCTTTATTAGCCATTTCCTTCAATAAAAAGCCTAATTGCCCTCAATCCTGTAAAGCACCCAAGCATAACAACAGCAGGAGGCTGGCAAGCAAGAGCAGGCTAGTCAAGAAGACTGTAACAGAGAGGTGGCTTGGCAAGCCCACACTTCCCTCTGACTCCCCCACAGCACGATGCCTGGCAGTGGGATGAGGCAGAGGGACAGGGACAGCAGCTTCCTACAGACAGACACTGCCAGTTTTCTCAAAAACACCTCAGTTTCTTAGGAAATTGAAGAAAATTGGGTTCTCTAACCACTTCTGAGGCAGAGAAACCATCTGCAGCATCGCTTCTCTTTCCATGTCTTTCTGTTCTCACTTGTCTTTCCTCCAGGAAGAGCTGCTGACATTAAAAACTACTAAAATAATGCAGATCACCTTGTGTAGGCTGGACTGGCATCTACTATGCAATGCTTATATATTTGTGGGGTTTTTTCCTCCCTTGAGATATTTTTTTTGCCTGTTACATAAATTACCCTCCACCTTCCCCAGCAAAAAATACAAAGGGCTGGCAGCACTCAAAGCCAAAATGCTTTAAAAAAATCTCAGATTACCTTTATTTCCCTTTAGTACTCCATTGTGGGCAAAAACATGTGGCGTCAGGAAGGGTTCTGATGTTTCCAGGTGCAAGCCACACACACCTGCCTGATTTGGGATGGGTGGGTGTGTATAGGTGGGAAGGAAGGGAAGGGAAAGGGAAAGGGAAAGGGAAGGGAAAGGGAAAGGGAAAGGGAAGGGAGGGGAAGGGAAGGGAAGGGAAGGGAAGGGAAGGGAAGGGAAGGGAAGGGAAGGGAGGGGGAGGGGAAGGGAAGGGAAGGGAAGGGAAGGGAAGGGAAGGGAAGGGAAGGGAAGGGAAGGGAAGGGAAGGGAAGGGAAGGGAAGGGAAGGGAAGGGAAGGGAAGGGAGGGGAAGGGAGGGGAGGGGAAGGGAGGGGAAGGGAAGGGAAGGGAAGGGAAGGGAAGGGAAGGGAAGGGAAGGGAAGGGAAGGGAAGGGAAGGGAAGGGAAGGGAAGGGAAGGGAAGGGAAGGGAGGGGAGGGGAAGGGGAGGGGAGGGGAAGGGGAGGGGAGGATTGGGGAGGAAAGGGTTTGGATTGTAAGGGAATGTGGCTTCCAAGGACATTACAGCCATATTTCTGTGTATTCCTGTGTGTGGGTGTAAGAGAGACCTTCTGCCTCTTTCCATACACATCCAACTGCTGTATGTGTTTATTTAGCATTGCCTTTGTTATATAAAGACACATGTCACCTCTAGTTAATGATACACTTTGCATGTTGGGAAAACCAGGCATCTTCTTGACAATACTAGGAAGAAAAATTGCTTTCTTGTCCATGCAGGTCTGTGGTTTTCTGCAATCAATCTGGTGAGGTCTTTATTACACTTCTGTGCAGCACTTCCATCCCCTGTGAGGGCAAAGTCCCTCTTGTTCTCGCACACATTTAATTTCTGGGGGTACACAGTGACCCCCCTCGTCTTGACAAGTGTGGAAGTTGGATGTCGTGTCTGCAAGGAGAAGGATTCAAGACAAAGCAGCAAACATGACACCCCCATCTGAACAGACTCACGCACACAAAGTCACATGAAGTTCTTTCTGGTTACCACATCTCCAAAAGCCAAGGGTGCAAAGAGGGGCTGTGGGGGTCATCAGAGCACTTCTGGGACCCACCAACTTCACATAAAAACTGAGGGAGGGATGTTGGAAAGGCATGAAGGAGGTGGCTGCAGAATGACTGGGATGTGTGGGACACAGGGGGACATGGGCAGCCTCTTCTCAGTGTCTGTGGGGACAGGACAAGGGGCGATGGCCTCAAGTTGGAGCACAGGGAGTTCCACCCCAATGTGGGGAAGAACTTCTTCCCAGTGAGGGTGAGGGAGCCCTGGGACAGGCTGCCCAGGGGGGTGTGGAGTCTCCTTCTCTGGAGAGATTCCAGCCCTGTCTGGATGCCACCCTGTGTGACCTGTCCTAGGGAGCTGCTTTGGCAGGGGGTTGGACCCGATGATCTCTGGAGGTCCCTTCCAACCCCTGTGATTCTGTGATTCAGAGTCTGTGATTCTGTGCCTGCATTTCATTTGCAGCACAGAAGTAGGTGGTGCCAAATAAAGCTACGAGGCTTTACAACAAGCAGAAGGAATTCCTAATCTAGGGGGGAGGTGTGGGAATCCAGTAAGCACTTTTAAACACAAAGATGCTTAAATCTGAATGTCCTGATCTGCAAATTCATAAAGCCAGGAGAATATATACAGAACTGTAATTATATGGTTGTGGTGTTTGGTAGTAGCCATTACACACACATAGTAACTGTGTAGAAACATCTACTTCCAGCCACTGAGAGGTACAGGATGCTGGATCTGATGAGCCTTAGGTCTGATTAGCACAGTTGGCTGTAAAGCAAGTATTGACTTAATGAGGTATGTTGGCTATTGATGAGCTCCCAAAAATAAGCAAGTCTAGAAAGGATTACATAAATTTAGAGGCAAGAAGTCAGATGGTGGCTGACTTCACAGGAAAGCCCATGGCAGCGTGGATGCAGTCAGCAGTTCCCCAAAAGATGTTTATAGGAAGATATATCAAGGAATGAGGTATCTGTGTGTATCACAGTTTCTGGTTTCCTTCCCTGGGTGTCTGTTCTATTTGTTATTTGGCCAGGCCAATTCTGTTCCTGTGCTCCATTAATGAAAGGACAGCCAGGTCCAACTTTGTAGGTGGGAGGAGGTGGCTTAGGCCATTTGGGGACAAGGCAAGAGTGAGTTTTTCTGACTTCAGTAACCACAGAATCACAGAATCACAAGGATGGAAAAGACCTTTGAAGATCATCGAGTCCGTTCTCATCCTAAACTAAACCATGTCCCTAAATACCTCATCTACCCTTTTTTTGAACACATCCAGGGAAGGTGACTCAGCCCCTCCCTGGGCAGCCTGTTCCAGGCCCTGACAACTCTTCCAGTAAAACATTTTTTCCTAACATCCAATCTGACCCTGCCCTGGCACAGCTTGAGCCCATTGCCCCTTGTCCCATCTCCTGTCCCCTGCCTGAAGAGACCATCACCTATCTCTCTATAACCTCCCTTCAGGTAGTTGTAGGTGGTGATAAGGTCTCCCCTCAGCCTCCTCTTCTCCAGGCTCAACACCCCCAGCTCCCTCAGCCGCTCCTCAGAGGATTTGCCCTCCAGCCCCTTCCCCAGCCTGGTTGCCCTTCTCTGGACTCGCTCCAGGGCCTCAATGTCCTTCTGATGGTGAGGAGCCCAGAACTGGACCCAGCACTCAAGGTGCAGCCTCACCAATGCCGAGTACAGGGGCACAATCCCCTCCCCAGACCTACTGGCCACACTGTTTTTGATACAAGCCAAGATGCCATTGGCCTTCTTGGCTGCCTGGGCACACTGCTGACTCATATTCAGCCTGCAGTCACCCAACACCCCCAGGTCCTTCTCTGCCTGCCAGCTGAGAATCTCTCCAAATGTTGCCTGCTAGGGCAGGGCACCCACACATACCTATGCAGCAGGTTTTCTGACGTCGGGAGCAAGTTCCAAAGGCAGCAAACGGCTCTGGGCAGGATTTTGAATGGAAGCAGTAACCGTGGTATCCAACACAACGTAAGGTGTCCTTGGGCAAGCTGAGACCTACAGGAAGAAATGAGAATCCCACTTCAGTATCAGTCCATTTCTCATGGTCTTCCTCCTGCTGAAACCCCATGGACCCCAACTGGGGGTCTGATATAAATTCCCCCAAAGCCCAAGGCACCTTTTCAAGAAATTTTGGAACCTCAAAGGAGTCCAAGGAAGGCCTCTGTAGAGCTAGAGAAAAAGGTGGCTGTTGGTGGCAAGTATCTGAACCTGCATCCTGGTCATGCATGTTATAGTGAGTAGGGACAGCCCAGCCTTTGGATGCTTTTAAGATCTAGGACTGTAATGCTGGAGGTTGGCCATGCAAGGAACATCATGGCCCTTATGGGCCCTCAGATGTCCCCATGAATTAAAAAAACCCAAAGGCTGGGATCTGACCCAGTTAAGAGGGAAAAGAGGTTTGCCCAGCTCCTTCCTTCTCTGAAAGACTCCAGGGTGGGAAGTTTCATTAAGCATGAAGAAAAGCTGGGCTAAAAGCACAAAATGAGTCAGTGCAGCAGCAGGGTTGGGGAAGGGGGTATGTTGTAGTTCAACTTGAGTAATACAGGGGAACATCTCTGCCACTATTCTGCTGTACAATAAGGAGAAAATTTATAGCCCTGGGGTAAGAAGAGGCAGATTATTTTCAATGGCACTGCCTTCCAATAGTGCCCCAAAGTGGTAGAAAGAGACTTCAAAGAGTCCTAAGGAGCCAACACCCTGTAGTGGCTTCTGTAGGGAGGCTCTGGTTTGACATCTGGTCTCCATAGATTCATTTTCCACTTCTCCTACTAGACTGAGAAATAGGGAATGGCTCTAATGAAAGGAGCTGAAGAGCATGGAAGAGTACAGTCTGGAGGACTGCACAAGCTAGTTGTACCTCCTACACAGGCAGACAGGCATGGGTCTTACCCCTTACCTGGAACAGCCTGGAGGAGGAAGAGGAGAAGGGCCATGAGGCAGGAGAAGAGCTTCATGGTGGAAGATCTCAGCTGCAATGTAGAGACAGAGCCACAACACCAGAACCGTTGAGCAGTGGAAGAGGGAGCACTCTTTCATTTATAGGGCTGTGGGAGGAGAGGTGGCTGTCTGAGGGACCTTGGCAGTGGGGAGTGTGGATGGTGTTGAGTTCAGCTTGACCGCTGCACACGGCTAAACTCAAACAATGGCTGAGGGTCACAAGAGCAAGTGGAAAGGTAACTATACCTCCCCACACAGCCACTGGGAAGGCTGCTTCTCAATACCAACACACCTGGTGAGCTTCATTACGTGTTAACTTCAAAGATCAAGGTGGTTGATGATGAGTATAGCAGAAGGTCCAGGGTCCTGCTGCAATGTTTGCAGACTCCATTCATTAATGCAAATAAAAGGTCTTTTGCATCATTTCCCTGACTGAAAAATAAAATTTGAACCAACTAAACAACTAATTTTTGTTCTAAAAGTGTTAGTAGGTTGATGTTATGGACTCAGTTCAGGAGGCCAAATACACAGAATCACAGAATCACTAGATTGGAAAAGACCTTTAAGATCATTGAGTCCAACCGTCCCTGTCCTGTGCTAAACCATATCCCTAAGTACCTCATCTACCAGTCTCCAGGGTCGGTGACTCAACCCCCTCCCTGGGCAGCCTGTGCCACAGCCCCACAACTCTGCCAGGGAAGAACTTTCCTAATGTCTAACCTGAACCTGCCCTAGTGCAGCTTGAGGCAATTCCCCCTTGTCCTATCACCTAGGTGAAGAGACCATCGCCCACCTCTCTGCACCCTCCTGGCAGGGCAGGGGAGGTGGGGAGAAGGTCTCCCCTCAGCCTCCTCTTCTCCAGGCTGAACACCCCCAGCTCCCTCAGCTGCTCCTCAGAGGATTTTCCCTCCAGCCCCTTCCTCAGCCTGGTTGCCCTTCTCTGGACTCGCTCCAGGACCTCCATGTTCTTCTTATGGTGAGGAGCCCAGAACTGGACCCAGCACTCGAGGTGTGGCCTCCCCAGTGCCCAGTACAGGGGCACAATCACTTCCCTGGGCCTGCTGGCCACGCTGTTTCTGACACAAGCCAAGATGCCATTGGCCTTCTTGGCCACCTGGCCACACTGCTGACTCATGGTCAGTCTACTGTCATCCAACACGCCCAGGTCCTTCTCCTCCAGACAGCTTTCTAGCCACTCTTCCCCAAGCCTGTAGTGTTGTTATGTCCCATGTGCACTTGGTGTTGTTGAACCTCATCCCATTGGTCTCAGCCTAACTTGTTTGGATGCCTTTGAAGAGCATCCCTACCCTCAAGCAGATCAATACTTCCTAGACCCAACATAGGTCTAATTCCTGTGGGCTGCCCTAGGGTATCTCAAGAATCTCATGGAACTACCCAGTAAGACACAGGACCTCTGGGACAATCTGCATATGACTAGAGGGACAAACAGATGTGTATGGCCTGCCTTATGTAAAAATGGCACTGGACATTCATGTGTGGTCAACTGATTGAACCTCAACAGTCAGCACTAGACTCAGATATTGACATGCAAGCATCTGCAGTGGATGTGGCTGCACATTAATATTTAATTAGATGTTTAATTAGTGTTTCTAGGACTCAGATCATCTGTCTAGCTAGAGCAGGACCTCTAGAAGTGAACACACATGCAGAAACCTGCACTGAATAAAGGAGAAGGTTATAGAATCATTGGTAAGGTCGCTTTGTGATGCAATGATTGAAAGTTTTAATATGAAATAAAACACTTCTAAGTAGCAAGGAATCCTGCCCCAAAACACCACTGGGCTCTCTAGACCTCTCCCGTTGTAACCTAGGACACCTGGGGCACTGGTCCTACTCTGGTAGATGTCTGATTTGTTTCATATCACATACAACAGAGTAAAGAAGGTAAAATGAACATTTTTCTTTAGTCCTTAATAGTTTGAAAAAGAGCAGTAATGGATTTTGGTACCCCAAGGAAAAACAGGCAACAGCTCCAGGTCTGCAGCTGCCAACTTGCCTTGGTGTAATAAAATCCAGATTTATTTGTAAAGAGCAAGCCTACCCTGAACTTTCATACTCAGAGATCTAGTTTCATGCATTTGAATACATATGGATTTAGATACCCAACTGGTTTAAGGGGGGTTTTTTTTCCCTTTTGAGAGACCTGCATTGTAACTCCTGGTAAGCTGAAGTGTAGAAAATACATTTATCCAAACTTTTAATCTCATGCATTAATCAAAATTCTTACATTGTCCATGTAATCATCCTCAGACAACCTGGAAGTATTTAATGGATGATATTCCCCCTAAATAGCACCTACAGAAAATCACAGAATCATACAGTGGTCTGGGTTGGAAGGAACCCCAAAGATCACAGAGTTCCAACCCCCCTGCCACAGGCAGGGCCACCAACCTCCAGGCCTGGAGCTACACAAGGTTGCCCAGGGCCCCAGCCAACCTGGCCTTGATGGAGAGGGACTGCTTATCAGGGAGTGAAGTGACAGGATAAGGGGCAGTGGGTTTAAGCTGGAAGAGGGTAGGTTTACATTAGGTATTAGGAAAAAATTCTTCACCTCTGAGGGTGGTGACACCCTGGCACAGGCTGCCCAGAGAAGCTGGGGCTGCCCCTGGATCCCTGGCAGAGTTCAAGGCCAGGCTGGATGGGGCTTTGGGCACCCTGGTGTAGTGGAAGGTGTCCCTGCCCATGGCAGGGGGTTGGGACTAGATGGGCTTTGAAGTCCCTTCCAACCCAAACCAGTCTGGGGTTCCGTGGGGCCTCAGCCCTTATGACAAACATGAGTTAGAGCAGAAGCTTAATAAAATATTTGTTAATAAAATCAAAGCTTAATAAAATATGATTCCTCCTCCTTTGTGTGAGATACAGAAACCTGGCACGTTGACAGAACATCATGTCTTCATTTGTTCTATTTTTAGTGGATAAAATTGGATTATTTTTTTCCTCCTTAAACCAAGTAATTGCATCTAGCAGCATGAGAAGTTACCTCCAGAAGGAAAACAGGGAAATCATGTGCTCAGCATCAGAAATGGAAGAAAAATCCTTTTATTGAAGAATCATGAATAACCCTAAATTAAAGAAACTGCCCTTTGACTACACCAGAAAGTGTCCACGATGTCCCACGTCCTGCTGCCCACACACAGAAATCATGCTGTCCTCTGATAAGGGTAGGTACAAAACGTTACCAGATCAATGGGTTTGTGGTTAGCTCTCCTGAGTCATCTACAGCCTGGGCTGTACACGTAGCTGAACTTCTGAGAGACACATCAAGCTGGAAAAAACAGGAAAAAAACCCACCAACAACAGGGGTTTGATTTGGGATGGAGTGAACTGGGAATTCTGCTATGAAATTCCCATTGGGAACCCCCCCAAAACCAATACTTCAGTCAACATGAAAAACTTTTGTTCCTACTGAAATGAAACCTTCTGTGCTGTGTGTGTTCAAGACACAAAGGAAAGAAGAGTTGGATCTGCAGAAACTCCTCCCTGAAGTTGTGCTGCTTTAGTTTAACCCAGGCTTTTAGAGCAGCAGAAAGAACCAGAACCCAGGCAGGCTTTTGTACCTGGAAAATAGCTGAGGAACAGTCGTCACCTTCAGCTGAAATGTCACCCACACTGTTTTCTCTCCATTTAATAAGTGTCACCAATATCTGCAGGTTGTAGATCCCCTCACAACTTTGGACCCGAATTGTTGCAGACTTCATGCAAACATCAGATCGTTATTTCTTAATTAACAAAGGATCCTAGGTCTATTCTGGGATGGCTAATGGCCTGAGGTAGTCCTCAGGGACATGGCATTTTTCCTAATATCCAGTTTTTCCTAATATCCAATCTGAACCTCCCATGGTGAAACTTGAGACTATTTTCTCTTGTCCTATCACTCATTATTATGCAGAAGAGGCCAGTTCCTACCTCAAGACATCCTCTTTTCAGGTAGCTCCAGAGGGTGATAAGGTCTCCCCTCAGCCTCCTCTTCTCCAGGCTGCACAGCCCCAGCTCTCTCAGCCTCTCTTCATCACACCTGTTATCCAGACCCCTCACCAGCCTGGTTGCCCTTCTTCTCACCCTCTCCAGCACTTCAGTGTCCTTCCTACACTGCAGCACCCAAAACTACACACAGTAGTCGAGGTGGGGCCTTGAGTTCCCCATCATTACTCTTACATCATGCAGAGCAAGCACCTGAATGTTGAAGAGCTAGGAAGAATTTAGACCTCAGAGAGAAAGTAACAGGCTGTTAAGGAAAGCTGTGCAGATTAATTAAGGTTCTTCTCACATGGTTTTGGTTTGAATGGCTTGTTATCTTATGGAAAACATATGTATCAGAGTGCATCAGCCCGTGCTTCTGCAGAGAGCTCATTTGGTTCCATAATGTGCTTAAAGAAAAACATGTGGGAATTGGCAGAAAGTCTCCTGAGGGCTGAGTCAGCACATCCCACTGCTCTCCCACACTCCAGTTCCTCAAAGGCTAGGGCTGTACCCCAAGAACAAGGTGTTGTGGCAGTCTAGAATGGACCAGCTTGGTTTGTGCTTGGGCTGCCAGGACTTAGAATTGTAGAGTCACAGAATGGTTAAAGTGGAAGGGACCTTAAAGATCATCAAGTCCCAACCCCCTGCCATAGGCAGGGACACCTCTCACCAGACCAGACTGCTCAAGGCCTCATCCAACCCGGCCTTGAACACCTCCAGGGAGGGGGCAGCCACCACTTCCCTGGGCACCCTGTGCCAGGGCCTCACCACCCTTGTAGGGAAGAATTTCTTCCTAATATTCAATGTAAATCTACCCCCTTCCAATTTAAAATTGAAGCCTCGGAAAGCTGGAATCAAAACTCACTCCCCCTTGTTCTATCACTACATCCCCCTCTAAAAAGTCCCTCCCCAGCTTTCCTGTAGGCACCTTCAGGGCCTGGAAGGTGCTATAAGGTCCCCCTGGAGCCTTCTCTTCTCCAGGCCGAACAACCCCAGCTCTCTCAGCCTAAAGACTTCATTTACATGTAACATATTGTACTATCAAAAATGATGTTTTTCTACTTAAAAAGTAAGATTATCTCATCTTAGTGGCAGACAGCATTGTGGGTTCCCGTACCTGGTGTCTGAAGCCATTGTTCAACCCCTGAGTGCTCACAATGTTCTCTCACACAGGACCAAACGCGTTAGGGATGCCAATAAACTAGAAGATGTGGGACTGTTGGAGAGGGTTCAGAGAAGCCATGGAAATGATCAGAGGGCTGGAGCAGCTCCCCTGTGAAGAGAGGCTGAGGGAGCTGGGCTGGTTCAGTCTGGAGAAGAGAAGGCTGCGGGGGGACCTCATTGCAGCCTTCCAGTACCTGAAGGGAGCAGAGGAACAGGAGGGGATTCAACTTTTTAAAAGGATAGACAATGACAGGACAAGGGGGAATGGATTAAAACTAAAGGAAGGAAGGTTTAGATTAGATATTAGGGGGAAGTTTTTTACAGAGAGAGTGGTGAGGTGCTGGAACAGGCTGCCCAGAGAGGGGGTGGGTGCCCCGTCCCTGGAGGTGTTCAAGGCCAGGTTGGATGGGGCTCTGGGCAACCTTGTGTAGCTCCAGGCCTGGAGGTTGGTGGCCCTGCCTGTGGCAGGGGGGTTGGAGCTCTGTGATCCTTGGGGTCCCTTCCAACGCATCCCAGTCTGTGATTCTATGATTCACTCACAGCTCAGGAAGTCCTGAGGACAGAAACACTTTGTCACTTTTCTGCCTTTTCAAGGATATTTGGACAAACAAAAAGCAACCTTTCACAGAACAAAACGAAATTATGTGCTGTGTTTATGGACGGGATGCCCATTACCCCTTACTTCTTTCTTTTGGGCAGCAGTGTTGCATCTCAGGACATAAATGAGGGTTATACAAGAGGTGCCAACTGCGAGAGTTTGCCGATGTCGTGAGCAGCACCCTCGGTTCTGCAGGTGTAGGAAAAGCAGGGGACAAGTGAGATTCACAATACAGTTTTCATAATGATCTGTCCACACAGTGTTTGAGTTGTGCTACTGACAGTCATACTGAAATGGTAGCTGGCAGCAAGAGTTCTCACAGATTCACAGGATCACAAGGTTGGAAAAGACCTTTGAAGATCATCAAGTCCAACCATTCTCATCCTAAACTAAACCATATCCCTAAGTACTTCATCTACCTTTTTTTGAACACATCCAGGGAAGGTGACTCAGCCCCTCCCTGGGCAGCCTGTTCCAGGCCCTGACAACTCTTTTAGTGAACATTTTTTTCCTAACATCTAATCTGAACCACCTTCTCCTTCAGAAGAGAAGAAACCAGTGCCACTCACCTGAGCCTGTTTCTACACATGATATTTATTGATGTTGTTCTGACCCAGTGGCCTTGATATCAACAATACAAACCTGAGCATTGTTCTCTGCTGTTCTGGTTTCCTTGTGAGCTTTTCTTTTCAAATTTGGAGGCAGCATTGAGTGTCCCAGACAGCCATGAGGCAGGAGGTTTATGCCCACTTTCAGGCACTCCAGGGAAATGAAAGAAACTAAGACCTTGACATGAAAATTTCAGTTGGCTCAGGTTCCCACTGAAGTTAAGGGGAACATCTCAGCTCTTGGACAGGGTCCTGTGTTGTCCTTTGCCAGGCTGGAGCAGGAACCCACCTTTCTGATTCTGCAAAGTTATTTTTAAAATTGAAAAAATAAAAGATTGTCCTGTTCTCTTTAATGATGGACAGGAAAGGTTTGGGCTTTTTTCTTTCAGGGGAAATGAAGGACAAATGCAAAACCTCAGGTGTGTTAATAACCTGATAGAGGACAAGTGTTTGTCCAATAACCCTACATCCAAAATGCTTCCCTGTCACTTCCAGCCTTTGCACAGGACTGTCCTCACCATCAGGCTGTAAGTGTTTAGGCAGTCACAGTCCCCTTCAAAGTAGGATCAGAAATTTTATCCCAGAAATAAGTCTCCACATTTGGAGTGCCATCCAATGCCTTTCCATTTCCTCTTCCTTGTTCTCCTCCTCATCTCCCAAGTTATTCAGGTCAGAGACATGTTTTATAGGGGCCACAGAAGAAATACATATGGGCAAAGCAGGGACACCCTCCACAAGCCCAGGGTGTCCCAAGCCCCATCCAACCCGGGCTTGAACCCTGCCAGGGATCCAGGGGCAGCCCCAGCTTCTCTGGGCACCCTGTGCCAGGGCCTCCCCCCTCCCCAGGAAGGATTTCTGCCTCCCAGCCCCTCTCCAGCTGCCCTCCTGCAGCTGAAGGCCGTTCCCCTGGGCCTGGCCCTCCCTGCTCTGGGCACCAGCCCCTCTCCAGCTCTCCTGGAGCCCCTCAAGGGATGGGAAGGAGCTGGGAGCTCTCCCTAGAAGCAGCCTTCTCTTCTCCAGGCTGAGCCAGCCCAGCTCTCCCATCCTGGCTCCAGAGCAGAGGGGCTCCAGCCCTCTCATCATCTCCATGGCCTCCTCGGGACTCGCTCCCACAGCTCCATGTCCTTGTCCTGGGGAACCCTGAGCTGGAGGCAGCGCTGCCGGGGGGTCTCTGTCCCAGAGCAGATCACAGGGGCAGAATCCCCCTTTCCCAGCCCTGCTGGTCCCAGTGCTGGGGATGCAGCCCAGGATATCACTTTGAGAGAAAGGGAGTAAGCATGAGAAGGGTGGGCTTCCCTTTCATTTTCAGTCAGTGGTCCTGGGCTGGCTCTGAAGTAACCTGGGACCCTAAAATGATGGGAAACATCTGCCTTCCCCAAGAGCTTACACAGGTTTGCGTTACAGCAGTGTAAACCAGCAGTCTGTCACTGGGGTTGGGGTGCAGCATTCCTCAAGCTAGCTGGGAAAACTGTCCTTATTTATAACGTTCTGAGGAGTTGGGAGGTGTTACTGGGGGGAAATGGGGTGTTCTGCTGAGAAATTTGAAAATACAATTATCCTATCAGACTGGTGTCATACAGACATCAATATATCCTCCTTAAAAACAAGCACAGCAAACCCAAGTGATCAGAGATGTCTCCTGCATCTCTCCAAGACATTTTTTACATATTTATGGGATGTATCCACTGCCTAACATGCAAATACAGCTCTGTGGGGAGAGACCTACTTTAATTGTCCAAATCTTTGAGCTTACTCCCACCCTCAGGCAGGATTCAGTTGCCTGAATGTAACACCACTGTAGTATCCAAGATGCTTGCGTGGGACAAGGGTCTATCGAACCCTCAGAAGCTTCTGGGGAGGCAAATGTAGGCCAGCATATCCCATGATGCCTGAATTTTGGCAGCTGAATTGATCCCTTTTTTTTCATGCAGCTGGAAATTAATCAAATACCTGAGTGGGATAACTGAGGAGATGTGATGCTGGGAGGTGGTCAGGCAGCAGACAAAGCTCCACATCTGTGGTTTCACTGCCAGAAAATTTTGGGCTGATGAGGCTAGAATAATAACTGAATAATAATAAAATATAATAGTGGAGAAAGAATTGTTTTACCAAGAAGGAAACAAGCTGAATTTCCAGCCTGGTCTAAGGATGGATAGTCGTTCACGGAGCAAAATTCATCTCCAGCCTAGCTTTACAGCTTGTGGAGCTCATGAGCTGGTTCTTGGCTCCCTCTCGTGGGAGGATGTGCTGGTAGAGGAGGGGACAGCAAAGCCCTTCCCGTTCGCAGGGTTAGCTCAGAAGGAAAGCAGGTACCTGCCCCTTTGCTCCATCTTCAGCATTAATAATTCACAGAGTAAGTGAGTGATGATGATGCGTTTGGAGAGCAGGGATGGACTTTGCTTTCAGACATCGAATTTTAGGGACCTGAGTGAGCTGCTCACATTCAGCTAAGTGAACTTTTTCTCCTAAATTCATATAACTTTGTCTCACTTATATAAATTTCAGAAAAAATAGTAACAATGGGAGCTCTGCTGCCTAGTGCACAGGTAGGCACCTCTCAGACAAGTTCCTAAAGCAGCATCCCACCCCAGGAGACTTTCACATAGAGCTTCATACTTTGCTAATCATAGAATCATAGAATCACAGACTGGTCTGGGTTGGAAGGGACCCCAAGGATCACACAGTTCCAACCCCCTGCCACAGGCAGGGCCACCAACCTCCAGGCCTGGAGCTACACAAGGTTGCCCAGGGCCTTGAACATCCCCAGGGATGCATCTATTACACTATCAATTATGACCTCCCCTCATTTGGGTGCTGTAATTTTAATTTGCATTTATAAACAATTATCTTGAGTTTTTTCTGTTTGTTTCTCAAGGATTTTTGTGAAATGGATCATCTTAGTAACAGCAATAAATCCAGCATTACATCACAAGCTTGCATATACTGAATAGTTTATTTTCTTTTAAAAGAGAGGTGTTGGTGGTGGTGTCAGGAGCTCTGACTCTTAAGGTTTTTAATATTAGCTCTGGAACAAACAGGAACTGACTGCAAAGATGTCAGAATTTGTGATGTGAGGCAGAAGGCAGGGCAGTGGGGAACAATGTGGGATGAAATGGAGGTGGGAGAAAGCAGAGATGGGTTAGGCAGATAAAAACCCCCATGCTCTGAAAGAGAAAATGAATGAGGCAGATGGAGGATCCAGTCCATGGGAGGTCCAGAGGAATCAGGACATTCATGAATGAGGTGTAACAGCTGGTTTTGGGAAAAATCCCTGATGGATTTCTGATGTCATACTCCTTTCAGAGCACATGACAGAGGAAGGGGTAAGTCAGAGCCAGCACAAAGCCCAAGGCCTGTTACCCACCACTTCCAGAAGGACACCAAGGCAACCTGATCCCCATCACCTCCACCATGGCCAGGCTGTGGGCAGGACTAGGTTGAGCCAGGCAGGAGTCTTCTCATGCTTTGTCCACCCCAGCCCCCTGCCCATATTGTGCCCCCACCCTGACCCTGCCCCAGCAGACTTCCTCCAGCACGCCAGGGCAAGCAGGGAGCTGGAGAGAAAGAAGGGTTTCAACTCCTCTCTGACACCCTTGTCCATGGCAACCTCACATTAACCACCCCAGGGAAGGAATGGGCAGCTGGAGCTGATGCTGGACCTTGCCTGCACTGGTGGGACATCTTCCTTCCTTGCAGAAGATCCAGCTGCCATTCATAGCCAATTTTGTCTGGGGCAGGACACCAGGAGCTGTGACTGGACTGAGCCCGTGGCCTGTGTGCTATTAACACTGCTCACTGCTATTTCTGGGTACATACCCAAAGCCAACTTTGGGCTGGGCTGCAGGAGGGGACCTGGTCTCTTCCCTGTGCCTGCCCTGGGCTGCCATTCTCCCTGCAGATCACCCCACCCAGCATCCTCCAAATGGGACACCCTTCTGCAGCCAGGCCTTGGCCATCCTCTCCTCAGGTTGCCCCTTCCCCTGGATAACTAAAGTCCTCTGGGTGTTCTGTGATTCCCCTGGGGTGGTCCCCATGGAGAGGACAACCCCACCGCCCAGGCTGGGGTCTGTGCCAGGCAGCTGCATCCCTCCATCCCGACCTCGTGGCGCAAGGGCAGCGCGTCTGACTCCAGATCAGAAGGTTGTGTGTTCAAATCACACCGGGGTCAGCCTTGGGGCACCACTCACCACCCTCTGTATTGCCTCTGCTTTTCTGGGGGGCTGCTCTGCATCAGGGGCAGGGCTCTGCAAGGCACTGCCAAAGTCTAGGGGGCACCTCAGGGGGCTGAGGGGGGGGAAATGAGGTGTCCAGAGCTTTCCTTTCAGCTGGGATGGAGGTGTTAGGAACCATGAGGTAAGGTGCAGTGGGTCTTGAGGTGGCTGTCTGCTACAGCTGGCCCCATCAACAAGCTCAAAAATGTGAGGTGTCCCTCATACAAGTGCAAGGAGTATCGTGATCAGACTGGGGGGACCTGGACTTACCCGCAGTAATGCTTGCCTGGGACATGGGGTGGTCTGGAGTGGTCCAGGGGGTTTCTGGAGGCCACCATGGGCACTTCTTCAGTGCAGGGTTATGGAAATAGAGGCAGGCTTCTGATGGACAGCAACCAGAAGTTTTTTCACCAAGATGAAAAAGGAGGTTTGGGGGCCTCCAATCTCATCAGCCTCATCTGAGAGCCCAGGTGAAGACATAGGAAGAAATACTCCAGAAAGACATGTCCAGATGAAGGAAGGATGTGGCCACACCTGCAAAGAGGGACTGATGATTCACCCAAACTGGATCACTCTCACCCAGCGTGATAGGTTCCTTTGAAGAGATGACTTCCTCAGTGGTCAAGAGGAGACCAGGGAACATCATCTCTCTGGGCTATGGCTGGATCTCTGGCAACAGGCTGTCCGAGACGTGTCCCTGTGGCAGCACACAGAGACAGAGCGCCCAAGGGTGATCACTGGGCAGCTGGCAGAGTGGCTGGGCCAGGGCAGCAGCCATCAGTCCTTCCCTGTCGTTCATCAGTGCTTGATGTGGCACTGGGTGGTGTTTGGTGCCTGTGTGATGGGCACAGAGGATCTTCTGCAGAACGAATCACAGAATCACAGAGCTGTAGGGGTTGGAAGGGACCTCCAGAGCCCATCAGGTCCAACCCCCTGCCAAAGCAGGGTCCCTAGGACAGGGCGCACAGGGCGGCGTCCAGACGGGGCTGGAATCTCTCCAGAGAAGGAGACTCCACACCCCCTGGGCAGCCTGTCCCAGGGCTCCCTCACCCTCAATACTTAACTAAACCTTAATTAACTATAACTTACTATACTTAACTAAACCCCCTTGCACCCTCCCCTGCTCCCCTCTGGTCCATCCAGCGACCAGAAGCCCCCGGAGCTCCAGGAGGACGAGGGCCAGTGGCGCAATGGACAACGCGCCTGACTACGGATCAGGAGACTGCAGGTTCGACTCCTGCCTGGCTCAGTGTTTTCCTGCCCAAAGCCTGGCCATACTGATGGAGACAGGAGACCTCTTTCTCTCTGGTGGCCTGCTTTTGTCCAGTGTTCTTCCCTCCCTGCTGGGGTTCCTTCATAGCAAAAATTCCCTTGCATTTGGGTAGGTTCTGAGTGGATGTACCAGCCAAAGAAAAAATTCCTTGAAAGGGTTGTAAGTCACTGAGAGGAGGGCCCAGAGGCTGTGGAGTCTCCAGCCCTGGAGGTATTCAGAGTCCAAACAGGCAAGGCATTGATCTGAATGTCATGAGATGAGCAGAAATTTGGACTAGAGACTTCCAGGTGTTATTTCCAATCTGAATCACTCTATTATTCAATGGGAAATTCCTGCATCCATGTTCTTTTGCTGCTCCATCCCACACTGACAGGCTCATGGGCTTGTCACCACCTTTGTGGTGCTTTCACTTTGCCTGTGGCTTGGACAAGGAAGATCAACAATGCCCTTGTACAGGCTAGCCCAGACCAACAGGCCATCCAGCAAGACCTCACTGTCCACAGCTTGCCTGCTCTGCCCTCTGTCATCAGGCAGGAGTAGAGTGGAGGATGAAACTGGTGGCCTTGGGCTGGGCTCCACTCTCAGCTGTGGACCCTGGCTCCAGAGAGCCCTGGACCTCTCCAAACTGTGCATTGGCTGGGAACTGCAGCCACACCTCCCATGGAGAAGGCAAGATGTTTCCTCCCACCAGAGCATCTGAGGGGATGGAGGTCACCATCTGCTCTTGCTTCCTGGCATCCTTGTTGGGGGACTCAGCCAAGGCACCTTTACTCCTGGGTG
The DNA here is from genome assembly GCA_020800305.1 of Porphyrio hochstetteri. Taxonomy (NCBI): domain Eukaryota; kingdom Metazoa; phylum Chordata; class Aves; order Gruiformes; family Rallidae; genus Porphyrio; species Porphyrio hochstetteri. Next base: position 123,042,460 of record CM036907.1, on the reverse strand, counting down.
GTGGGACCAATACTGACCTCTCTCCCATAGGTTAGTGGGGCAAGGCTGCCATGGATGGGGCAGGAGGGAGCTGGGTGAGGTGTTGTCACTTCTCTTTGACCACCAGCAGACCCAGGTGGTAGGGAAAGAACAGTGGGGACACCAGGGTGTGGGGCCAGTGGCGCAATGGACAACGCGCCTGACTACGGATCAGGAGACTGCAGGTTCGACTCCTGCCTGGCTCGCTCTGAAACTGCCTGGAGGAGACAAAGGGACAGCTGTCCTCATGAGGTCCTTCCCCTTCTAGGTGTTTTTTGTCCATCTCTCTAGCATCAGCATCACAGGAGCATCACTTTCAACATGCTGCATCACAGCTGCCAGCATGCCACCTGCTTCAAGACCCACCACTCCTCAAACCCTTTTTGTTGTGGCCTGCTGACTCCCTGCACTGACAGGCAGCACAATTGCTCCTGAGGTCTCTGAGTGTGTGTTTTCTTCATAAGGCCCATGCAGGTCTCCTCTCTGTCTTCCTGAGCACCACCCAGTGAAAGCTACCTGAAGCCTCACTAGTAACTGTGGGTAAGGGGTGGGTGGAAAATCATAGAATCACAGGCTGGTCTGGGGTGGAAGGGACCCCAAGGATCACAGAGCCCCAACCCCTGCCACAGGCAGGGCCACCAACCTCCAGGCCTGGAGCTACACAAGGTTGCCCAGGGCCCCATCCAACCTGGCCTTGAACACCCCCAGGTACGGGGCACCCACCACCTCTCTGGGCAGCCTGTTCCAGCCCCTCACCACTCTCTCTGCAAAGAACTTCCCACTAATATCTCCTCTCACCCTTTCCTCCTCCAGCTTCACTCCATCCCCCTTGTCCTGCCAGTCTCTGCCCTTTGAACAAGCCCATTCCCCTCCTGTTCCTCTGCTCCCTTCAGGGACTGGAAGGCTGCAATGAGGTCCCCCCACAGCCTTCTCTTCTCCAGGCTGACCCAGCCCAGCTCCCTCAGCCTCTCTCCGTAGGGGAGTGTCCTGGTTTCAGCTATGATGGAGTTAATTATTTTTAGCAGTGGATGGAATGCCATGTTTGGGTGTTAGGATGAGAACAGTGCTGATAGCACCCTGATGTTTCTAGTTGTTGCCGGGCAATCAAGGACCTTTCTCAGCTCTGCATACTTCCTTACTAGTGAGAAAGGAGGGGACGTAGCCAGGACAGGTGACCCGAACTGGCCAAAGAGAATATTCCATGCCAGTTACGTCATGTTCAGTATAAAGGGGGACTGGGGGGAAGAGGAGGAGACAACACCAGGACGGGCAGTTTCCGGGTTTGGGGACGGCTCTAAGCGGTGCGGCCTGGGTTCTGTGGTTTGGTGAGAAACTGCATTGTGTATCACCAGTTTCATCTATTTTGTACTTCAAACTTCTGTTATTGTTATATCTAGTTTTCTGTTATTGTTTAGTAAACTATCCTTATCCCAACCTGCGTGGTTCTGGTTTATAGGTTGTGGTTTCTTTTCCTCCTTCTTCCTTCCCTTTTTCCCCTCCCCCAACTTTCCCTCCCCCTTCCTTTTAAAAGTACAAGCGACTGTGTGGGGTGCGGCCCTCGGCCGGGGCAAAACCACGACAGTCATTTTGGCGCCCAACGTGGGGCACGAACGGTTGGGATAACGGTAGATCTGACCCTAACTATCGCAATTAAGATAAGCACTGTTGTTTAAGCAATCTCTGGTCACGATGCTGTGGTATTTATTCACAAGGCTGTGGTATCAAAACCATCGCATGCTGTATACAATCCTGGCAGGATTCTTTACTCTCTCAGGTCTGCAGCTCCCATATTTGTTCCCATACTTCATTATAGTGTATTTTATGATATCGGTCTATGATACAATAATATCGATGACCATGAGCTTAATCTGGTACTTGTATGAGGTTTTGCTGTCCTGTCCATTCTTTGGACAGGGAGGGGTTAATAACAGCACTGCTTTCTTTTCCTTTGGGCTAAATACAACAGCTCTTATGACAATTTTTGAAAACCTTCAATATCTCTGGGATATTCAAACTAGCATTTTGCTATTGGTAGGTTTGGGGCAGATGGTTCAGTTTTTGTTATATATCAAGCATAGGTTTATGAATACCACTGAAGAGCTTTCTCCGAGACAGAATAATCACGAGTGGCAGGGCATGTGGCAAAGTATGGGCAAGTACCTAGGTACTTTCTCACGCCCGATGGTTTGGAACTTCACTCCTGAACAGCTACAAGACCCCGATCAAGTGACTGCATACCTAAAGAAAAATTGCTGTAGGTTTCCCAGAGATGGACACCTTACTGCACTGTGCTGGGCTCTGGCCACTATTTATCAAACACTGCTTGATAGCAGGCAGCATTGTCAGCATTGTCAGCATTGTCAGCACTGTCAGCACTGTCAGGGAGAAGGGAAAGGAAACAGACTGGCAGATACTATAGCTGCTGCAACCACTGGGGCTGACACTGCAGCTACTGTAATCTCTACAGCAGACAGTGCAGATGATCAGAAAAACCAACCCACACCAGTGTCTGTTGCTCCCGTACAAAAGAGGAAATGCACAAAGAAATCAGTTCGCACAGTGACGGATGATGATGATGATCAACCAGGGCCATCTCGAGGATATCAGGAGGAGGCAGAACCAGAGATTGTTACCCGATCCCTGACTTTGAGTGAGCTGCGTGAGGTTCGAAAAGATTTCACCCGCCACCCAAGTGAGCACATTATCACTTGGTTGCTCCGATGTTGGGATCACGGGGCCAATAGTTTGGAGTTAGAAGGCAGAGAGGCCAAGCAGTTGGGATCCCTAGCTAGAGAAGGAGGAATTGACAAAGCAATTGGGAGGAGGCCGGAAGTCCTCAGCCTCTGGAGGCGACTACTGTCAAGTGTGCAGGAAAGATATCCCATAAAGGAATATATTACATGTCAGACACCCAAGGGTAACAGCATAGAGACAGCTATCCAGCACCTGAGAGAATTAGCTGTACGGGAGATAATTTATTATGATCTGGACAATTCACGGCTTCCCGCTGATCCCGATGAAGTCCTATGCACTCCAGCTATGTGGCGTAAGGTTGTACGAAGTGCACCAGCAGGGTACACCAATTCACTGGCAGTAATTGACTGGACTGATATGGATCCACCAACCGTAAATGAGGTGGCCTGCCGACTCAGGAAATACCAAGACAGTGTTTCCCTCTCCGTCATTGCAGCAGTAGAAAAACTGGTTCAACGACTTGACAACAATGTGTCCAACTCCCAACCCGTATGGAGCAATGTTGCAGCTACTGGGAGAAAGCGTCCATCGTTCCAAGAGGGAGAATACACACCACGACGTACATTGTGGTTTTACCTGCTTGATCATGGAGAGGACATGAGGAAATGGGATATGCAGCCCACCTCAGCCCTTCGAGCACGAGTAAATGAGCTGCGGGGTAAAACATTCGCACAACGAGATTCTGCCAGGAAGAAGGCTGCACCAGTTTCTACTGGGCAGTTCCCTAGACCAACTGGAAGGCCTACCTATATGTCTGATGTGTCTGATCCTCTTGAAGGTACCTCTAAGTCCTTTATGCAACCAGTGGAAAACAAATATGATCAGCAGCAATAGAGGGGCCCTGCCTCCAGCCAGGTGGAGGAGAGGGATAATCGGGTTTATTGGACTGTGTGGATCCGATGGCCTGGCACGTCAGATCCACAAGAGTACAAAGCTCTGGTGGATACTGGTGCCCAGTGTACTCTAATGCCATCGAATCATGAAGGGGTAGAACCCGTTTGTATTTCTGGAGTGACAGGGGGATCCCAACAACTAACTGTGCTAGAGGCTGAGGTGAGCCTAACTGGGAAGGACTGGGAAAAACACCCCATTGTGACTGGTCCAGAAGCTCCGTGCATTTTAGGTATAGATTATCTACGTAGAGGGTATTTTAAAGACCCAAAAGGGTACCGATGGGCTTTTGGAATAGCTGCTTTGGAAACAGAAGGAATTGAACAACTGTGTGCCTTGCCTGGACTCTCGGAGGACTCTGCTGTTGTGGGGTTGTTGAAGGTTGAAGAACAGCAAGTGCCAGTTGCTACGACGACGGTGCACAGACGACAATACCGTACTAACCGAGATTCCCTGATTCCCATCCATAAGTTGATTCGTCAACTGGAGAATCAGGGAGTGATCAGCCGAACCCACTCACCCTTTAATAGTCCCATATGGCCAGTGAGGAAGTCCAATGGAGAGTGGAGGCTGACAGTAGATTATCGTGGCCTAAATGAAGTCACTCCAGGTATGAGTGCTGCTGTGCCAGACATGTTAGAGCTCCAGTATGAATTGGAATCGAAGGCAGCCAAGTGGTACGCCACAATCGACATTGCGAATGCTTTCTTCTCGATCCCACTGGCGCCAGAGTGCAGGCCACAGTTTGCTTTCACCTGGAGAGGCATCCAATACACGTGGAATCGTCTGCCCCAGGGGTGGAAACATAGCCCCACCATCTGCCATGGACTAATCCAGAATACACTGGAAAAGGGTGATGCACCAGAGCACCTGCAGTATATTGATGACATCATTGTATGGGGCAACACAGCAGAGGAAGTTTTTGAAAAAGGAAACAGGGTAATTAAAATCCTTTTAGAAGCCGGTTTTGCTATAAAACGAAGTAAAGTCAAGGGGCCTACGCGAGAAATCCAGTTTTTAGGAATAAAATGGCAGGATGGGCGTCGTCAGATCCCAATGGACATTATTAATAAAATAGCAGCTATGTCTCCACCAAGCAACAAAAAGGAAACACAAGCTTTCTTAGGTGTTATAGGTTTTTGGCGACTGCATGTCCCAAACTACAGTCTCATTGTGAGCCCACTCTACCATGTAACTCGAAAGAAGAATGATTTCCAATGGGGCCCTGAGCAACAGCAAGCCTTTGAGCAGATCAAACGCGAGATAGTCCATGCAGGACCTGGCTGTACTTGGTGGGTAATGCAGAGGGATGGAGAAGTTCGATGTGTACCTCAAGGGGATTTGATTTTGGGTGAGAATAGCCAATATAACTGATAGAGTAGAAATTATAATAATTGCCAAATAACCCATTATTGTATATTCATTATTGTTATGATAGCCAATATAATTAATAGAGTAGAAATTATAATAATTGCCAAATAACCCATTATTGTATATTCATTATTGTTATGATTGCTGTATGTTGTACCATAGCATTATAGCCGGAGTCATACAAGTTAATGAAGAATGAGTGCCATGATGATGGAACCGAAGCCTGGCCTCTTAAGAACTTTTTTTTCTCCCTTTGAAAATAAACTCTGACCCACAGACTATGAGCATGGACCATGCCAGGTGTATCAGTCAAGAGCCTGAGATGCAGCATGCAACGAGCCAATGGAACATACAATTATCCTGAGAAACTGTTACGACAAATGGAGCCTGAAAATCATGGACTAAATGAACTCAACAACTTCAGAGGGATGATTCACAGACTGAGGGAATAAGATCTGTATGCACGTATGTGTGCATACATGTGTACATACATATATGGGTATGTGAAACACGAAACTGGTTGTACCCAAAGAAAATTGTTGGATCTGGTCATGACGTAAATGGTATGGAATAAGGGGTGGATAATGTCCTGGTTTCAGCTATGATGGAGTTAATTATTTTTAGCAGTGGATGGAATGCCATGTTTGGGTGTTAGGATGAGAACAGTGCTGATAGCACCCTGATGTTTCTAGTTGTTGCCGGGCAATCAAGGACCTTTCTCAGCTCTGCATACTTCCTTACTAGTGAGAAAGGAGGGGACGTAGCCAGGACAGGTGACCCGAACTGGCCAAAGAGAATATTCCATGCCAGTTACGTCATGTTCAGTATAAAGGGGGACTGGGGGGAAGAGGAGGAGACAACACCAGGACGGGCAGTTTCCGGGTTCGGGGACGGCTCTAAGCGGTGCGGCCTGGGTTCTGTGGTTTGGTGAGAAACTGCATTGTGTATCACCAGTTTCATCTATTTTGTACTTCAAACTTCTGTTATTGTTATATCTAGTTTTCTGTTATTGTTTAGTAAACTATCCTTATCCCAACCTGCGTGGTTCTGGTTTATAGGTTGTGGTTTCTTTTCCTCCTTCTTCCTTCCCTTTTTCCCCTCCCCCAACTTTCCCTCCCCCTTCCTTTTAAAAGTACAAGCGACTGTGTGGGGTGCGGCCCTCGGCCGGGGCAAAACCACGACAGGGAGCTGCTCCAGCCCTCTGATCATCTTCATGGCTCCTCTGACCCCTCTCCAACAGTCCCACATCTTTCTTGTGTTGGGTCCCAGCTCTGGACACAGGACTCCAGCTGGGGCCTCACGAGGGCAGAGCAGAGAGGGACAATCCCCTCCCTGTCCCTGCTGCCACCCCTCTGCTGATGGAGAGGTCTGAGACATTAGGTTTGAGGGGTTGTGGTCAAGGCATGGAAGTGCAAATGATGGTTAATTGCTCCCAGAGCTCCTCAGGGGTCAGTGCTGTCACTGGTGACATAGAACATCTTTACTGACATACCTAGTAATGGGGTAGGATGAATTCTGTGTGAGTTCATGGATGACAGGTGGGGAGGGAGCAGTGACATGGGCAGGGATGGCATCATTCAGAGTGACCTGGACATGGTGAATGAAGGTCAGCAAAGGCAAGCACAACATCCTGCACCTGGGAAGGGATAACCCCATGCAGCACTACAGATTGGGGGCAACTGCCAGGAAAACAGCTGTGCAGAAAAGGGTGTAGAGGGTCCTGGAGAACAATGAGAGTCACAGAATCACAGAATCACAAGGTTGGAAAAGACCTTTAAGATCATCAAGTCCAACCATTCCTATCCTAAGCTAAACCATATCCCTAAGTACCTCATCTACTCTTTTTTTAAACACACCCAGAGAAGATGATCCAGTCAGCAGGGTGCTGGGCTGTCCTACCAAGACAAGCTACCATCTCAAAAGGAAGGATTATTGCTCTCCATACAGCACTTGAGACCACAGTTTGGGTACGTTGTCCAAGACTAACTTTAACTACAAACAAGACACTGACAATGTGTAGCAGGTCTACCTGTGCCCTCTTCAATGCTTTTCCACAGGTCTTTGAGCTTTCTCCCTAGTTAAAGTTCTTCAAAGCAGACATACTATTGGCAGTTCCTGTCTGATGTACCTTGTGGTCTCCTGAGCAATCCTAATTCCCAAAAGAAGGCTGCAAAGTTATAAAGGTGAGCAGTCAGGTGTGCTGCACCCCTCCACCCTGACCTCGTGGCACAAGGGAAGAGTGCCTGCAATGGGATCACCAGGCTCAGTGTCTGAATCACACTGGGCCAGGCTTGGGACACTGCTGTGGAGAGATGGCCTCCATGGAGCGTGGAGAGATGTGCTTTCCATGGAGCTCGTTGATGTTGCATGCAGGACTTTGCAAGGCATCAACAGACTGCACAAAGACTGATGTGGGGCTTGAAGGTGGTTGGAGACTGGAGGACATGATACGCCAGGACACCCTCAGAGTGCTGGGTCTATCCAGGATACAAGGGAGATACTCAAGAGGCATAAGGTCCCTTCCAACCCAACACATTCTACGATTCTATGCTCTTCACTCTGAGGGCTTTGCTGTGGTGTCCCAGCTCCATGTCCCAGGCAAGCATTACTGTGGGTAAGTCCAGGTCCCCCCAGTCTGATCACGATACTCCTTGCACTTGTATGAGGGACACCTCACATTTTTGAGCTTGTTGATGGGGCCAGCTGTAGCAGACAGCCACCTCAAGACCCACTGCACTTTACCTCATGGTTCCTAACACCTCCATCCCAGCTGAAAGGAAAGCTCTGGACTCCTCAGTGGACCCCAGCTCTGCCCATTTTGTGGTCCCCATCTCTGCTGAAGGGTATAGAATAAGTCTTCCCCTTCTGCAGGGCAAGAGGACAGCCCAGCACTTTTCGCCCTGCAGAAGGCCCAACAAGGCCTTGCAGAGGGAGCAGGAGGAACACCCCCAGGCTTTCTAAAAGTGTCGAGCCAGGCAGGAGTCGAACCTGCAGTCTCCTGATCCGTAGTCAGGCGCGTTGTCCATTGCGCCACTGGCCCCACACCCTGGTGTCCCCACTGTCCTTTCCCTACCACCTGGGTCTGCTGGTGGTCAAAGAGAAGCGACAACACCTCACCTAGCTCCCTCCTGCCCCATCCATGGCAGCCTTGCCCTACTAACCTGTGGGGGAGAGGTCAGTATTGGTCCCACCACCCAGGAGAAAAGGTGCCTTGGCTGAGTCCCCCAACAAGGATGCCAGGAAGCAAGAGCAGATGGTGACCTCCATCCCCTCAGATGCTCTGGTGGGATGGAGGAAACATCTTGCCTTCTCCATGGGAGGTGTGGCTGCAGCTCCCAGCCAATGCACAGTTTGGAGAGGTCCAGGGCTCTCTGGAGCCAGGGTGCACAGCTGAGAGTGGAGCTCAGCCCAAGGCCACCAACCCCTCACCAGCCCCATGATGCCCCTGGCCAGCTGCCCATGCCCTTCATCCTGCAGAACATCCTCTGTGCCCATCACACAGGCACCAAACACCACCCAGTGCCACATCAAGCACTGATGAACGACAGGGAAGGACTGATGGCTGCTGCCCTGGCCCAGCCACTCTGCCAGCTGCCCAGTGATCACCCTTGGGCGCTCTGTCTCTGTGTGCTGCCACAGGGACACGTCTCGGACAGCCTGTTGCCAGAGATCCAGCCATAGCCCAGAGAGATGATGTTCCCTGGTCTCCTCTTGACCACTGAGGAAGTCATCTCTTCAAAGGAACCTATCACGCTGGGTGAGAGTGATCCAGTTTGGGTGAATCATCAGTCCCTCTTTGCAGGTGTGGCCACATCCTTCCTTCATCTGGACATGTCTTTCTGGAGTATTTCTTCCTATGTCTTCACCTGGGCTCTCAGATGAGGCTGATGAGATTGGAGGCCCCCAAACCTCCTTTTTCATCTTGGTGAAAAAACTTCTGGTTGCTGTCCATCAGAAGCCTGCCTCTATTTCCATAACCCTGCACTGAAGAAGTGCCCATGGTGGCCTCCAGAAACCCCCTGGACCACTCCAGACCACCCCATGTCCCAGGCAAGCATTACTGTGGGTAAGTCCAGGTCCCCCCAGTCTGATCACGATACTCCTTGCACTTGTATGAGGGACACCTCACATTTTTGAGCTTGTTGATGGGGCCAGCTGTAGCAGACAGCCACCTCAAGACCCACTGCACTTTACCTCATGGTTCCTAACACCTCCATCCCAGCTGAAAGGAAAGCTCCCTCAGCCCCCTGAGGTGCCCCTAGACTTTGGCAGTGCCTTGCAGAGCCCTGCCCCTGATGCAGAGCAGCCCCCCAGAAAAGCAGAGGCAATACAGAGGGTGGTGAGTGGTGCCCCAAGGCTGACCCCGGTGTGATTTGAACACACAACCTTCTGATCTGGAGTCAGACGCGCTGCCCTTGCGCCACGAGGTCGGGATGGAGGGATGCAGCTGCCTGCTGCACAGACCCCAGCCTGGGTGGTGGGGTTGTCCTCTCCATGGGGACCACCCCAGGGGAGTCAGGGAACCCAAAGAGAAGGGCTATGGGAGGTGGAGTGGACATGGACACCCCTTGAGGTGGGGTCCATCCACGTTGTGCACACAGTGCAGTTCCCCCACTTTGGGGTGAAAGCCCAGGGAGGGATGGGGCAGAGGTTCAGATTCAACAACATGGATCTAGGATACGTGAGGGCATCTGGCCTCAGAGCACACTCCATCCTCCTGTTGAGGGGATGGTGAACCCTGCCAAACTGTGAAAAACCCATGAAGGCATCTCCTGCCACAGGGCTTGAGGGGGCAACTGTGCATCTGCCAGATGGAAGGGGCCTTTCATCCCTCCTCCTTGTCTGGAGACACATGCTCAGGAGCCTGTTACTCCTGGGAGAAGCCCTCCAGGGCTCCTCTTGGCAATGGTCACTTTTCTGCCTTCATCCTCTGAAGCATCTTATTTAGAGACCTCCTAGCAGGCTTGGCATGATGACTGGCAAAGATGCTGCCACTCCTTTGCCACCTTACTCAAAGCCCCCCTCCCTCAAAGAAGAGCCGTAAGGTGCAGGGTGACAGCTGGGCAGACCCCTGCCAGCCCTGACCTCGTGGCGCAACGGCAGCGCGTCTGACTCCAGATCAGAAGGCTGTGTGTTCAAATCACACCGGGGTCAGGATGTCCCCTCTCCATGGTGAAGCATTGTTAGATGGGCATGATTGTTTTTGCCCTCTCACTCTGCGCCCCGCAGCCCCTGTGAAAGGGCAGTAAATGAGCTATGGCAGAGAGGTCTTTCCTTGCTGGATCAGTGTTGGGAAGTATCTGGATATCACAGAATCACAAGGTTGGAAAAGACCTTTGGAGATCATCAAGTCCAACCATTCTCATCCTAAACTAAACCTTATCCCCAAGTACCTCATCTACCCTTTTTTTGAACACATCCAGGGAAGGTGACTCAGCCCCTCCCTGGGCAGCCTGTTCCAGGCCCTGACAACTCTTGCAGTAAAAAATTTTTTTCTAATGTCCAATCTGACCCTGCCCTGGCACAGCTTGAGCCCATTGCCCCTTGTCCCATCTCCTGTCCCCTGGCTGAAGAGACCATCACCCACCTCTCCACAACCTCCCTTCAGGTAGTTGTAGGTGGTGAGAAGGTCTCCCCTCAGCCTCCTCTTCTCCAGGCTCAACACCCCCAGCTCCCTCAGCTGCTCCTCAGAGGATTTGCCCTCCAGCCCCTTCCCCAGCCTGGTTGCCCTTCTCTGGACTCACTCCAGGACCTCAATGTCCTTCTTATGGTGAGGAGCCCAGAACTGGACCCAGCACTCGAGGTGCAGCCTTGCCATATCTTCAGCCTCATCCTATGTCCACAAAGGAGACAGGATCAGTGGACATAGCTGCAGCTCCACATCTGGATACCACTTCTCTTGGTCCTGATCCCTCTTCTGAAAGGAAAGGAGTCCAGAGGAGGATTTCCACAAGAAGCCTGGCCTGCATTCTCCTTATCCATAGCAGGGCACATTATCCATTGCATCACAGGCCCTTGTGGCCCTGACCCTGAGGCAACATGTTCTCTTGCTGCTATTTGTGGGTTTTGCTTTCCATCTCGTTGCTGTGCACTCTGAGAAGAGTCTAGGTCTATCTGCTCTGCACCCTGCTGCTAGGTGGTTGACGGTTGGGATAACATCCTCTTTGGATATTCTTCCTCAGGTTGAGTAAACCCAATTCTTTCCACCTCTCCTCACATCTCAGGTACCCAAATCCCTCACCACCTCAGTGGCTCTCACTGGACTTACTTCACTACATCAGTGTCTTTTTGTTGATTCTGTTGAAACATCTGGCTGTGAGGAATCCAAACCCAAGCTGTCAGGATTAGTCATCAGGATCCGTAACCCTCCACTTGGTCTCTACTCACTCTCTTCCTGGTTCCCCATGTATTTCTTGGAGAGACAGACAGAGGGGATGGAGGGCTGGGGGGAAAAAAAAGGAGACTTGAAGCTATGAGAATGATCTCAAGTGAGTTATATTTCATTAAAAGTAGTTAAGCTCTTTTAAAGTCACCTTAGAGATGATTTAAAAAAGCATAAAGAGGAAGCATAATGAAAAGAGCCAACAGAGCGATGATAAAGGCAAGAAAAGAGTAAGGGGGTGGGGGGAAATTGGTGAGGCCGCACCTCGAGTGCTGGGTCCAGTTCTGGGCTCCTCACCATAAGAAGGACATTGAGGTCCTGGAGCGAGTCCAGAGAAGGGCAACCAGGCTGGGGAAGGGGCTGGAGGGCAAATCCTCTGAGGAGCAGCTGAGGGAGCTGGGGGTGTTCAGCCTGGAGAAGAGGAGGCTGAGGGGAGACCTTATCACCACCTCCCCTGCCCTGCCAGGAGGGTGCAGAGAGGTGGGCGATGGTCTCTTCAGCCAGGGGACAGGAGATGGACAAGGGGCAATGGGCTCAAGCTGTGCCAGGGCAGGGTCAGCTCAGATGGGAGGGAAAAGTTCTTCCCTGGCAGAGTTGTGGGGCTGTGGCACAGGCTGCCCAGGGAGGGGGCTGAGTCACCTTCCCTGGATGTGTTTAATAGATGGGTAGATGAGGTGCTTAGGGATATGGTTTAGTTTAGGACAGGAATGGTTGGACTTGATGATCTTCAAAGGTCTTTTCCAACCTTGTGACTCTGTGAAATGGATTTCTCTACCTGTACCCACACCAGGTGTTCACCCCCCACAGCAGGCCCAGGCTGCTACCCTTGTGCCAGAATCAGCGATTTGGCATGAAATGAAGCCCCATGGTTCTGCATCCTGTACACAGAGGAGGGTGTTGACCCAAAAGTCTGTGAGAACAGCACAAGTGTGGGAGTCACCCAACAAGGCATCCTTGAGCTCACACCTCCAAAACTCAGGCATTCCTGATGTCTTGGACAACAACTGGATGGTGACACCTGAACATGGGGCTTGACTAAGATCTTCAGAAGCTCATGTAGCTATTTAACCAGTGAGGAAGATCACCTAATGATACCTGGTAGATGGAGCCTGTAAAAAGGTAATTCCTGTGGATTCATGGGTGGGGAGATTGCATGTGGGTTTTGGCAGTGCTGATGGCCTGAAAGTGCAAGGAGCTTAATCTGCCTGGACACAGGCTGTCCTCTCTCTGCCCTGGAAGATCCCCTTTCTATCCATAGCTTGTCTGGAACTATGCACAGGTATCTTGTGGGATGAGGACAAAGGGGAAAATAGGCAACCCCTGGGCTCAGAGCATCACACAGGTGGGCATCACAGGTTTAGAAGAGCCCTGGGGATGTCCTGAGCCTGACTTTGCCTGGGAATCACAGCCACAGACAGAAGGCAGAAGAATCTGATGAACCAACACAGGCAAGGTCCTTCAGGTTCCCAATCCAAGAAACTAAGTGCAGGTACTTCTGTGACTCCCATTCTCACCTGTCTGATGAACATGGACCTAAGAGCCCCTATCCCACGTCCCAGCACTCCTGGTGTGTCACTGGCATGTTGAGTGAGCTTTCCTCCGTGCTTGTCCTCCAGATGTCACTGCCTCACTGTTATTTAATGTCCTTGGACTCTGTACATGCCAAATCCATTCACTCAGCTGCAGTCTCTGCTGAACCAGGGGAAATATTTACACCACCACCGTCTCAGCAATGTTATTTTCTGTCCTTTTGACTTCTCAGAATGGAAAAAACCTCAGGGATTTCCTCATGCAGATCTTCAGCAGCTTAAAAAACCCACCCCACAATACATACAGCATATAGTTTATGCTGTAGGACCCTTCAAAGAAAAGCAACTGGTATTGTTCTGGTATGCTTCTAGTTGGAAGCATTATTTTCCCTGCAGCCAAAGGAAACAAGATTTTACATTAAAAAAAAACCAAAACACCTGAGAGAATTATTCTCATTTTTCAACAGGCTGAAGTTTTAATACTGTTAACATTTTGTCCTTCTTGTTGTTGTTTTTAAGGCAGGAGTGACTCTGGGTCACCCTTTAAGGCAAGAGCTGACTGGTGCTGAGGTTTAATCAAAGAGGTAGCTTTCCTGGCAGTAGAACTTGATGTCTCCTATGAAAGGAAAATTGCTGTAAACTATTTAACAGCCAGGTTATTTCATAATCTTGAGGGTATTTTTAAGTTAAAACACTCTTTACTGCTTAAACAGGGGAATTTTTGAGGCCGTGTCAGATGGGGAAGTGTGATGAAGAAAGACTTAAAAGCATCCCATAAAACACTAACTCCTTGTAACAAGTGCTGTTTCAGATACATCTTTATTTTCCAATGGAAATCTAGTTCTCAGAAAGTGGTGATTAGTCCTATTGAGGTCTATGATAGAAAAGAGTTTACTCTAAATATTGACATGCAGCTTGACCAAAGGAGGACATGAAGCTCAACTTTCCTGAGCTGGTACCCCTGCTTACAGCACTGGATTGGGTCCAGGCCTGAATTTTACATGTCTGGTGAAAATAATTACAGATAATTCAGATATATCATCAATCAGCCTGTTAGCTGAAACAGGCTGCCCAGGGAGGGGGCTGAGTCCCCACCCCTGGGTGTGTTTAACAGATGGGGAGATGAGGTACTTAGGGATATGGTTTAGCACAGGACAGGAATGGTTGGACTTGATGATCTTAAAGGTCTTTTCCAACCTTGTGATTCTGTGATCAGTGAGAATTTTTTTCTGGCTGTATAAGCTTCTGTGTCCCTCCTCTGTCACCAGGTTATAGAATCACAGAATCATAGAATCACAGGGGTTGGAAAGGACCTCAAGAGATCATCAGGTCCAACCCCCTGCCAAAGCAGGTTGCACAGATCACACAGGTCGGCATCTAGAAGGGTCTTGAATCTCTCCAGAGAAGGAGACTCCACACCCCCTGGGCAGCCTGTCCCAGGGCTCCCTCACCCTCACTGTGTAAAAGTTCTTCCACATGTTGGTGCGGAACTTCCTGTGCTCCAGTTTACAGCCATTGCCCCTTGTCCTGTCCCCACAGACTACTGAAAAGGGGTTGGCCATTTCCCCCTGCATCCCATACTTAAGATATTTATAAACATTAATTAGGTCCCCCCTCAGTCTTCTTCTCTCAAGGCTGAACAGCCCCAGCTCACTCAGCCTTTCCTCACAGGGGAGATGCTCCAGGCCCTTCAGCATCTCCGTAGCCTCCTGCTCCCTTCCGTCATGACCAGTGACTGCACTGGAAGCCAAAGTTTCATTTTCATTTCCCTCCATCCTGTTGACAGTGTCTAAGTTGAGGACAAGGCCACATCTCCCTGTTAGTGGTCAAGGTAAGGTCATTCATGTTCTGCTGAGACTTTTTTAAGGATAAAGCTCCTTCTGTTTGCAGAGGGAGGCTAGCTCCTAGGCACTGTTGCCAATAACAAGGTCTTCAGCCCCTCGGTATCTGAATCACTGGAAACTCCTAGGAATTTTCCTGATAGTTTTCAAATATACAAACTGCCAGAAAGAGAATTGTGAGCAACTTTTCTTATTGATCAGGAGAGGAAAGGACACACAGATGATGGTACCAGGGTAGCTCAGATACCACTTCTGTTGCTGTCCCAAGTAATTTAAATTTTCTGTAAGCATTGATTACAGAATCACAGAATCACAAGGTTGGAAAAGACCTTTGAAGATCATCAAGTCCAACCATTCTCATCCTAAACTAAACCATATCCCTAAGTGCCTCCTCTACCCTTTTTTTGAACACATCCAGGGAAGGTGACTCAGCCCCTCCCTGGGCAGCCTGTTCCAGGGCCTGACAACTCTTTCAGTACAAAATGTTTTTCTAATGTTCAATCTAAACCTGCCCTGGCACAGCTTCATGCCATTAGCTGCACAGTTATCCAGCAAGGCAAGTTCAGCTGCCACTGGATGATATGCAACACCTTAATAAGACTCAGCAGATTTCTGGCTGCTCTTTTCTCCTCCTCTTGCTTCTCTGTGTGCCTCTATTTCCATTTCCAATTGGTGAACCCCCACTAAGGAATGGGTTGTCCAGGTACCAGATGGAGAACGACAGAGGCTATTGAATTCCAGTGCAAAGGAAGTCCTGATCAACAAAGCATGGAGAGCTGCCTATAAAAATCTCTCTGTTCCAGCCTATAAGGCATTTACCTGTATCAGGAAAAATCCACTGTTTATCTATTTCCCCAGCAGGGTGATGTCCCTGCTTTATCCAGCTGAAGAAAGGCAGGAGGGAAATCAAGCAGCATATCTGGGTGACATTATGCCCCCATCTAAAGGAGCTCAGAGACCTGGCAGACCTTATCACCTTGCTGTTGCCAGTACAGCTTCCTTGGCTGCCTGACCTCATGGCCGTGTTGTTCCCTCAGCACACCTTTTCCACAAGGTTTGTGCCAGTGGAAGATGAACAACTGCTTCTCAGTCTTTTGTGCATGGAAAATCAATCAGATTTTCTTTTCTTTTTATGAGCTGTTTTCCTTCCTTCCTCCCTCCCTCCCTCCCTCCCTTCCTTCCTTCCTTCCTTCCTTCCTGCCTTCCTTCCTTCCTTCCTTCCTTGTCCCTGGGGCAGAATCATGGCCTTGCTGGCAGGTCACACAGTGTGGGGACAGAGTCATGGCTCCATTCTACCAGCTTATATCATCAACCTGGGCACAGTTTGGGCCCAGACCTACTAGCCCCAACCCAAACTATCCCTGGGCACAGCTGGGGGTTGTCAAGGACCAGGGACCATTCCCAATAGGTAGTTTTAATTCTGCCACCTTGTTCTGGAGGATGAAAGTGTTTAACCTTATGGATGTGGCCATCCCTCTTAGTTGTCTTAGGAATGGTCCATGTCATGTCTGAGACAACACTCCTTCCCAACCTTCCTCTGGCAACCTCCCTCTGACCCATCGTTGGACTGGCTCTGCTGTCACCCATCACAAGACTCCATCAGCACACAGGAAGATATACCAGAATATCACAGAATCACAAGGTTGGAAAAGACCTTTAAGATCATCAAGTCCAACCATTCTCATCCTAAACTAAACCATATCCCTAAGTGCCTCATCTACCCGTCTGTTAAACACATCCAGGGATGGTGACTCAACCCTGGGCAGCCTGTTCCAGGTCCTGACAACTCTTTCAATGAAAAATTCTTTCCTAACATCTAAAAATTTGTTCCTAACATCTTTCAGCATACCAAGTGTGCTCTTGCAGCTCGGAAGGCCAATGGTATCCTGGGCTCCATCAGCAGAGGGGTGGCAGCAGGGACAGGGAGGTGATTGTCCCTCTCTACTCTGCCCTCGTGAGGCCCCATCTGGAGTCCTGTGTCCAGATCTGGGGCCCCCAATACAAGAAGGATGTGGAACTGTTGGAGAGGGGTCAGAGGAGCCACAAAGATGATCAGAGGGCTGGAGCACCTGCCCTACGAAGAGAGGCTGAGGGAGCTGGGCTGGTTCAGCCTGGAGAAGAGAAGGCTGTGGGGGGACCTCATTGCAGCCTTCCAGTACCTGAAGGGAGCTTATAAGCAGGAGGGGATTCAACTTTTTAAAAGGATAGACAATGACAGGACAAGGGGGAATGGATTAAAACTAAAGGAGGGAAGGTTTAGATTGTATATTGGGGGAAGTTTTTTACAGAGAGAGTGGTGAGGGGCTGGAACAGGCTCCCCAGAGAGGGGGTGGGTGCCCCGTCCCTGGAAGTGTTCAAGGCCAGGTTGGCTGGGGCCCTGGGCAACCTTGTGTAGCTCCAGGCCTGGAGGTTGGTGGCCCTGCCTGTGGCAGGGGGGTTGGAGCTCTGTCATCCTTGGGGTCCCTTCCAACCCATGCCATTCTATGATTCTATGATTCTATGAAACTTCCCATGTTCATCATCCATCCTTCTCCCCCAACCCAACAGAAGGAGTTACACAGAAAATAAACCCTAGATTTTAAGACCAAATACATAACTATTCACAATCAGCCTCAGATGATCTGACTAAGCAGCCCTGAGGACTCTGCCTTGCAGATGCTCCCTAAAACCAGCAGTCCATGGGGCTTGCTTGTGAAGAGGTGACCCTGGAATGCACTGCCCAGGGAGGTGGTGGAGTCACCAACCCTGGGGGTGTTCAAGGAAAGACTGGATGTTGTATTGAGGGATATGGTTTAGTGGGAGCTAGTAGTAATAGGTGAATGGTTGGACTGGATGATCTTCTAGGTCTTTTCCAACCTTGATAATTCTGTGATTCTGTGATTTTTGCATCAACCAGGATGCAGACTTTTTGCTGGTTTTTTTTAACCCCTTACCAAAGCCAAATATTTATGCAAGCCCTTTGTAGCAGTACCCACAAAACCACACACAGTGCCTCCCTGCAGGGTTGGAGGTAAAGGTGAAGGGTGGGTGAAGCTGTGTTTTACACCCCCAGCAAAGACGTGGGTGTGAAAACTGTACAGAGGACTCTTGGGAAATGCAGCCTGTAAAGGTGCTGGTAAGTCTTGGTCTTGTCGAAGGTCATTTGCCTTGCAGTGTCTGGCTCATTACCCAGGAGGAATCCCATCCTAGGAGGAGGGGCTGACATTAAAGGCATGATTTCCCAGCAAAGTCACGCACAGGGGAGCAGGAGCTATTACCCATGGGTGGTTCTGTGGAGACCTTTATGCAGAAGGCTGGAAATGACCCTCTTAGCACCATGGGGTTGGGTCCCTGTGAAGATCCTTGAGCATTTTTGTCAACTTGAGCAGATGAAAATCAGATTTTCTTCTGCCCTATAAGTGTGTCTGTGAAGAAAGGAGTTGAAAAACTAACAACTCCATGCCTTCCTTTTCCTTCTGAGGGAGTCTTTCAGGCTGGCCTCTGCAGATGTTGCAGTAACAGTCCTGCTCCCAGCTAAGATTGGACCAAGCCTCTTCCCCCAGCATAGAATCACAGATTCACAGAATCACAAAATCAAAGGGGTTGGAAGGGAGCTCCAGAGATCATCGGGTCCAACCCCCTGCCAAAGCAGGGTCCCTAGGACAGGGCGCACAGGGCAGCGTCCAGACGGGGCTGGAATCTCTCCAGAGAAGGAGACTCCACACCCCCTGGGCAGCCTGTCCCAGGGCTCCCTCACCCTCACCGGGAAGAAGTTCTTCCCCACATTGGGGTGGAACTCCCTGTGCTCCAACTTCAGGCCATTTCCCCTTGTCCTGTCCCCACAGACACTGAGAAGAGGCTGCCCATTTCCCCTGTGTCCCACCCTTCAGCTATTGATACCCATTGATCAGATCCCCATAGGGGCCAGAGTGGTGTGGAAACACCGTTCGTGGGTGGGGAGGTGAAATAAAGGGAGAGGCAGAGAGCAGATTTACATGGTGGTCCCAGGGGCTCACCTGATAGGTGCTTATCTGTCCTTATCTCAAGGAGATATTTAAGGGACAGAGATAACAGATATCAAGGAGAGGCTTAGTGTCCTGTCTCTGACCTCTAAGAAATGGCATAGTTGTATATTGAGGTGTTTTCAACCCATGAAGGGCACAGTTCCAGCAAGAAAATTAACTGAAATTTGTCTCTAACTAGAATTAGGGCACAAAATATTTTGGGGATGAAGGCACAAGGAAAGAGCTCTTGGTACCCAGCCAGGCACTGCCCCTTCTTCTCCCACCCCCAGCAGATGTAGCCCACTGTGAGGTAGAACCCAAATACGGGGTACACCCCCAGCCCCTGGGTGCATTACCCAATGCACTGGTTGGTTCATTGGAAAAGGATTACATACCTGATTACGTCCTGGTTTACATCCCTGGAGGTCTGCCTGTGATACTGACCTCAAGAAGGTGTGAGCTGCTTTCTGGAGGGCTCGAAATGAAGTAGCTACATAAGCTGAAGTAACCAGGTATTTATTAGAAGGGAGTACTCCAGGTGGCTTATTTTCTTTGTTCTTTAAAGGATTATATTTCCAGGCATCCTTTATAACTCCATGGACATATTTTGTTTGTTAGATAGGTGATACATCTGCTTTTAGTATTACCCCTCACTGCGTGTCATCTGTTCAAGCAGAGACCTGCAATGCTTGACTTCCAAGGTGGGATTTAGATGTCACTTACAAGCACCTAATCACCATGACAGGCACAGGGAGATATCTCCATGGAACTCCAAGCCTTAATCAGGACACTGATCTGTGTGGAAGATCTGTGTCTTAATCCCAAGTGGTTTATAGCACAGGAAGGGTTGCTAGCAGCAGGACAAAGAGGCGTTCAAGGCAGCTGAGCTACGGGTAGAAGGAAGGGATGAGGTTGCTTGAGCATCTTGTCAAACACTCATTGGCAATTGGTGCAAAACCAGACAAAAATATACCTGTAGTATCATTAGTTGCAAATACAGACTGGAAAGCTATGCTTCTGTACCAGTAGCCATGCCTTTCTCTGGGTCCTGAGGTCCTACATCATGGTGCAGCCATACTCACATTGTGCAACCACCTTAGCCTCCAAAACAAGGTTACCACAACGGACTGCCAACTGGAATAGTTCCTAGCCAGGACTAAGCATTGAAACAGCCAGGGAATTTTTGGCAGCCAGCTAGCAGAGGTCAAAACTGCCAGGGCTGTTGAAATAATTGAGTATCATGGATGTTCATTTCTCAGTGACCTCATCCTGACGCTATTTGGTCTGTTTGTACAGACACAGAGATCAGCTGAGTCACTGTTCAGACTCTACTGACTGTATTAGCTGCCACTTGTTAGGTTATAATGAGATCTTGGGAATAGCATACACAACAGACTTGTCTATTACACATGAAAATGAGCATGAAAATGCAGGTGAAGCTCAGGGCCACACTGACCCATCTGATATATATGACTCCCATTCTTGTGGCTGCAGCATTAGCAGCTTCTTACCTAACAAGAGCCAGTGGAGCTCCAATGATATTGTTTTTTATGATGATGGTGCTAAAATCAACAGAAATCTACCCAATACACCATAGGAGTAGACACAGTGCACAGTGGGGAGCATTTAGGTGTTGCTCACACTTCTGGTCTTATAGTTTGTCATCAACTACAGAGTAATTCTTAAACATTAACGCTTCTGTGCTGCTTCATCTGATACCAGCCACACAGAAGCCTCAGCCCCTTCCAGGAAAAGGATCACTCCAGCAGAATTAGTGCTGTGTGACGGATCAGGAAACCCACCATGAAGAACCAGAGAAGTACTAGTCTTTTCTCCATAACACACAGGAGATCCGGCCTACCAGCCTTCCTCTCAAACACTGATTATTCCTTCTCACCCTCATGTCTACAGAGGAATCTTCCCTTTCCAAGGGCCTTAGGGGCCATGGGGACATTACATCCTCTACGCTGCTTTTCAGGTCTATTTAATGTTGATTCACAGTATGGATTGCGACATGAGGACACATGCAATTGAGATCACAGCAGCCAAGGCTAGGTAATAATTCACAAGGTTCCAAGACCTCAGCATTGCAGCATCCCTCAATCTCACATGTACAGAGGCTCTGCAAACTCCTCTTCTGCCCACTTTGGATTCAGGCCTTTTCAGTGATGCCAGTAAGTCTCTTGCAAATCGCCAGTGTCCAGACGGGGCTGGAATCTCTCCAGAGAAGGAGACTCCACACCCCCTGGGCAGCCTGTCCCAGGGCTCCCTCACCCTCACTGGGAAGAAGTTCTTCCCCACATTGGGGTGGAACTCCCTGTGTTCCAACTTGAGGCCATCACCCCTTGTCCTGTCCCCACAGACATTGAGAAGAGGCTGCCCAGGTCCCCCTGTGTCCCACCCTTCAGATATTGATAACCATTGATCAGATCCCCTCTCAGTCTCTTCTCTCCAGGCTGAACAGTCCCAGCTCACTCAGCCTTTCCTCACAGGGGAGATGCTCCAGGCCCTTCATCATCTCCGTAGCCTCCTCTGGACTCTCTCCAGGAGATCCCTGGCTTTTTTATCCCAGGGAGCCCAGAACTGGACACAATACTCCAGATGAAGCAAATCTCTCAATGCTAGGGCTATTTACATCACTGAAATACAAATAATTTGACTCTGATACAACCCTGAAAGCAAGCAGAGCTTGTTCAGATGCTGCAAGGAGTAGTCACCACCTTCCCCAGTGACATGTCCTGGTTTGATTTGGGGAAAACATGACTCCTCCCTAGCAAGAACTTCTTTAGGAAGCAATGAGTGCTCAGAAAATGCACTTCCACTTTCAAAACATCACAACACTGCTGTTCTGTCTGTGTGAGAGACAGGTGTTGTGGGGGGGTAGTTCATATTTCAATGAGTCTTCATTTAAAAAAAGGGTTTTTTCACACTCAGGTCAGGTGCCTGCCTGTCTGTCTCTCTGTCCAGGTATCCCTCTGACCATTCACTGAAAGAGAAAAGAGAGTAGTGACAGATCATCTATTAGAAATGGGGAAAGCTGGAGAGTTTCTGGTTAAAAAAATAATGAAAAGGGGTAATTTCCAAGGCAAGGGTACATAAAAGGACATTCTGGAGTGCTTGGCATTTCCTGGTTAATTAGATTTTATGAGTAGCACTGTTCATCTTACTGTTATTCACTGCATGAACACTCAAGTAACTCACATTGTTGCTACATTCCCAGCCACTTAAGCTTGCCCCTAGGTATGTAGATTAAACATAAAAACCAGGAATGTCTTTATCCTGCTAATTCTTAGAACAAAAATGCCATTAACTGCCCATTAAGTATAATGCAGGAGGCAATGAGGAAAAGAACTGCTGAGGTGGAATGGCAGAGCAGGGAGCTGCAGAAAGGTCTGAGCTTTGGTGGAGATAAACCTGTTTGTTGTTGTTATATGTGATGGTATTTGGGCAAAGGGAGGATTCCCAGGTGTGCAAAGCTCTTGTGTCCTTTGATGTCAACAGGCCCAGGATTTCATGAAGAACCTGCAGTGCTTTAATCAAGGCTTCTCAGGAATTTAACAGCCATGGGGATCAAGCCCCAAAAGATCACACAGAACGTTACGGGTTGGAAGGGACCTTGAAAGATCATCCAGTCCAACCCCCCTGCCAGAGCAGGGTCACCCAGACTAAATCACACAGGAACACATCCAGGCAGGGTTTGAATGTCTCCAGAGAAGGAGACTCCAAAGCCTCTCTGGGCAGCCTGGCCCAGGGCTCCATCACCCTCACAGGGAAAAAGTTCCTCCTGACATTCCCATGGAGCTTCCTCTGCTCCAGCTGCACCCGCTGCCCCTTGTCCTGTCGCTGCCATCCCTGAGCAGAGCCTGGCTCCCTCCTCCTGACTCTCACCCTTTACATTGTGGAGTCTCCTTCTCTGGAGACATTCAAACCCTGTCTGGATGTGTTCCTGTGTGATTTAGTCTGGGTGCTCCTGCTCTGGCAGGGGGGTTGGACTAGATGACCTTCCAAGGTCCCTTCCAACTGCTGACGTTCTGTGATTCTGTAATTCTGTGAAACGGCCTCGAATATTTCCCAATGCTTTCCTCTCCCTTTGACATCATCCACCTGGTGACAGGGATGGGTGGATGGAGACAAAACTTTACATGACTTGGCAGCGACCGACGAGGGGCAACACTGGGACCAGACTCCCAACGATGGCTGACTCCCAAGCTGTCTGCCTGACCCATCCCCATGCCCACGTTGGGAAAGAGGTCTGCAGAAGCCATGCAGGCAGGTGCAGCTCGGTGGGGCTTGGCTGGTGGTCACGTTATATAACTGACACGGTCAGTGGAAATTCACCCTTGGGGATTACAACACCTTGTCTTGCCCGTTGCGCTGTAGCTGGTGATAAGGGGGACAACCAGTCTGCTTTCCAGGAGGTTGGTTGCAGTTACTTATTGACAGAGCACTCAGCCATCAAACTTGCGCAACCCCACAGTCCCTATAAATACGGGGTGCCCTTCTGAGCCCCTTCCTCAAACATACTTCATCCTCCATCGGTCTTTCAGGTGCTTTGCAGGCTCAGTCCACAACCAGCTGGAAGCCATGAGGATCCTCTACCTGCTCTTTGCTGTTGTCCTCCTCCTCTTCCAGGCTGCTCCAGGTGAGAAGCAAAGTAAACTGTATAAAGAGTGAGAGGGCTTGTGATCAAATGTGTGTTTATAGGAGGGGAAAAAAAGCAACCATCACCTGACAGCCACAATCTGATGCTGTCAGGACGCTGCTCTGCAGTCAGTGAGACCAAGAACATCTCTTCTCATGATGGCTGCCTTCCTAAAAATGCAACACAAGATTTATTGCCTATTTATCCATCAGAATTTTAGACTGAAAATCGATATTTTTTTGTGTCTTCCCACAGGTTCTGCAGACCTTACTTTTGCTGACACCGCAGAGTGCAGGAGCCAGGGGAATTTCTGCCGTGCTGGGGCATGCCCACCCACCTTCGCTGCCACAGGGTCGTGCCACGGGGGGCTGCTGAAATGCTGTTCCAAGTAAGTGCCACAGGAGGGAGGGAGAGGCATCAGGGGATGGTTCTGTCCTGCCACTTTAGGTACCATATCTCTGAATGGCATGCACAACTCCATGGAGCTTGGGAGAAATCCAGATGGAGGATGAGCATGTCTACATCATAGGTGTGTGCTTAAGGAGACAGTTCATTTTGATGGAATTATGTATTAATACAAAAGTTTGAGAGCATCAACACATCCCATAATACAGTATTTTTCACTTTATTTTGAATTTTGATGCTGGACACCTTTTTTTTTTTTTTCCTCCAAGAAATTATTATGAAAATATCTCACAGTATTTTCACCCACCAGGGAAAAGTGTCTCCTCCCTCCCTCTGTTCTTTTCATTTCCAAAAATACCTAGAAAATTAAATTTTAAAGGAGGAAAAATATCCAGAGAACTCTGCTTCTCATTGTCTTCTCATCCCTCCTTCCTCCCACCACCGTGCAGCTCATAAAGATGAAGAAGAATTAATTCATTAGTCACTGGAGGCAACTGGGTGTGCATTTTACTTTTGACTTTGGAGGACACTTTCTAATAATATTTGGAGTGTCCCTGATAGCCTGATTTTTTTTTCTTTCCTTAAGGTTTTGAAGATGCTTTTTGGGGAAATGCACTTTAGCTCAGGGTAAAACACATTCCTCAGGCATTAAATTCTTCCACTGATGGCCACATGATGGTCATTGCCAGCTGCAGTGGTTGTCCCATGCACCAAATTCAGTAGAAAATTAGGAGGGGTTCCTGTATCTTTTGACACAAAGGACAGGTGTGATGGCATAACTCATCCCAGGGTGTGATGGCATAACCCATCCCAGCAAGAGATGTTCAGGCAGATCTTCAGCCATTGCTGTGACTGAACAAACCCTGGTTCAAAATAAAGGGAGGGCTCAGATCCATATTTTCTGCATTTCCCTCAACTCCTTCTTCTGATATTTATAGAATTACCAGGGTTTAATGATTCCCAGAAACAGAAGAAAGTGTGATGAGATGGCTCTAGGGAAGAGGCTTCATGGCATGAGGTCAGCAAGTGGGGATCCTCAGCCAGACTGTGGTTTTGGGAAACCCAAGTCATACCAATAACAGGACATGTTTCTTGTCAGGAGATAAGGATGCTAACGAGGCATCCACTTAGGAACTCAGGAAAGTAAATGGTAGAGAAACAACCTACTAACAGATGATTTTACAAAGGAGTGATGTGATCCCCCAGTCTCTGTGCACAATCATTCTCTTTAGGAAGCAATTTCTACTGAGAGCAAAAAGACTGGTAGGAGCAAATGGCAGGTTCTAACATCTGTATGAACATCTGCTAGGCCTGATCAAAGGAGAATTGGGGCAGGGGAATGAACAAGACCTCTTGAGTTTGGTTCCAGGTGTAATTTTTCCTAGAAGAATGTACCCATATGTGGTATTTTCAGAATTAAAACTCTTCCCATCGGGCTGTGAGTTTTTTAGCTGGGTTGATCACTCCAGCAGTAGAAGTTGAAACCAGCAGGGTGTTCTGAGGTACAATATCATTACTAATTTCTTTTTTTCAAGCTGAGGATTCAACCCACCAAGTTTCTTGGGAAAGAAATCTGTGAAATTGGACACAAAAAAAGTTTGATTCAGTAAGCTACCTTGAGAAGTTTAGTGGGATCTGAGGTGTCTTAGAGTATGTAAACATTAACAAACACAGGTCTGGCTCAGATAGCTCATGACCTATGGGAAAATGTTGCTTTTCAGCAGAGGACAAGCATATGCACCCCAGAGTTCTTCAAATGGCACCAGACTTGGGTGATTCAGTAATTAAATTTGCAATGCATTGAATATAAGTTTTATTACTAGTGGCAACACATGTAGTTTTCCAGTGGCCTGTGAACTATGTCATGGGCATCTGCAGGCATAGACATCCAGCACATATGGGGTCCCTTCCATGTAACTGGGGTTTTTGAACCTGCCAGCTGAATACACCCTGCACATTTATTCCAAAGCATAATTAGTGGGTACTGAGGATTTCAGAGACTGATCTTAGGCCACATTTCAGCAAAATAACAAGTCACTTTGTATCCTTACAGGATTTTGGCAGAGTAACAAGAGAAGGCTCTCCTGGATCCGTGCCCTTGTACCAGCAACATTGCCACTATCTTGAGGAGGTGATTTTGATGGATTCCTCCTCTGTCTAAACCCTCCTGAAAATGAGCATTTAAAAGAAGCTTCCAGAGGGCACATCCTGTTAGCACACTGCTTATGGAGATGCAGGTTTTTCCTCGCTGAAGTCACTCCCTTTTTTTGCTTTTAATACACAAGCCACTTTGGCACCTTGGCCACCTATTCCAGCCTACCTCACAGGGATGTTTGGATGTTCAATCACTTCAGGTTCATGCAGCTCTTGGAGGATGCAAAGCAATATATATATTATTATTTTATTCACACACAAAAAATAAATGTCTTCTTAAACCAATAACTGTGATCTCCTGTTGTTGCTAACACCAATTTTCCCTGTGGTTTTACCTCAAGGCTTGTTGAGCCATGCCATCCTTTTAAACAATTATGCCCATGCAGTCTCACATGTTCCCAGCTGATTTGGAAAAGAGGATGGCTAAAACAGCAACCAGGTTTGATGTATTCAAGGCCAGGTTGGATGAGGCCCTGGGCAACCTTGTGTAGATCCAGGCCTGGAGGTTGGTGGCCCTGCCTGTGGCAGGGGGGGTTGGAGCTCTATGATCCTTGGGGTCCCTTCCAACCCAGCCCAGCCTGTGATTCTATGATTCTATGATACTAAAGCATTCAGGATGACAAGACTAAAAACTGAGTGTGAAGAACTCTATGAGCAGATCTTGGCTGTGAGTGACTGGATGACAAAATGGCAATCAAGAAAGACCTCCACTATTGCAAACTTATTGTAAACAAATCATAGAATCACAGACTGGTCTGGGTTGGAAGGGACCCCAAGTATCACACAGTTCCAACCCCCTGCCACAGGCAGGGCCACCAACCTCCAGGCCTGGAGCTACACAAGGCTGCCCAGGGCCCCATCCAACCTGGCCTTGAACACCCCCAGCGATGAGGCATCCACCACCTCTCTGGGCAGCCTGTTCCAGCCCCTCACCACTCTCTCTGGAAAGAACTTCCCCCCAATCTCTCCTCTCACCCTTCCCTCCTCTAGCTTCACTCCCTCCCCCTTGTCCTGCCAGTCTCTGCCCTTTGAACAAGCCCATTCCCCTCCTGTTCCTCTGCTCCCTTCAGGTACTGGAAGGCTGCGATGAGGTCCCCCCGCAGCCTTCTCTTCTCCAGGCTGACCCAGCCCAGCTCCCTCAGCCTCTCTTCATAGGGGAGGTAATATCTATATGTTCCTGACTTCATAAACACAGTGATGGGGTCTGAACATCTTTACCCAGAAATAAGATTTAGGGTGATATACAGACTGTCCCAAATCCCCCACCCACTCCTTCACTAACCTGGTCAAATATTAACTCCAACAGACACTGCAAGATCAACAGCTTCCCATCAGTAACAGCCTCACCATTTTCACTGGTGCCTGCCAGCATCTTTTCCTGGTGCTCAAGGAGAAGGAAGAAGTGGGGCACCATGCCCAGGCTCCCCTTCCCCAGGCCCAGCACTTCATGGGAGGTTGTTTCCACCCCAGAAGTACTTATCTTTTCAACGGAGGGATCCTGAGCCTGGGGCAAACACTGCTGCTGTTCTCCAGCTGGGGCTGGGGGAGGGAGGTGAGGAAGATGGAGCTGCTTCCCCTTTCCTTCCCTCTCCATGATGTTGTTTGGTTCCAAAGGGCATTGAACAACATGTGATACTGTGGGCCAACCCCGGTGGGGTTTGCTCAGCAGCCTCACCCCCTCAGACAAACTCCCCTGTTCCTTGTGCTGCCTTGGCCAGGCAAGAGGAGAATTATGCAAGGAGCAGACAAGTGTATGTTCCTTCTCCATCAAATCCTGTTATTTTTGCCAGCAAACTTCACCCTTGATGATTTCCTTATAGCTGGCCATGGTTTGTGGCCACAGACTGCCCCTTTCTTGCACTACTTTTTGGCCATGCTGTTTTCAGAAACGAAGCTGAGGATGCCATGGATTGCCATTTTGCAAAGACAGGCTGAGAAGAGTTGGGGTTGTTCAGCCTGGAGAAGAGAAGGCTGCAGGGAGAGCTTTGAACCCCTTCCAGTCCCTGAAGGGGCCTATAAGAAAGCTGGGAAGGGCTGTTTGTAAGGGCATGGAGTGATAGGATGAGGGGTGATGGTTTTAAACTAGAGCAGGGCAGGTTTAGGTTGGATATTAGGAAGTTCTTCCCTCTGAGGGTGGTGAGACACTGGCACATGTTGCCCAGAGAGATGGTGGAGGCCCCATCCCTGGAGACATTCAGGGTCAGGCTGGATGGGCCTCTGAGCAACCTGCTCTAGTGAAGATGTCCCTGCTCACTGCAGGGGTGGGACTAGATGGCCTTTGAAGGTCCCTTCTAACCCAACATAGTCTGTGATGCTGTGCATGAGGATGGGGTGCCTGCCTGACAACTCGAGCAGGTGCAGAGCCATTTGTGTTGCCTGACTGCACACTGTCTTAGCTCACAGCTCAGAAATCAGAGAGCCAGCCAATGTTCCATACAGCTCACTTGAATGAATTTCCAGCACACACACAGACACACAGTGCTTTAATATAATAACCCTGACTCCTCAAAACCTCTCCTGTGCCCAGGAGGAAAACAGAGGCTAGATGGCAGAAGTTTCCTTCCTTATACCCTGCCCGAAGCAAAAGGAGGCAACACAGTACAGAGGTGCAAATGCTTTCACACCCTGTGCCCCTCCTCTCCACAGATGGAGCTGGTGAAGACACCAACTGTAAAGGCAACAGCCCATTTAACACCATGTGCCTCTGCCTCAACCACACATGTGAAAATGCATGGCCTTTCCCCACACCCCAGTTCTCACAGACCCTGGCAGAGGTCTCAAATCTCTGTTTTCTCATCATGTTCCTCAAGAACTTCATCACAGCAACCCACTGATGACAGTCAGGGAGGTGCAGAGGGAGGTACATGCAGGCTTGATATCCCCAAGCATCTTCTGGGTCTTGTGCCCATCATGAGACAAACACATGAGTCTTCCCCTTCTTTTTTTGGACCTCAGGGACCCACAGCAATGCTGCCAGCATTATGTAGTTACCCAA
Organism: Porphyrio hochstetteri; assembly: GCA_020800305.1. NCBI lineage: Eukaryota > Metazoa > Chordata > Aves > Gruiformes > Rallidae > Porphyrio > Porphyrio hochstetteri. The sequence continues at coordinate 123,013,495 of CM036907.1, read as the reverse complement.
ACTGCTAAGCAGGGACAAATATGGATGAAGCATGGAGGGGAATTTGTCTGCTTTTCCACCTACATCCTCCTGTCCATCCTCAACATCCCACTCAGCCCTCTGCTATAAAGAAGATTTTTGCTTTTTTCTAAAATCCTGGTCCTGACATAGCAAGAAAATGTGGGGTTTTTTCCCCAAACTGAAGCACTTGCTTCATGCCCTACACTGAATCTGCAGCAGCCAGTTTACCAAACACTGATGCCTCTGCCCTCTGAGTGCAGACATAGCTCCCCTCCTGTGCTTATTCTCCACTGCTCCTGTCTGCTGCTCTCACTGAAGCAGTAAAAAATTAAGCACCCTCATGACTTGATTTCATTAATGATTCTTGGCACTTAACAGTTTGAAAAGAAACACACTTGCAGTTCTCATATGTCTCTGGACTAGCAATTCTTGGAGACAAGTACAAAGCTCTGGTGATGCTTCCTCTGGTACCCCTTACATCTGGCTGGTCCTTCACTTGCATGAAAAGACATTTTGTATTTCTTTTTCAGGTACAAAAAAAAGGTTAGAAGGTGATAAGAGATGTGGAGGCATCACATGCAAGCAGGCTTTGTATGTTGAGTCTACAAAACCAGAGATGTCTCTTCATAGCCACATCAGGAAGGCAACTAGCAGCAAGGGAGAATGTTATTAAACCAAAGTAATTTTGGGCAGTGAATGAGTAGGTTTAGACTCTCTGCAAAGGCTAGACTTTGGAAGGGTCAAACCATCTGAGTGGGGTATGGGAATTCAGTGCCCATAGCAGCAGAGAGCGACACGACCTCACTCATTGAGTGCTGGATCCAGTTCTGGGCTCCTCACCATCAGAAGGACATGGAGGTCCTGGAGCGAGTCCAGAGAAGGGCAACCAGGCTGGGGAAGGGGCTGGAGGGCAAATCCTCTGAGGAGCAGCTGAGGGAGCTGGGGGTGTTCAGCCTGGAGAAGAGGAGGCTGAGGGGAGACCTTATCACCACCTACAATTACCTGAAGGGAAGTTATAGAGAGATAGGTGATGGTCTCTTCAGCCAGGGGACAGGAGATGGGACAAGGGGCAATGGGCTCAAGCTGTGCCAGGGCAGGGTCAGATTGGACATTAGAAAAAATTTTTTTACTGCAAGAGTTGTCAGGGCCTGGAACAGGCTGCCCAGGGAGGGGCTGAGTCACCTTCCCTGGATGTGTTCAAAAAAAGGGTAGATGAGGTACTTAGGGATCTGGTTTAGTTTAGGATGAGAATGGTTGGACTTGATGATCTTAAAGGTCTTTTCCAACCTTGTGATTCTGTGATTTTTGAGACAGAGCTTAGCTGGCTCCTGAAAGGGAATTGTCATGTAGTCTCCAATGATAGCATCCCACAATAGTGGTGCACAGTCCTTTTTGTCTAATGACTTCTTCAGGTTTTGATACAAATTCATGGCAAAAGTCACAAATACAAGTTGCAGAGAGTAACTGAGCTCTGAACCATGCTAGAAGAACATCTGGGAGAATTAAGCTACAACCATGTTGCAGATTTCCTAGCCAGGAGGGGAAATCACAGAATCACAGAATCGTAGGGGTTGGAAGGGACCTCGAGAGATCATTGGGTCCAACCCCAAATGTCCACTACCCTTTCAGTGCAACCCTGTCTTCTTCAGTTGCATCCCTACAGCTCCGATCCACTGATGCTCTGCCCCTTTCCTGCAGGGTCTGTTGCCTCCTTGTTACCTGCAGTCTTGCAGGTCAGCTGCCCTGTCTTGGCTACACTCACTGTGCCTGGTGGCTAGGGAGAGGACAGGCTGTCACAAGACCGTGGCCAAGAGCCATGGGGCATCAGCAGATCGGTGTGGTTTACAGTCCTGTGGATCACAGGAACCCACCTCCCTCCTCCTCCAATCCCCTGTCCCCTCTAGGTGCAGCCCACCAGCTGGCACAGGGTGTGCTAGATTTGGTCATTGCTCAGGTCAGGCATCTTCCAGTGTGTTAGGTTGCAACATCCTCATACATCACCATTCTCTACAGTAATAGGCCAATGAACTCGCTGTTCTTCAGGCAACCACTCCTCCGCCCCCTCCAGTTCCCTGCACTGCTCCATCCCTGAGCCTTTATAAGTACAGGGGCTAGCCATCTTCTGCCTCCACCACCAGCTTCCATCCATCTTCGAGTCTCTTCACACCACCACCAGCTGGCAGCCATGAGAATCCTTTTCTTCCTCGTTGCTGTTCTCTTCTTCCTCTTCCAGGCTGCGCCAGGTAAGACTGAAAATAGGTGAGATGCAGGCTAGAAGGGTGGAAGTGCAGAGAAGTCCATCAAAGCCCAGTGCTGAGGTTCAGATAACCTCTCTGCTCTTGGGCTCCACAATTTCCATGTTAGAAGTCCCTTTCCCTAGTCATAGTCCCATTCTTTATCAAGGACCTTAATCAAGGTCTGTGATAGTCATCCTGATGGTCTCTTTCTAGCATCTTGTGTTCCAGTTGCACGACGATGTGATGGAAGAAAGAAGCTCCTGTGTATTCAGGCAGTTCTTGGGCTGATACTTAAGACCCCATCCTGTGATGTGAGAGCTATCCCTTCTCACATTCACACACCCACCTCCTGACCATCTATATTAATAGATTTCCTATGTTTTTGGAAAAAAAAATGTAGTCATGACTGTGTGGCTTTGCTTGGAGTCTATACGGTCCATTTGCCTTAAGAGGGTTTGGAGCACATGCATCATTCCAGACCATTTTGGGGAACTTGCCAAGTGTAGAGTGCTGCACATGGGACAGAACAACCCCCTGCAGTGCTACAGGCTGGGGGAGACTGGCTGGAGAGCTGTCAGGCAGAGAAGGACCTGGGGGTGTTGGGTGACTGCAGGCTGAATATGAGTCAGCAGTGTGCCCAGGCAGCCAAGAAGGCCAATGGCATCCTGGCTTGTATCAAAAACAGTGTGGCCAGTAGGTCTGGGGAAGTGATTGTGCCCCTGGACTGGGCACTGGTGAGGCTGCACCTCGAGTGCTGGGTCCAGTTCTGGGCTCCTCACCATCAGAAGGACATGGAGGTCCTGGAGCGAGTCCAGAGAAGGGCAACCAGGCTGGGGAAGGGGCTGGAGGGCAAATCCTCTGAGGAGCGTCTGAGGGAGCTGGGGGTGTTGAGCCTGGAGAAGAGGAGGCTGAGGGGAAACCTTATCACCACCTACAAATACCTGAAGGGAGGTTATAGAGAGATAGCTGATGGTCTCTTCAGCCAGGTGACAGGTGATGGGACAAGGGGCAATGGGCTCAAGCTGTGCCAGGGCAGGGTCAGATTGGACATTAGAAAAAAAATTTTTACTGGAAGAGTTGTGAGCGCCTGGAACAGGCTGCCCAGGGAGGGGCTGAGTCACCTTCCCTGGATGTGTTCAAAAAAAGGGTAGATGAGGTACTTAGGGATATGGTTTAGTTTAGGATGAGAATGGTTGGACTTGATGATCTTCAAAGGTCTTTTCCAACCTTGTGATTCTGTGTGATTCTGTGACTTCAGAGAAGTTCAAGCCCTCTCCATCCCTGCTTTGGTTTATTGTACTTGCTTTCCTAGATAAGCAAAGGTCCATCTACTCAATGCAGAACCTGTGAGGCCCACAGCAGGCACTGGTAGGAGCTTTAGGCAGAGCCTGCCCTGCACCCTTCTGGACTGTAATATTTCCTATTTTATGCATCCCAAAGAGTATTCTTGAGTTCAAAGCAAACTGTGGCCCCTGAGGTGGCTGCAAGGCTGGTGCAGCTCCAGCAGAGTCTTGAGGAAAAGGCAGTAAATTATTTTACATCTCTTCATAAAGACTGATGCTCAGAAAAGACCAGTAACACGCATCCCATAGAGCCTTTTAATGTAGGAGATAAGGGAAACCAAGGTCTAACGTCTTTAAAGTCAGTCAGGTGAAATCAGCAACACATAATTCTTGAATAATATGTGATTAGGAGAAAATACTTGAGAACCACCAGGAGAAATTGGGTGAAATGTAGTAGAACTAATTTTTAACACTGCTTGCACGCCTTTTAAATTAAGGATAGAGTCCAGTTTGATGACAGCTGTGGGTTGAGCTAGGCACTGAAAGTACTGGGTAAGATGATCACGTTTGTGCTTGGCATGAAGCTGGGGCAGCTGATAAGGGACTCCTCTGCCTTTTAAGAGTGCAGAGGTGGTGAATCAGTAATTCCATATAAAACATACAAAAATAACACAATCTGGATCTCAGGCTGAACATCCCAGTGGGAACAAGTAATGTTTAGCCTGGAAATGCTCTGAACCCAGACTCTGAGCTGGCTTTTCAGCTTGGGGGGATGCCCTGATGATGGTGGGTCTGCATCCTTTGCAGACACCTGGACACCAGGCCCTTCAGTTCCCAACATACCCAGCATGTTAAAACCAGCATAGCATCTAGCCAAACCATATGCAGCACTAGCAACAACAGTCCCTGACTTTATTTTAGAGCATGTGTTTAAGTCTATACAACATTTTTGTTGGGGAAATGTTAGTTCCATTGGTTTGGCTGCAATTAAAAACAATTTAAGGTTTATGCCATCTGTGTTAGCAGTATGGTATCTTACATGGTTTCCTGTGAGCATGAGCAGCGTGCTCAATGCTAGCTGCAAGGAAGCTATTCAAAGTAAGAACAATGATTGCAAGTCATAAATATGCTTTAGGTTTGCTGAAACTTGAAGTGAAAGTTTGAAGAAACTCAGTTAGGACATCTTTATTTTAATACCATCACTTTTTAAAAAATTTTTAAAATTTGTAATGTGAGGGAAGTTTTAAAAATATTTTTTTCTGTATGGCTTTTTCCTATAGCATAATATTTCTGTGTAATAATATCAGGAATTATGTGATAATATAATTATCACATAAAATAATATTTGCATCAGGAAGAGTGTGGCCAGCAGGTCTAAGGACGGGATCCTCCCCCTCTACTCTGCCCTGGTCAGGCCCCACCTGGAGTGTTGTGTCCAGTTCTGGGCTCCCTGGGATAAAAAAGACAGGGATCTCCTGGAGAGAGTCCAGAGGAGGCTACAAAGATGATTAAGGACCTGGAGCATCTCCCCTATGAGGAAAGGCTGAGTGAGCTGGGGCTGTTCAGCCTGGAGAGAAGAAGACTGAGGGGGGACCTAATTAATGTTTATAAATATCTTAAGTATGGGATGCAGGGGGAATGGCCAGCCCCTTTTCAGTGTCTGTGGGGACAGGACAAGGGGCAATGGCTGCAAGTTGGAGCACAGGAAGTTCTGCACCAACATGTGGAAGAACTTTTACCCAGTGAGGGTGACAGAGCCCTGGGACAGGCTGCCCAGGGGGGTGTGGAGTCTCCTTCTCTGGAGATATTCAAGACTCGTCTGGACGCCGCCCTGTGCAATATGTGCTAGGGAGCTGCTTTGGCAGGGGGTTGGACCCGATGATCTCTGGAGGTCCCTTCCAACCCCTGTGATTCTGTGATTCTGTGAATATTCCAGTATAATAATATACCAGTATAATAATATTCCAGTATGTAATAATATACCAGTGTAATAGTATTCCAGTATGTAATAATATTCCAGTATGTAATAATATTCCAGTGTAACTAGACTGACAAGCACGTGTCTCCAGGAGAAATGCTAGGCAAGCAGACAGTTATCTTCAGGCCACTATTCATCAGTCAGACTGTCTCCCCCTGCTACCATCACAACCTGCTCTTCTGCTTCCTTTGCATTTCTTCATGCAAAGACCTTGAGGAGGTGTGATCAGGTTCCCCCAAACACAAACCAGGCAGGAAACCACAAACCACACCAGGTGAATCTGATGCTGCAACTCTCCAATCCTCTGCTTTGAGAAATTAATTCAATTTTTCCCTAGTTTTTATGCATTTTTTCCCTTGATTTGGGGTTTTTTTTTTTTGCAGCTTACAGCCAAGAAGCTGCTGACACCTTAGCGTGCCGGCAAAACAGGGGCTCCTGCTCCTTCGTTGCCTGCTCTGCTCCTCTGGTTGACATCGGGACCTGCCGTGGAGGGAAGCTGAAATGCTGCAAATGGTAAGATGGGTTCCTCCAGAGAAATGCTGCTGCTGCACCAAGAGCGAGCCAACTTACTGGGCTTTCCCCCCTTTTGGTTTCAGACAGGCCTCCTTCTCCCTCCAGCTCTCTACACCTTCCAATAAAACCCTTCAGTGGCTGGGCTTTGTGTCAAAAACACTGTCAAATTGTAGCATAAAGATTTTTTCCCTATTAATTTTTGATTTAAAATTTATACAAGGAGTCCACTCCCCAACATATCCTATTGTGTTCTTCTTTGACAATTCCCTTTACCTGTTATTCTATTAATTCTTTATCAGCCCTAAAGTATTACATCTTTTCCTGCTCATTCAAAACTCCTATTTCTATTATCCAGAATTAATGTTGGAATCTCTTGGGTTCTTTCTGCTGCCTGTTCAGCCTCATGATAGGCCAACCTATGACCTTTTCCTGGTCAGCATTACCCTTCAGGTGTCCTCAGCAGTGCATAATGGTGATCTTGGTTGGCAGTTGAACTGCTTCAATAAGCAAAGTACTTCTCCTGCATGCTTGATGTGCTTCCCTTGGCTCGTTCAAGGTCCACACTCTTTCCACATTGCTCCATGGGCACACACAACTCCAAAGGCATACTTAGAGTCTGGCCATAGATTTATCCTTTTTCCCACTGCAAGTTCTAATGCTCAGGTTAAGGCAATAATTCCTGCCTTTTGGGATGAAGTTCCAATAGGAGAAGGATTTGATTACCTGTGTGACCTGTCCCAGGCAACCTGCTTTGGCGAGGGGGTTAGACTCTATCTCTGGAGGTCCCTTCCAACCCCTAAAATTCTGTGATTCTCTTACCTGGTCGGTAGTGGTCCCTGCATATCCAGCCCTACAGATACCTTGCCAGATGAAACTAATACTGTCTGTGAACCAGGAATCTTGAGCATCTTCCAAAGGCTCTTCTTTCTAATCAGGTCTGCTGGAACACACAGCTTCCATTGACTCCAAGCAGCCATGTCTCAGTGGTTCAGCTGTAGTATCACTGAGGAAAGAAGCTGGATTCACTATGTTAATGACTTCAATCACAACACCATTAGATTCCACAACACTAGTCTGATCTCTCAGAATAAACTCAGGAAGAAGTTGACGATGAGCGAGGAGGAACCTGGAGTTTGTACATCTGATATTGATAATAACATATCATATATTGCTAGTAACTCCTTCCAGTAAGTCATTTTGGAATCATGGCAGAACCAGCTGATGCTCAAACTCTGCCTTTGCTAAGCAGGGCAGACACAACTGACTTGAGACAGTCAGCTCTGAGGACTCCCCCTCAGCCCACACAGGGAGTAGCACTACTACTACTACAAAAAAATGTAGCTTATTGGCACAGAATAACCATTCAGCAAGTCAGGCCTCATGCCAGGGATGCAATTCTCCATTAGGGTTACTTTATGCAGTGCGAAGTACCAAATGTTAGACCAAAGTGCCACAGGGCATTGTCCATGTCCTGTGGATATAAAGTATGGATATAAAGCATATTTTCATCAGCTCCAGTGAGACAGCATGTGCAGTTATAGGAGATAACCCATGCAGAGTGGTGCTGTAACGTGCTACAGTCCAGCTCTGAGTCTGGTGGCATTTCATGCGAAAGGAGCTGCAACAGATCCACCAACATTTGGACCCCATTCATCTTTTGTTATTGTCATTTTTTATTATTATTTGCACTTATATTTCATCCAATTGGGTTTCTGTGAAACATCATGCTGAAGGACGCAAAAAAATCATAGAATGGTCTGGGTTGGAAGGGACCTCAAGGATCACACAGTTCCAACCCCCTGCCACAGGCAGGGCCACCAACCTCCAGATCTGGAGCTACACAAGCTTGCCCAGGGCCCCCATCCAACCTGGCCTTGAACACCCCGAGGGATGGGGCATCCACTCCCTCTCTGGGCAGCCTGTTCCAGCCCCTCACCACTCTCTCTGGAAAGAACTTCCCCCCAATCTCTCCTCTAACCCTCCCCTCCTTTAAGATAACTGAGAAGCACTGTCACCCATTTTCATAGAAAAAGGGCATGGAGGAAGGTGAGAGGATCACCCACTTTCTCCAGTGCAGATCTTTATTCCTAAGACAGTTTTATTCTTAAATAAAAAAGCTGGAGCTGTGGTGTGTGCTGAGCAGTAACACCCACACCATTTTGTCTGGGTTGCCTTATGGCCAGAAACACAGGTCAGAGGTCCAGATCCCAAGGGTGCCTGGTGGCCTTTAACTCAATGTAGACTTTATGCCTACAGACTGCAAGGTGGAATTTACCTGTTTGGATGGAGGTAGGTGGGCTAGCTAAACACCTGATTTTTCTTTGCAGGACACCCAGTTCCTAAAACTGACACCTCGATGACCACACAGACAAGAGCTCTGAGCATCTAGGACATCTCCCAATTTTGACATCAACGGATGCCAGCCTGGGGAGCTTTCCCTGACAGGGTGATGACCCCTAGCTGCACAAGAAGATCTGAGGAGTTCTTGTACCCTGATAAAGAGATTTGCAGCTTCAATCCTAATAAAAGCAAGTCACTGTGAAACCACATTGCTGACATTTGCTTATGTATGTCAGGGTGGTTGTTGCTGCTCTTACTGTCTATAAAAATCAACCTGTAAATGAAGTTTATTTAACTAAATTAAGTTAATCTAAACTCATGTGTCATTGAGTCCTGTCAAGTTGTCCTGCAGAGTGTCTGAGTTGCAGTGGTTTGTGTGGCAACATGTTTATTAATAAATCAAAAAGCACTAGAGCCCATTCCCTCTTCTGTCCCAGGCCAGGACACTGGGCTGGGGATCAAGAGACAAGGTCACTCCTCTGCAGGTTTGTGCTAGCCCAGCCTGAAGTGCTGGCAATGGAAACACAGAGAAACCCCAGGGTGGCAGAAGGATAATTTCTTTAGGTCTTGAAAGCACCTCACCACATTCATGTCATCCTGCTCCTGCAGGACTCTAGACCAGCATCACACCAATGTGATTTCACTTCTCTGGATCCTAAACTTGTAAAACCATTTATCTCTGCATTATGCTGTCTGGAGGCAGTGGGTTGCATCTCCATCAGCATGGAATCTCACCACGCGCTGTTACAAGGTATAGACACATCTCCTGCTTCCTCCCCCAACATCCCAGAGTGCTAAGGCAAAGGCCAAGAAGATTGGAGATAAGGGGTGACTAAAAGTATCATGCCATGAGATGGCTTCAGGACTGCCACAGACCATGGGCATGGTCAGTTTGGGCCAGGTTTCTACCAGTGTAGTCACTGTGGGTTTGGAGGAGTTATTCTTGACTCTTACTGGTCAACCTATTCATGAATAGGACCAGGTCATACTCCTGCATGTGGGTTCAGTTTCTTCTCCTCTTCTTCTGGTAAATTTCTGCAAGGCATAGGTCACACTGACCCCAGGTAAGATGAAATCCAGATCCTCCAGCAAAAACACACACCAAGAGAGTGCTTCATATATATGAGGATCAGATACATGGTTTTCTAGAGCAAGTTTATTAGAATTTAGGGAGATACATAGACTATGACATAGACTATGAAATAAAACACCCCAGGTCAGCACTCAGGGTCTGCTGGAGATGGCCTTCTAGTGCTAATCATGTTATTGCTAACTCTAAAAGGAAAAGAAAATAATGAGCATCTGTTCTGAGGGACAGAGGAGGAACATGCTCAGCATCCTCTTGTGAGGGCAGACTTTTGCATGCTGGTGATCTGCTCTCTGGGGTAGACATTGGTGTCTGCAATGTAGACCCAACAGAAAAATGTTTTAGGAAGATGAGACATACTGATCTTTTCTGCATGGATCAAGAATTTCTTGGGATTTTCTTCAGGTCATTAAGTTTGTTTGTGGAGGACGTTGTTTTCTTTTAGTTGCTGTTCATGTGTCTGTTAAATATATATTTTCAGCTCATTCCAAATTTCTAGAAGCTCTGCTTAGCCAGACTGAGATGCCATTGCTCACTATTCATACTGCAAAAGAGGAAATAAGCTTTCAGATTTTGTACATAGAACCAGGAAAAGATTTTAATATGAAGCACAGAAGGGACTGAATGAGCACCAAGAGCATATAGTCCTAGATAATTAGAATGGTCTGGGTTGGAAGGGACCCCAAGGATCATAGAGCTCCAACCCCCCTGCCACAGGCAGGGCCACCAACCTCCAGGCCTGGAGCTACACAAGGTTGCCCAGGGCCCCATCCAACCTGGCCTTGAACACCCCCAGGGATGGGGCACTCACCCCCTCTCTGGGCAGCCTGTTCCAGCCCCTCACCACTCTCTCTGTAAAATACTTCCCCCTAATATCTAATCTAAACCTTCCTTCCTTTAGCTTTAATCCATTCCCCCTTGGCCCAAGCACAGACCATAAGGCTGGCAAGGAAGCAGAAGGACAGCTGCAGCTGGCCAGGGTCTGCCATGCCCAGGTTGAAGGACATCCATCCCACCTGGGGTCAGGGTTTCACTGCACCCTCCTGTCTTGAGGGCTGCCATCATAGGAGCAGAGCAAGTCTGAGTGTTGCATTCAAGTCAACAGCAAGGAGGAGGACCCTATAAACCAGAAGCCACTGACCTTGCTATGTACAAAGACCTCCTTGAATTTTTAAATATCATGGTTAGTCCAACTCCTTCCAGCTATCCCTCTTCCTCCTTCCCCTCTACAATTCATCACTTCTTAGTAGTATATTTGTAGTCTTGATGATGGTGATTTTTTTAAACATCATCTTTCTATTTTATTTAATAATAATTTGCCAGGTCCATGTACCTGAAGCTTCCTTCTTATCTTATCTGGTGTGGAGATGAATTTCTTCATATACATCTGCTGCTCATGCTTTGTTTCTAACATCTCTGCTATTAATATTGAATGGATTTTAAATAAGATCCTTCAAAAGTAAGATCAGTTACAGCATTTTACAGCAAAAATGGAGCAGAATATGAAAAAACCTCCTTCAGGGCTTGGAGGCAAGCCCAATTTAGAGACCAGGATGTCACATAGGACATTGTCAAATGCTCTGTACAAGTCCAGGTAGTCATAGAATTGTAGAATGGTCTGGGTTGGAAGGGACCCCAAGGATCACAGAGTTCCAACTCCCCTGCTACAGGCAGGGCCACCAACCTCAGGCCTGGAGCTACACAAGGTTGCCCAGGGCCCCATCCAACCTGGCCTTGAACACCTCCAGGGATGGGGCATCCACCACCTCTCTGGACAGTCATCTATTGCTCTTCCCTTATACACCAACACTGTAACCCCATCATAGAAGGCCCCTAAATTTTCCAGGCACACTTTGCCCTTAGTGAAGCCATGTTGGCTATCACAAATCGCCTCCTTATTTTCCACATGCCTTATCATAGTTTCCAGGAGGATTACTCCATTCAATGAACACATTCCCCCCAAGAAGCACCTAATCTTCATTAAATCCATAACTCACCACAGTCCGACAGCAAGGAACCCCTTGCTGGCAAAGTCCAAAGGGCTTCATATTGGGTAGAGGACAGTGCTCAGTGGAACAGGTACCCCCAGCCTGTTTGCACTGCACGTCGTTATTAGGTGTACGCATGAAACCTGTACAAAAACCCCACACAGAGTCTTGATTTTCCTTGCCAAACAAGGCTAAGAACAAGTCAGGGTTATGAAATGACAACAATACTCTGCTCTGCCTGCCTGTTTGCCCCATCCCTACCATTAAATTCCCTTATTTTCCAAAGCAGGTGGATTCAGTGCATCCAATGGACCCAGCTGGTGCCTGTTCACTGCTAAAGGGTGCTCAACACACCGGTAGCACTAGTTGATTTGGGGCAAAAGTCTCTAAACCCCACTTTACTTCCATTAGTATTTTAGGTTCTCCATACTCACAACCTTCTGTCTACAATTCCTGTGGGTTTATGTAGCTCTTACCTGAAGTAGTTTGCAGCATTAAGAGGAGAACAGCAAAGAAAAGGCTGAAGATCTTCATGTCTGAATTCAGTGGGACCAAACACAACAGCCACTAAGAAAAACAACAGAAAGAGATGATGGAATTTACCTGCATTTGTTATTACCCAGGGCAAACACTATTTATGACATATAAACTGCAATTTCTTGCTAAAACCCATCATTTATGCAATAGAGTCTAGAATAAATCTAGGGAGATACCACTTTTTGAAGGAAGATATCTTTGATATCTCATTCCATAAGATCAAGGAAATATATTTATGCCTTTGAAATGTAAAAGAACGAGATTGATATTGTGATTTTCTTTCCTTCAAATCCAAAGGTATTCTACACCAGTTCCAGTGAAGTCTCATATATTTCAGTCCCTTACACCTTGAATGTTAGAACTTCAAAACAAGAGTAAGAAATTTAATAATTTTCTTCCAACACTTCTCCAAGTCTTATAAAATAAGCCAGATTTTCTTAATCCCCCTTTATAACTTATAAGTAACCCTGCTACATGCACAACATCATTGATACTTCCATTTAGAGTTTTTTTTATCCATTTCTATTTGAGCAACTGTAGTGTCTCTGTCTGGGATAGAGTTAATTTTCTACATGGCAGCCCATATGGTGCAGTCACACAGTGACTAAAATGTCCATTTTATTTAATTATCACACAATTTGCTTCACATACATCTAGATAATTACTTAAGCCATCCTCATTTCTCTGTATTATCCAGAAAAATTATTAGAAAACACTCAGAAATTTTAATTATTTGAAGAGTAGTTATTTTTGTAGCTTGCCAGCCAGTATTATGTTGTTGAAAACATCTTCACAGAAAAAGCTGAGGCATCTATCCCTTCTCTCCATAACACCTCTATAACATGTGCCAGCTGATAGCCTCAAAGTATCTCTCCACCATCATTTTTTTGCTGCAGATTCCAATTGGCTTTTGAAAATAATACAAACTACTGTAATCATTCAGAATCACCATTATCAACTATAATAGGCAACCAAATGCCTTACTGAAATGCCAAGCATCATGCACTTCACTTGTTTATGAGGATTTAATTCAGCTGGAAAATTCTACATAGAATCATAGAATAGCATGGGTTGGAAGGGACCCCAAGGATCACAGAGCTCCAACCCCCCTGCCACAGGCAGGGCCACCAACCTCCAGGCCTGGAGCTACACAAGGTTGCCCAGGGCCCCAGCCAACCTGGCCTTGAACACCCCCAGGGATGGGGCACCCACCCCCTCTCTGGGCAGCCTGTTCCAGCACCTCACCACTCTCTCTGTAAAAAACTTCCCCCTAATATTTGATCTAAATACATCTTGGAAGGATACATTTATTTTTGGAGAAGCAAAGAATGTTTTCAAAAAGAGAAGTGTTTTTCTTCTTCTCAGTTGAAAATGGGGTGGAAACTACACCTTCATCTCACCCAAGAGGACTTTAGAAGAGGGAGCATGGTGGGTAAGCCATCCTACCTGTTTCATTTCAATGGGGAGCTTCAGAGAATAATGCCTTGCCCCAGAGCAGCTGTCTTTATATATTCCTGTTGGTGATGGAGCTGACACAGATCAGCTGGCCAAGGACATGAGCTTCTCACATCAATTCCCAGCAGCTGATATGTCACTTCCCAGCTACTGATGGGAAATGGTGGCTGCTCTGAACTCCCTCCCCTTTCTCTGGCACATGAGTTGGCTCTTCCAAAAATCGCCTTTCACCATCCCAGTTTGTGTGCAACATGTTGATACTGTGAGAAAAGCATCTTGGGACATACCATGAAAGCTGCTGGTTTGGCTCCAGCAGAGACCTGATTCTACAAGGCTGTCCCATGGCCATGGTGCCTGGTGTTGGCTGCAGAAAGGTCCTCCCTGCAGAGGAGATACCTACATCTAAAGCCTGGAGATACCTACATTTACCACAACTGGTTTTGAGTCATTGCAGAGGAAATAAATATTGTTTGAATAACTAAAGTTTCAGGGAGGCACTGACTTTCCTCCAAACACCATCCATCTAACCAGGTCACCTGCCTCCCAGAAGAGGGCAATAAAGGGCTCACACTGAAGTTTCTCTCCAGTAGCCTTCCTCAGAAAAGAGTACATAAAATATTTTCACAGCAAGGTTTTATGGATTTTCTTCTTAATTATGCTGATGCCCTCTGACCCCCACTTGTGGCACATCAGTGAATGATGTTTTTTGGCAGTCCAACCTCAAAGCTCTGAAGTGTTTTGCAATCTGCTGTGGACTCCTGCAATGGACAAGAAGTAAGTCTTTGCTCTGATAAATCACATTGAACCTAACAGGTGGCTCCAGGGAGAAGGAGTGTGGGATTTGCTTTGCATTACCAGCTGGAGAGAGCCACTGCTGAGTGCCTGGGGGGACTGCTGATGGCACTAAACTGGGAGGAGTGGCTGACACACCTGAAGGCCGTGCTGCCTTTCAGTGAGATCTGGACAGGCTGGAGAGGAACCTGATGAAATTCAACAAAGGCAAGTGTAGGGTCTTGCACCTAGGGACAAATAACTCCAGGCACTAGTACATGTTAGGGGCTGGCCTTCTGGGAAGCAGCAGAAGGACCCTGGGAGTCCTGGTGGTCAACAAGCTCTCCATAACCAGTGCTGTGCCCTCATGGTCAAGAGGCCAATGGGACCTGAGGGCCTCGAGTGTGACCAGCAGGTCCAGGGAGGTTCTGTTCTCCTCCCTCTCTGCTCGGCCCTGCTGAGGCCACAGCTGGAGTTGGGTGTCCAGTGCTGGGCTCCCCAGTTCAGGACAGACAGGGAGCTGCTGGAGAGAGTCCAGCAGAGGGTATGAGGATGATGAGGGCCTGGAGCATCTCTGGTGTGAGGAAAGGCTGAGAGAGCTGGGGCTGGTCAGCCTGGAGAAGGCTGAGAAGGGATCTCATCAACACTGATCTCATCCACACTGATCAATATCTAAAGAGTGGGTGTCCATAGGGTGGGGCCGGATACTTCTAATGGTGCCCAGCAACAGGACAAGGGGCAATGGGCACAAACTGGAACACGGGAAGGTCCATCTCAATGTGAGGAAAAGCTTCTTCACTATATGAGTGCCCAAGCCCTGGGACAGGCTGCCCATGTAATAAAGGTTGTCATGTAATACACATGTAATAAAGGTTGATATTGCATATCAATTAATATTATATATTGAAAGTATATTGACAGCTGCATGTCTTAATTTCCTTTCTCAGCAGTAAAGGATATCTAAAAGTCATGCTCTACTTTTATACAGAGAAGTTATGCAAGCACACATGTATTTGTGTGTATATATTTGTATGCCTGTGTGTCTGTATGTATTTGTTCGTAATATATAAATATTCTAAGAGACATAAAGGCTGAATATTCTAAACAGCTTGATATTTTATCATAGCTGAAGAATGTACAGATAGAAAAGAATGAAGGAAAAGAAAGGAATAGTCAGAATATTAAGTAACTGTTTATTTAAAGTGTCACATATTCTATAATAATGGCATTTCTGATTCTCCCATTTCTCTACAGCCCTCTTAGTAAATACACATTACATAACAATAGATAGATAGATAGATGGATGGATGGATAGATAGATAGATAGATAGATAGATAGATAGAATGTTGTTGATATGAGCATGAGGAAGGACTCCAAAAAATCGCAGACGGGTTTTTGTCACGCAGCATGCCACAGGCTCCTGTCCTGTGTCAATACCCTCTTCTCACTTCATAGAATCATAGAATCACAGGCTGGTCTGGGTTGGAAGGGACCCCAAGGATCACAGAGCTCCAACCCCCCCCGCCACAGGCAGGGCCACCAACCTCCAGGCCTGGAGCTACACAAGGTTGCCCAGGGCCCCAGCCAACCTGGCCTTCTCACTTCTTTTGCTCAGTCTTTAGACAAGTGCCACCTGAGATGTCCTTGTGTTCCACCTGGCCTCCCTGGCTGCTCCAGCAAGGCTTGATCTCCACAGGTGGAGGTCTCAGACAGTCCAGAGCACTGAAGATTGCTCTACGTGCTGGTGTGAAGGCAACCTAGTTAAGCCTTATGTGTCTGTATATCACCCCTGTCTTGCCACAGCTCACCTCTGGTGATGGGATGTCGTCAGCCAACTTGAAGCCATAAGAATCCTTCACCTTTTCTGTCCCATCCTCTTCCTCCAGTGTCCTCTGGCAAATAACAGGAAGGGATGACAGACCTTTGGTACAATTGCCCAACACTTGTCCTCACTGCACGTCCACAGTTTGGAAAAAACCAGGATGAAATTTGGACAGGGAACATCCCTCTTGTCCTTTCAGTGGCCTTGGCCAGCTCTGTGGAAACCTGCCCAGACCTGACTTGGCCAAAACCTGCCTGGAAATCACAGCTGATGCCTGGTATTTTGGGCAGCAGTGCAGAGGGAGCTGCCTCCTGATTCCTGCGGGCATGGCAGCTGGGCTGCAGCTCTCCCACCCACAGAGACCCCTGAGATCAAAGGCAGCTTTTAGTACCTAAAGGGGCTACAGGAATGATGGGGAGGGACTCTATCAGGGAATGTAGTGATGGGACAAGAAGTGATGGGTTTAAACTAAAAGCTGGGACCAAAATATTTGGGGGTTAAATCTTCCAGAGCAGAGAGTGGGATAAGCAGAGACACATCCAGAGCAGATGAGGTAGCATGGGAGAGTGGGAATGTCACAAAGAAGAGGGACTGGGCATCTTGTCAGGATGGGGATAAGGAAAGGTGGAAAGAAACATTTCTTACTGTTATATAAGGGACTGTGTAGGGTTTATAATAAGCAGAAAACTGCATAAAGTTAGCAGACTAAAGGTAAACCTGGAGAAGAGTTCAGCTTGCCAGTAGACACAGGCGACAAGGAGATCTGCTTTTTCTCCATGCCATAAATCTCCTCATTTGACTTGTTTACCAATAAAATCAGTGTTGAAGATTCAGATAATTTTCTCAAACGTTTCTCCATGGAAAAAAAAATCCAGACAATTCCTCCCCTGTGCTATGTCTGATTTCACAGAATCCCAGAATCACTGAGTTGGAAAAGACCTTTAAGATCATTGAGTCCAACCATTCCTGTCCTGTGCTAAACCATATCCCTAAGTACCTCATCTCCCCATCTGTTAAACACACCCAGGGGTGGGGACTCAGCCCCCTCCCTGGGCAGCCTGTGCCACAGCCCCACAACTCTGCCAGGGAAGAACTTTGCCCTCCCAGCTGAGCTGACCCTGCCCTGGCACAGCTTGAGCCCATTGCCCCTTGTTCCATCTCGTGTCCCCTGGCTGAAGAGACCATTGACCACCTCTCTGCACCCTCCTGGCAGGGCAGGGGAGGTGGGGAGAAGGTCTCCCCTCAGCCTCCTCTTCTCTAGGCTGAACACCCCCAGCTCCCTCACCTGCTCCTCAGATGATCTGCCCTCCAAATCATATGGTGGATCCATTTGGTGGACTATCAGGGGTTTCAAAACACATGGCCAGCTACATCAGTCACTGCCCTGGAAAAGCAGACAGAGCCTCAGCAGTGCTTCCTAAATGAGCTTGTCTCACATGCTTCTCACGTGTGCTACCCACCCCCCACTCTCCCCCCAGGTGTTGTAGCTGAAAGTCACCTGGATTATATGGAATAAATTGCCAATAAAGATGTCCTGACAGAGGATGGAGTTCTTAATACAGTTTAAACTCAGAGCAGAAGTGCTTCAGAAATAGCAATTGCTGCTTCTGTGTCCCAGGAAGGAATTAGGCTGAGTAACAACCTTTGAAGTAAGTATTTAGTGTTTGAATACCCGTGTTTATAGTGATCCCTGTGTAACGTACATACAAACATACATGCATACGTATATATAGAGAGAACATGTGACTGCTGACTGCTGTTCAAAGCTGGAAGGTGTAGAAATGACTTTTCTTAATAAGCTGCTCATCTTTCATAGATAATCCGAGAAAAATATAAGAGGTTGGCAGGTATGTTGGTTATCCTGCCAGAGGCTGGGCAGCCTGAGAAAGATGGAGTAAAAGTTGGTATCCAGGATGACACTGGGGAAGAACTGCTCACAAGGGCATGTAGCAACAGGACAAGGGGTGATGGTTTTAAATTCGAAAAGGGTAGATTTAGGTTGGGTATTAGGAAAAAGTTCTAAACTCTGAGGGTGGTGGGTCACTGGCACAGGTTGCTCAGAGAGGCAGTGGAAGCCTCATCCCTGGAGATATTCAAGGTCAGGCTTGATGGTGCTCTGAGTGACCTGCTCTAGTGAAGATGTCCCTGCTCACTGTAGGGGGTTGGACTAGATGGCCTTTAAAGGTCCCTTCCAACCCAACACATTCTATTATTTAATGAAATGGCAGGGAAAAAACCCAAGAGTAATCCAGAGAGGAAGCAGTAGAAATGAAAATGGGATTTATTATAAAATTTTATATGAAAGATTGTATTCATGTTACAATTTCATACCTTGTAATTTCATCACATGCTAAGCTATTAACTTCATCATTCATAAGCTGAAAAGTAAGCAATGCTTATTCTTTTACTGACTTGGAAAATAGACAGCCAGAAGGCTAGATGTAAAGGACAAAATGTCATGAAGGGAAAAAATGACCATGTCATGGCTGCAGATAAAACAATTAACCTGTGTGACAAAGGCAGAATAAGGACCCAGCAGGACTGAGAGGAGCAGTCATTGCATGTTCCCAGGTGTTTTACGTAACCCTGTGGCCTAACGTATCTTACACAAACTTGGATGGTCTGAGATGGGTTGCACCAAGTCCAGGGGCTCTGCGGTGAAAGCATTCCGAAACCAGACCCTCCTTTCTTATTGGAAGACACCAAAGTACAGGACAAATTTGGCTGGAAAAGGCTGTTTTTCATTGGCTCGTGACTTCACTGGCAGCATCCCCAAACCTTTATATAAAGAGGCATTTTTGGGTCTGGGGAACCTGCTGGAGAAGAGAGACGGACAGCAGAGGTGATCCCTCACCTCCTCCGCTGGTAACTCTCTGCCTGGTTCTGGACAGGCACCCTCACCTCTTTGTCTTTATACACTTCCTTTCATTAACCTCAAATCTAATGAGTATTGTGCTTTCATTAACCCCTTCCTTCTCATTACTCCAGTGAGCATGTCCAGTCTGTATGTGTCCTACAGAACCATGGGTTGGTTTCAGGGGTTGCAGGAGGAAACTGAGCTTGCCAACCTCCAAAGGGTCAGAGACCCAGAAATCTTCGCTCAAGGGATCATCATAAGGCTTGTTGGCTGGGAAATGTCTGGCTCCCTACAGAAACAGGCATCTAGCCAGCACAGCAGTTGAGAGTTGAATTTTGACCTATGTATCCTGTCTGAATTCCTATAATGTTTTTAGTGAGCTGTCACCTAAATTGATGCTCAAGTGATGCAGATGTCTTCTAGACTTTCCTAAGGATGGTGGTGGGCTTGGGCTTGGAACACTTTGTGGACTACACTATGTTGAAAACAGATAATTTGTGGGTCTTTGTTGGTTCCAGAGTAACCTGTCTCATGTTGAACAGACCTGGAATATAACTTTTCAGTATAAGACCACTACTAAGAAAACAACCCCATGATAGATATCCCAGAATAACCTAGGTTGGAAAAGACTCCAGGATTATCTAGTCTGAATCTGTGCTCAGAGCAGGGCTAATGAGGTCAGGTTGCTTAGAGGTATATTCAGTGAAATTTTTAATACCTCCAAGGATGCTATTTGCACTCTGCTCTTCATTCGGGTTGGACCCGATGATCTCTCAAGGTCCCTTCCAACGCCTATGATTCTGTGATTCTATGATTGTATTTTATAGGATATTGGCTTTGGTAACTCAGGGCACGTTTTAAGCAGTTCCTTGTCAGTCAGAAGTAGACCAATGTCTTAACTCAGTGTCTTCCAGGTGCTCATTACAGGTGAGGAATTCACATCCAAGCTGTGGCCATGAAGATCCTTTACCAGCTCCTGGTTGTTTTCTTCATGATGCTCCAATGGGCTGCAGGTAAGGTGTGAGGGAGGGTCAAGAGAGGAATCAGAGGAAAGAGAGCATCCACTTTTTCTCTCTTTCATGGTAAATGAGTATTCTCTTTCCCCTGTGCAGGTCAGCCCTTCATTCCTAGACCAATAGAACGTTGCACGCTCCAAAACGGACGCTGCATCCCAGGGATATGTCGGCGGCCGTATTACTGGATTGGAACATGTAGCAATGGATTTTCTTGCTGCAGAACGTACGTAGAAGTGCAGGCATCACTATGGCAATGACTTATCTTTTCTCCAGAGCAACATCTAGACACCATCCCGACACTATCCTGTCCCACTTCTCCACTGCCAAACCTGCTGGCATAGAGGGGTTTTGCATCCCATGGCAGCCTCAGCTCTTGTGCCATGGAATAAAAAGTATACCACTGCAGAAAACCTACTAGTGACTAACTTGAGACTCTCTCTTGTTCACCATGCAGGGGATGGAGGGAATGAAGATTCCCTGGATTCTTCTTGGAAATTCTTTCTGCTTCTACTGAATGGCCCCCAAATCATCTTGATCCCACAGCTCCCAGTGGCACCAGTTCCTGCTGCAACAAAAAGCTCTCAGAATCTCCCATTGCAGTGAAGCAAACATCAGCATCTGCAAAAACATAAATATGAACCAAGCTACACTGTGAAAGTTATTTCTTTCCCTGTCCCCCCTTTAATAAAATCCATTATGATGGCATTCATATGGCTGAGTCTTGGGTGTTTTTTCTAGGGGAGGAGGGGATATGGCCAAGAACTGCTTGCACTGTAGGCAGTAGAGCACAGGCAGGCTGGTGGAGGGCAAATCATATGAGGAATGGCTGAGAGAGCTGGGGATGTTTAGTGTGAAGAAGAGGAGGTTGAGGAGAGACTTTATCACCACCTACAACTACCTGAAGGGAGGTTGTAGAGAGGTGGGTGATGGTCTCTTCAGCCAGGGGACAGGAGATGGGACAAGGGGCAATGGGCTCAAGCTGTGCCAGGGCAGGTTCAGCTCAGATGGGAGGGAAAAGTTCTTCCCTGGCAGAGTTGTGGGGCTGTGGCACAGGCTGCCCAGGGAGGGGGTTGAGTCACCTTCCCTGGATGTGTTTAAAAAAATGGTAGATGAGGTACTTAGGGATATGGTTTAGCTTAGGATGGGAATGGTTGGACTTAATGATCTTAAAGGTCTTTTCCAACCTTGTCATTCTGTGATTCTGTGGTGGCTTTAACAGTTCAGCATTTCTCCACTGGCACCCCACCGCAGCCCCAGGGAAAAGAGAAGTCACTTCATCTCCTGCTTTCCAAAGCCCATATTCCTGGAATGCTCCTGCAGTGACCATGGTATCTTTGTCAGGGATGAAACCTGGCTTCTCTCTGTGGTGATTTCATGGGTGCTCAAAGGTATTAGGGTGTTTTTGACTGCAATGTCAGAGACACTATCCATGCTTTCTGTCTCTTTTGCCCTGCCATCATGGTGTAGCATAGAAAACACCAAGTTATCTACAGATGTTTCAGAGGGCCTGGAGGCATCTGGGACATTTCAATTCTAAGGGCACCACAAGGGAACACCAGGAACATTTTGTATAACATCAGACCCTTGACAGTGATACAAGCTAGAAAAAAAGGTACAAAGAAGGAAAGAGACTCTCTAACACATGTACAAAAGTTGTGGATGTGCAATATAGTGATTCCGCCATCATCTTCTCAAAAGCAGTTGCTGAATGTGCACAGAACAGTGCCCACTCAAATATATTACCAAACTGAGGTGGCTTTGGGTTTGGCAACGTGCCCACATACATAAAAATACCCCACTCTGAAGGGTTGATGCTGGCTTTGTTAGAGACACAGCTCCCATTTACGCTGTTCTGCAGAATGAGCGCTCACGGCTCTTCAGCTTGCAGGAGATGCTGTGGCACATCTCATTATGCAATGTTTCTGGGTTTCTTCCATTTCCTTACTGTTACTTTTGTGCTGATTCTGGCACTCCTATTGGAAATGTTAAAAATCAGTTAAAAATCTTTAGAACAATTTCTCTCTAACTGTAAGAGTAGTGAAAATAGCTCAGACTTTAATGTTTACCTTTGGGACATCTAAAGTTGAGTGAGAACACTCCTGCCATTTGTCTCTAGAAAATATGATTCAGTTTACAGAGATTCTTTGGTTTTTAGAAACTTCAGGCTACTTTGCCTGTGCCAAGGTGCTTTAAAGACATGCTGAGTGCTTGCCAGTCACACTGCAGTCCTTACATTAAGAGGCTCAACTCCCCACAGGTACCAATACCTTTGATTAACTGCCAAGTCAAAAATAAGATGAAGGGCAGATTTGATCATACAGATGTTAACCTCATCATTTCTCCCTGGTTACTCAAGGTAACTATGTAAACAATAAAGTCTTCAGCTTGATTTAATACTTTTTGTGTGCTGTTTGAAGTTCAGGACTGTGTACCCATTCATTACGGATTCAGATTATCAATACTTCAAACTTTATCTGTTAACCATAATGTAGTACATGTCTTGCAAATCCCCTTGCAACTACAGAACAACATCTGAATACTGGTTCTGATCCCCTTGGTGGATCTACTTTGGCAGTGCAACTGCTGCTAATAGCTTTTGCAGCTGATCTAGAGGAGTCTGAATTTCTGTACTACACTCTCCACAGTGGCATCAAAGTGCCTTGATCTCCTGGGCATCGATTATACCTTATGGCTAGAATTTGCCTCAGTGCACGTGAAGGAGGCTACAGGATGATGCTACCCTATGACGGAGGATCAGTCTGGTTAGCTAGCTAGGCCACTGACCATCACTCTTCATAGAATCACAGAGCTGTAGGGGTTGGAAGGGACCTCCAGAGGTCATCAGGTCCAACCCCCTGCCAAAGCAGGGTCCCTAGGACAGGGTGCACAGGTCGGTGTCCAGACGAGTCTTGAATATCTCCAGAGAAGGAGACTCCACACCCCCCTGGGCAGCCTGTCCCAGGGCTCCCTCACCCTCACTGGGGAAAAGTTCCTCCCCATGTTGGTGCGGAACTCCCTGTGCTCTAACTTGCAGCCATTGCCCCTTGTCCTATCCCCACAGACACTGAGAAGGGGTTGGCCAATTCCCCCTGCATCCCATACTTAAGATATTGATAAACATTAATAAGGTCCCCCCTCAGTCTTCTTCTCTCCAGGCTGAACAGCCCCAGCTCACTCAGCCTTTCCTCACAGGGGAGATGCTCCAGGCCCTTCATCATCTTTGTAACCCAACTCTTGTTCACCTTAGATCCTCTGTGGAGCACACTAAAACATCTGCTCTTTGGCAAGCTGATAGGGATCAGCCTTTTGTTCATCCTGATGTTCTAGCTATGGCCACATACAGTGACTTCCAGACGCCTGGAGGCTTCACTGACATAAACAAACCATCCTCTGGAGGTGTGGGATAGGACAGCAGACAGATATTTTGTGTAGTAGCTATTTTAATAGGGGTGACACTACTGAAAGACCTACCCAATATTTGCTGCTTTTTTTTCCCTCAGAAAACAATTAGGAGCAGAGTTTGAGATTCTTCCTTTTGATCCGAATCACTGTGCTAGATAGAGGCTCCTGAGATGAGGGTAAGATTCTCCTTTCTCTCTGAGAAGTGGTCTTGGCACAAATGCCCAAACATCTTGATCTGAAAAGGGTGAAAGCTCCTCACAACACCCTGCAGCCTCATTGTGAAGACACTTCCCTTAGTAGTCTATCCCACCTGCATCAGGTAGAGCAGCACTTCGGGCTCCTTCTATCAGCTGTTGTGCCAGGGCTCTAAGCACTATTTTATTGCATAAAATGCTGACTCCACGTGGTGGTTTAACCTTGTTTGGAGGCCAGATGCCTACCAAAGCCTTTCTACCACTCCCCATTTCATCTGGACAGGGGGGAAAATACATTTTGAGATTAGGAGATTGACTATGTAGAATTTATAGCCAACAGTGTCAAGAACATTCACAATTAAAACTAAGTCCTTGACATTAGTCGCACACAGGACCTTGGGCATGGCAAAAATTAACGATGCAACCTTGTTTCCTTGAGGAATCTGGTTGAGCAACAATAACAGTTGGTAGGCAAAGTAACCACAAACTCTTGGCAAGTTGTGAAGTAACTGCAACTTTTGTAATTATATTCCCCCCCCCGTTTTCTCCTTTATGGCCAGAAGTTCTTGGGCACACCAGAAATTCAGCTATCATTTTTTTTCCTACTTGCAAAAACAGTTATAAAAATATGTAGAAAATTAAAAGCTATCTCAATTAACAGGGTATGCATTTAAGGGAAATCATTTGTAGCTATGTTTTCACGTGCATATATATCTGTGTATGTCTGTGCATGCATGCATATCCTTACACTTCTGTATACTTGAGAAATTAATATCAAAATATTGGAAAAAAATCACATTACCAGTAACTAAACTGTGAAAACAATAAGCAATTAAAATGTTTCTTTTTTATGCTAAATGATCTATAAGACACAGTGTCATTTGCAGAGATCTTGGTCAATTAGAAACACTAGTTCATTCAAAAGAGCAAACCTATCACCTATTGTGATGTACTTCAGGTGTCACATTAAAATATTATAGAATCACAGAATGATGGGGGTTGGAAGGGACCTCTGGAGATCACCCAGTACAACCTCCCTGCCAGAGCAGGATCACCTCCAGCAGGATGCACAGGACAGTGTCATCTCTGAATACCTCCAGAGACAGAGACTCCACAACCTCTCTGGGCAGGTTTTGCATGACAATGTTTGTTGACTGAAATGATCAGGAAAAGGTATTTAGTATTGGTGGTTTTGGATAGTTATTGGGTATGTTATCAAATGACTTGGTGCAATGGAAGGCTGGTAGATAGGAAAGCTTCATTAGTCCTCAGAGATCGTACTGTGGCTCCTCAGTTCTTCATTATATGGATTTATGAATTCAGCTTAACTTGGATTTTGCTATTGAATAAACCACAAAACAATCTAAGTTGGAATGGGTGCTTGGAGACCATCTGGTCCATCCATCTGTCCAGACAGTTTCAAAGACAGACCAGGTTGCTTAGAGCTTTCTCCAGCTGAGTTTGAATATCTATAGGGAGATTGAGGCTCTATAAATTCTCTGGGCCTCCACTCAAGCTCCTCATTGTGAGAAGGTTTTTCCTTATATCTGATTGGAATTCCTCTCATTCTGATTTGTGCCTGTTCCCTCTTATCCTTCTTCTATGCACCTCCAAGAAGAGCGAGGCTCCATCTTCTCTATAGTTACCATTAGGTAGTTGAGACCAGCAATGTCTTCTTAGCCATGTCTTCTCCAAGATGGACAAAGATGGTTCCTTCAGTCCCTGCTGAGATGGCTGGTCCCATGTTCTAAACTCTCCAGGTGTCCAAAAGAAAGAAAACATGATGTGCACTCTATAGGACCTTGAGGTGGTGTAGCCCACGCATTGATTCATGCCCCACAAAGCATTGGAGTACCTTCAGAGTACCTTTGGAGTAGCTTTAAAGCAAAACTTCTGGTTCACTTTCCACCCAAGAAATCTAGTTTGCACACTAGGGACAAATCCAAGTTGCATGTTGGGCATTGTGTCCAATTCTAGCCATCCCATCCCCAAAAGGGTGCAATAAAATTAAAAAAAAAAGATAAATGTACAATGTGAGTGATGCACTGAAGTAGCTGGATCTCTTTTAAGACTCAGCTGGCTGATGTGGTTGACAGGATATGACTTTTCATAGTGAGGAAATAGACAACAGGGAGTATAAGTAAATCACACAGAATCACAGAATCACAGAATAATAAGGTTGGAAAAGACCTTTAAGATCATCGAGTCCAACCATTCTCATCCTAAACTAAACCATATCCCTAAGTACCTCATCTACCCTTTTTTTGAACACATCCAGGGAAGGTGACTCAGCCCCCTCCCTGGGCAGCCTGTTCCAGGCCCTGACAACTCTTTCAGTAAAAATTTTTTCCTAACATCCAATCTAAACCTGCCCTGGCACAGCTTCATGCCATTCCCCCTTGTCCTATCACCTGTCACCTGGCTGAAGAGACCATCACCCACCTCTCTGCACCCTCCCTTCAGGTAGTTGTAGGTGGTGATAAGGTCTCCCCTCAGCCTCCTCTTCTCCAGGCTCAACACCCCCAGCTCCCTCAGCTGCTCCTCAGAGGATTTGCCCTCCAGCCCCTTCCCCAGCCTGGTTGCCCTTCTCTGGACTCGCTCCAGGACCTCCATGTCCTTCTTGTGGTGAGGAGCCCACAAAGCAACTGTAGTGATGTAGAGGAGTGAAAATAGAATCTTTATTTGCTTCTTCCCATGGCAGGAAAAGGAGAAATGATGAGCTAGCAGACTGAGAGCAGATAAACAAAAAATGAATGCTCAGCTAAGGCATGTTTGTAGGATTATCAACTGAGGGTGCTGTGGAGAGAAGATGCACAAGTTCAGCTGAGTCATGGAAAAATATTTAGCCAGGAGGTCTTCAGCCTGAAGACCCACAGGCAGCCTCTGACACTGGATTTCCCTAAACTGGTGTATTTTCCATCAGCTGGAAGGGTGTATAGGGACATAACCAAGGTGCCCTGACCTTATTTCTGTACATTTTATGCTCCTTGCTTAGAATCATGGAATTATTCAATGTGTTAGGTTGAAAAGGACCTTTAAAGGCCATCTAGTCCCACCCCCTGCAGTGAGCAGGGACACTCTGCCCAGAGCGGTGGTGGATGCCCCGTCCCTGGAAGTGTTCAAGGCCAGGTTGGATGGGGCCCTGGGCAACCTAGTGTAGATCCAGGCCTGAGGTTGGTGGCCCTGCCTGTGGCAGGGGGGTTGGAGCTCTATGATCCTTGGGGTCCCTTCCAACCCATGCCATTCTATGATTCTATCATTCTACGATCTTCACTAGATCAGGTCACTCAGAGCCCCATTAAGCCTGACCTTGAATATCTCCACGGATGGGGCCTCCACCTCTGGGCAACCTGTGCTACCTTCATATGGAAGAAGTTTTTCTTAATACCCAACCTAAATCTTCCCTTTTCTAGTTTAAAACCACCACTCCTTGTCATGTTGCTACATGCCCTTGGGAACAGTTCTTCCCCAGCTTTCCTACAGGCACCTTTAAGGTGCTGCTATAAGGTCTTCCCTGAGCCTTCTCTTCTCCAGGCTGACCCAGCCCAGCTCTCCCAGCCTGGCTTCACAGCAGAGCTGCTCCAGCCCTGTGATCATTTTTGTGGCCTCCTCTGGACACACTCCAACAGGTCCATGTCCCTCCTGTGCTGAGGGCTCCAGAGCTGGACCCAGCACTGCAGGTGAGGTCTCCCCAGAGCAGAGCAGAGGGGCAGAATCCCTTCTCTGTTTCTGCTGCCCACACTCCTGGGGATGCAGCCCAGGATGGGGTTGGCCTTGTGGGCTGCAGATGCACATTGGTGGCTCATGTCCAGCTTCTCATCCATGAGTACTCCCAAGTCCCTTTCCTCAGGGTTGCTTTCCAGCCCATCATCTCATGACCTGTATGGATAACAGGCATTGTCCCAACTCAGGTGCAGGACCCTGCCCTTGGCTTTGTTGAACCTCATGAGGTTCACCTGGGCCCATTTCTCCAGCCTGTCCAGGTCCCTCTGGATGGCATCCCATCCCTCTGGCACGTTAACCTCACCACTCAGCCTGGTGTCATCAGCAGATGACATCCTAGGCATCCTTAGTGGCCACTGGCCACTAAGCCAATGGAAATTCATTTTAGTTCCATATATCCAGTCTGTCTTCTTATATTCTGTATTTATGGAGCAGAAAATAAGCAAACTGGGAGTGCAGAGGAGCACCCAGATGTTTTATATTGCAATGGATTATGTTGCTCCTAAGCAGGGGCAGTTCAACGTATGTCCCAAGATACACACCACGGTGGCTTAACGTATCTTACACAAACTGGAGTGTCACAAGAGGTATTGCATGAGTCACCTGGGGGTTTCCAGAAGAAAAGCTTCAACAGGTTCAACAGAGAGAAACCCTCCTTTTACACCACGGATTGAAAAGCAACTTGATTTTGATTGGATTAGAAGTCTCCCCAAAAATGGTTAATTTTTTGGTTGGCTCAGCGTGTACTTGCTGAGGAGGAAGCATCTCCCACACCCCCCTTAGGAAACATGTTATAAAAGAGGCTCTCAAGCCCATAGCCAAAGCCTTCTGGAGGGAAGAGACCAAGAGCAGGTCTGATTTGGCTTCTGGGCTCACCTGATACCTGGTAACATCTCAGTTCTTTTCACTCTTTCTTTCAATGTCTGTTGTTTTTTCCTCAAAAAAACCCCAACCATCCAAACAGAAAAACTCCCTCCAAATCTCTGCATTATTAACCTGGATCTGTAGGTTACTAAAAAAAAAGGTTAATCTAAGTTTTCCAGAAATTGCACAGGTTGAATAAATTCAAATAGGTGCTAACTCTTACTAACTCCTAGGAAAAAATCCGGCACTGCAGAATATATATTTTTATCTATGTCTCTATGTTAAGGACTTTATTTCATTCTCAGAGTCGTTACTTGTTTCTCCTGGTATTTTCAAATATGTAAAAAATTGCATAAACCTCTGATATTAATTTTAAAGCTTTTTTTTTTTGGGCCACTCTTTACCCACTCTCTATCTCCATTTGCCAGAAATACAACTTTTCAGCACAATGTCATTTCTCTTCCCTGCTTAAGACAACATAATTTGTGACAGATCAGAAGATTCTCCAATACAAAGATACATGGCATTAACTACTTCATCTTTACCCATAACTTCCCTTCAAGGTTATCCCACTTTGCTGATATTTGTATTTTGCTGAATTATTAACTCTTTGGAGTAATGGAGGCATTACATGTTTGCTTTTCAAATTTCATTTGTCAGAGGTTAACTGATTTTGTTGGACTTTTCCATTCCAGAACTGCTGCCTGGAGACTAGGACTGAAGATTTTGAGAGAGTTTGTTTTAGTTGGGTTTTTTCTTGATAAATTTTAACATTGTGAAACATCTTTTTCAGAAGATTCTAAGGTTGGCTGTATAATCATCTCACTTTGCTTAGTGTTGTTTATTTGTCAGATAAAACATTGAACTGATAATGAAGCCATGATTGCATTTTGGCTAAGGACTATTTGTAAAATGTGAGAGAAATCCAAGCAATACAGCTAGTAAAACTTACTGACCACGTAGCAGTCATGATGTTGTATGGGTCTCACTGGTTATTTTTTAAAGTCTGGAGAAAAAGGCAATATAAAGGCCACTTTAACACAGTATTTATGCAGTTCAGAAGACTGCAGAACCCAGGAACTGCCCATCATACATTTTTCTTGGTCCTTTTCCCTACAGTGACACAGCAAATCCGCAGCCATGAAGATCCTTTACCTGCTCTTTTCTCTGCTCTTCTTGGCAATCCAGGTTTCTCCAGGTAAGAGAGGCTAGAAGGGGGATTTTTGTGCACCTGAAGTAACTTCAGCACATTTTAAGCACTACTGGTTAAAACTGCTAGAAACTGAGCAGGAGTTAGTCAGATAGCTCAGTGCTCATGCTCCCCTATTAAAGCTCCTTCAAAGGTGGGGAAATTCTGAATGCTGAAGAAAAGTGGTTTTTTTTTTCACTTCTGGTGTCTTCCTAAAAAGATCATGCTAAATGTTCTGGTGTTCTACACCTGAGATGGTGTCTGTGGTGGCCACGAGCTTTGGATAATAGCACACTTAGCAGAGCATATGCAGATGAAAATGAAGCCCGGACAACTGTTTTTGGGTAGGAGGCAGTATTAAAGCCTCTGGGCCCATGACCCTTTTCTTTAAGGTAAAGAACAATGTGGAGACAGGACAAGGGGCAATGGCTGCAAGTTGGAGCATAGGAAGTTCCACACCAACATGTGGAAGAACTTTTCCCCAGTGAGGGTGAGGAAGCCCTGGGACAGGCTGCCCAGGGGGGTGTGGAGTCTCCTTCTCTGGAGATATTCAAGGCTTGTCTGGATGCCGACCTGTGCAATATGAGCTAGGGACCCTGCTTTGGCAGGGGGTTGGACCCGATGATCTCTGGAGGTCCCTTCCAACCTCTACGATTCTGTGATCTATGAGTCAGGAGGTTTGTATCCTTCTCCACCTGTACTTTTAAGGCCATCCATTTAGATGCACTGTGAGGTAAGGATTGCACCCATGAAAAGCATAGACCTGCTTTGCAATCTCACCTCTTAAACAGCTTTTCACCATGGCCAAATCTGGGCAACAGTCCTTAAAGCGAGTTGGTGGTGAAGGCAGCTCAGCAAATGGGAAGCCCCGTGGGGACCACAACCATGCTGCCTTCCCCTGCAGAATGAGAGGAAAAGAAATTTGGTTTTGTTATTGTTGCAGGCCTGTCTTCACCCCAGAGGGACATGTTTCTCTGTAGGAAAGGGACGTGTCACTTCGGAAGATGTCCCATCCATCTAGTCAGAGTTGGAAGTTGCTTTGGGTTCCGCTCCTGCTGCAAATCGTGAGTCTGACATTCATCAATCTTATCTTTGGTATGAGCAGACAAATCTATTTTGCCCATGTCCTCAACCCCACGATACTATAAAATGTTCAGCCTGGACATAAGGAAAAAACCCTATTGCACCATGAGGACAGCCAAATGTTGAAGTAAGCTGAGCTCCACAGTGCTCTTTCTCCTGAGATGCACCATTATCTGCCCCAGCAAGAAGGATAAAGCATGTGAATGGCTCCTGTGCAAGGCAAAATATCAGGGCTTAGTATTTGCAGAACTGGGATGCTGTGCTGGAACAGGGGAGGAATTTAGCAAAGCTGCAGGGTGAACACAGGTCTCTCAGGGCCATCAAATGTGTGCAAAAAGTGCAACAGTACAAAGAAAGCATCAGATGAAAGGTAGCCTTCTGTTTTCACTTCAAAGTTAATGCCATAGCAATAAAATAAAAATACAAAAGCAAATATAAAATATTAATTAAATTTATATTTTGTATAAATAAATATAACTTTATATTTATACAAAATATAAATTAAGTTTAAATATAAACCCATATCAATTTAATTCCCTGCTTTTCCTGAAGCAATCGAAAAACACTGTTCTTACAGGTACAAGTGCACTGGGTGTTCCCAGCATGACTACACATGACATTAAGTATTTTGGAAAGCATTTATACCCAAGAGGAAAATATGCAGGGACTGAGAGTAAGTTGGGAGAGAAAGCAAGCAGAAAGACAATCTGAATCTTCTATTTTTGTTTGTTTTTCCCTTTGTGCAGGCCATGGAATCTATAGAACTTCATGGATTGTCCCCTCAAGAGTGATGAAAATTTCTTGTATACCTAGGAATTTGCTTTGAACTCCCTCACTGCTAAAACCATCAGATCCTGCTACAGGGCTGCGTGAACCTCTTGTTTTTAATGCCCAAAAGCTTAATGATGTAGAGTAAATCCAAATGCATCCTGCACTGCTTCCCTTCCTTTTGAATAAACGGCTGTTGCTCAGCAGTCACTGAGTCATGGGTGTGTGTTGTGTGGGCTGAGGGTGGTGATCGTACACAGGGTTTGACACTGTGGTGGTTTGACCCTGGCTGGAGGCCAGACACCTGCCAAAGTCGGTCTATCACTCCCCTTTTCAGCTGGGCAAGGGAGAAAATAGATATTGAGAGGCTCAGGAGTGGAGATAAGGACAGGGAGAGATCATTCCACAATCACCATCACGGGCAGAACAGACTCAACAGGGAATAAAGGACAGAAACCTCTCTAATTGATGACACTGCCCTGCACCACCAGTGACACCAGAGTCGGGTGATGAGAAGTGGGATCAGATCTCAAAGCACCTTCCCCACCCCTCCCTTCTCAGCAGACTTCACTCTAGTCAGGATTTGGCTCCCTTCTTCCCCCCATCACGTGGGGAGGGGCAGGGACTGGGGGAATAGGGGTTTTGGCCAGCTCCTCATGAGTAGTTTTCCTTCTTGGCCCAGGTGGGGGGGCATTCCTCACCCCCTTCCCCTGCTGCACCATGGCGGGTCTCTGTGAGTCCTTTCTGTCAGGACATCAGTTCCTCCCCAGTTGCCTCAGTGCAGCTCCTTCCATGGGGTGCTGACCTCCAGGCCCAGAGTGCTCCAGCCTGCTCCCTCACACAGTCACAAGTCATAGAATCATAGGGGTTGGAAGGGACCTTGAGAGATCATCGGGTCCCCTCAGCAAACCTCTCTGAAGGGGGTCGGTCTCTCCATGGGCTGCAGGTTTTGCTGCCAGGATCTTCTCCAACGCGGGCCTCCCACAGGTTCACAGCGTCCTTCAGGTGTCTCCACCCACTCCGGTGTGAGATTCTCCATGAGCTGTAGATGGGATCTCTGCTCCCTGTCATTATCCATAGGCTATGGGGGAACATCTGCTTCACCGTGGGTTTCTCCAGGGGCTGCAGGGGAATCTCTCTCTCTGGCACCTGGAGTGCCTCAATCCACCCCTCTCCTCTTTCCCTGCCCTTGGTGCCTGCACAGTTCCTTACATCTTCTCACTCCCTTCTCTGGGGGCAAAAAGCGTCTGCTTGTGGTCTTTCTCTCCTCACTGTGATTCCCAGAGTCACTGTGACCATCACTGATGGGCTCAGCCTTGGTCAGCAGCGACTCCAGCCTTGAGCTGGCTGGTGTTTGCTCTGTGGGGCCTGCAGAGAGCTTCTGGCTGCTCCTTGCAGAAGCCACCCCTGCAGCAGCCCCCCACCCCACTTCTTCAGTAGGACCCAGTCACACAAACCCCAGAGAGCAACAATTTATAGTGCCAACAGTTTGTGAAGAACTGGAGCCCGTGGGAAGGACTCACACATTGCAGAAGTTCATGGATGTTCCCTGTCCCCCTGTGCTGCTAGGGGAGGAGGAATATAAATGGGGAGTGGAGTTGAACCTGGGAAGATGGGAGGGGAGGGGGGAAGTGTTTTGTGATTTGGTTTTACTTCTCATTAATCAACTCTGATTTCGTTGGTTATAATTTAAATCAGTTTTCCCAAATTGAGACTGTTTTGCCCATGATGGTGACCTCCCTGCCCTTATCTCAACCCACCAGGCTTTCATCATACTTTCTGCCCCCTGCCCAGCTGGGGGGCAGTGACAATGCAGCTTTGGGGGGCACCTGGCCTCCAGCCACAGTCAGCCCATCACAGTGAAACTACAATTCTGTCAAACTCCATGTCTTTATTGAAGCCAGGAAAAGCAATCTGCCCAAACAACACCAGGCCCATGACAGGATGTCTCCAGCCCATGAGCCACCCAGCAGGAGCAGCGCTTCTACTCCTGCTGTCATGCTGCCTGGGGATAGCAGAGGCAGGGAGGACATCAGCAAATGGTTCCAGGAGCCAGAAGCAACAAGGAACTCAGGCTTGGAAAGGCCAAGGATTCATCCAAATTTCCTGCAGAAAAAAAGCACAATTTATGGTCACTGAAATTAACTTCTTATATTCCTCCTTTGTCTTCCTCTATTCTCTCTGTCACATCCCCTGTTAAAAAGACCTGTAGGAATTACTGGACAACCCCTCATTGGATGAAGTCCAGTCCTTATTGCAGATGACCTGGGCTCTCCTTAGTGGTTGCAGTCTTGAACCCAAAGTTCTTCAGTAAACCTCAAGGGGATCATCCTGTGCGCCACACTACACAAAGGCAAACTTTATTTTCCAACAACATGGAAAAGACTCCATGAAAGCCCCCAGTCTGGTCTCATAGGGCTGAGGGAGACTGGGGAAGATGTTGGATGAATTTGGGCTTCTTCAGCTCTTCACAGGGCATGTTCAAGCAGCTCTAGCAAGGACTTGAAGGGTCTGGAGGGGAAGACTTACGAGGAGAGGCTGAAGTCCCTGGGTTTGTTCAGCCTGGAGAAGAGGAGGCTGAGGGGAGACCTCATGGGGGTCTGTGGCTTCCTGATGAGAGGAGTGAAGGGGCAACACTGAGCTCTCTCCTCTCTTTGGGGACCAGGGACAGAACCCGAGGGAACAGCATGAAGCTGCCCCAGGGGAGCTTTAGGCTGGGTGTCAGGAAGAGGTTCTGTACTGAGAGGGGGGTCAGGCACTGGCACAGGCTCCCCAGGGAAGGGGTCACAGCCCCGAGCTGGGCTGAGGTCAAGAAGCATCTGGATGATGCCCTGAGTGCCATGTCTGACTGGGCTGGTCCTGTGTGG
This sequence comes from Porphyrio hochstetteri, assembly GCA_020800305.1. Taxonomy (NCBI): domain Eukaryota; kingdom Metazoa; phylum Chordata; class Aves; order Gruiformes; family Rallidae; genus Porphyrio; species Porphyrio hochstetteri. The sequence continues at coordinate 122,979,520 of CM036907.1, read as the reverse complement.
AGCCAGGAGCTTGACTGGACGGTCCTTATGGGTCACTCCAAACTCAGGAGATCCAGTGATTCTGTGATTCTATGACTTTAACCCTCCTTCCCTGGCCCTTGCCTCTCAAGATGAATGCAGGAAGGTGTTATCCAGCAGTGTGGATGTAAAGAGAACGGCGGATCTATTTCAGCCAAAAAAGGTGGCCAATTCTTGAATGTTTTACTTTACTACTTACTTTTTGCAGCAAAACTGTAATGGAGAGCACCTTCCAAAGTGGCCAAGAAGGCTATTGCACATAAAAAACGTACAGAATTCCCCTTGTTGCTTACACTGGCGTTCATTTCGTGGAAGAAGAGCTGTACCTGTGCAATTGAAAGGAAAAGATCATTTAGGAGAATATTTTGTAATAGTAATCTTAGTGGGCTGGCACTCCACTAAGATTGCAACCCACTTTGTGGGCCGAGTATTGAAATGACCATAACTTTGCCTTCAGTAGAAAGTTAACTACCTAGAAGAGTTTTAACTAAAGCTCAGGTATCCCTGGCCATTTGTGGTACAAAGGAGTATTTTCCTTCCTCCCACTGTCTCTGCTGAAGGAACAACTCTTCCATAAAGCCTAGCTTATCCAGCCTGGGTGTCCTGGTTTCAGCTATGATGGAGTTAAATTTTTTTTAGCAGTGGATGGAATGCCATGTTTGGGTGTTAGCATGAGAATCGTGCTGATAGCACCCTGATGTTTCTGATTGTTGCTGGGCAATCAAGGACCTTTTCTCAGCTCTGCATACTTCCTTACTAATGAGAAAGGAGGGGACGCAGCCAGGACAGGTGACCCGAATTGGCCAAAGAGGATATTCCATGCCAGTTACGTCATGCTCAGTATAAAGGGGGACTGGAGGGAAGAGGGGGAGACAACGCCAGGACGTGCAGTTTCTTGGGACGGTTGGGTTGTCCGGGACGGGCTCTAAGCTGTGCGGCCTGAGTTGTGTGGTTTGGTGAGAAACTGCATTGTGTATCACCAGTTTCATCTATTTTGTGCTTTAAACTTCTGTTATTGTTATATCTAGTTTTCTGTTATTGTTTAGTAAACTATCCTTATCCCAACCTGCGTGGTTCTGGTTTCTAGGTTGTGGTTTCTTTTCCTCCTTTCTTCCTTCCCTTTTTCCCCCTCCCCCAACTTTCCTTCCCCCTTCCTTTTAAAAGTACAAGCGACTGTGTGGGGTGCGGCCCCCGGCTGGGGCAAAACCACGACACTGGGGTTGAGGTTTTGATATCTCACAATCAAACACATCTAGTGGTCGTCAAAAGATGCTGAGTATCTCTGATTAGACCATGGAATTCCCCATCCATTTTTTCAGTGAGTAGGGTAGGCTGCATAGGCTGAGACTTCCATGGTTGTAATGGGATCTCATCTATAGAGACACCTCCCCAGAGCTCAGTCCCTCCCTAACCCACAGAAGGAGCCAAGCTCTTATTCCAGGATGGCTCTCTCTCCACACCAGCCCTTCTGCTCTCAGAAGAAGAGGCACTGTGAGATCATCCTTTGGTATGTTCCACTGCATGACTTTTTGTGCTGCAGCAAAGCCACAAAACCGTTCCCACCTTTGAGCATCTTTAGAAAATATGCTCACTTCCTGGGACATGGAAGACCCCACTGACAGGGCTCACACGTTACCCACCTCCCCTCTTCCCCTCTCACCTGCAAGCACTCTGAACCAACAGGAGGAAGAAGGGGAAGAGCAGGAGCAGGATCTTCATGGCTGATGCCAGTCCTGGGTCTTCACGGTGCTGCAGAGAGGAGACACCAAAGCAACAAGGACATGGGGGGACTCCAGAAGGTGTAGAAGCCCTGGTACAGTGGTATAGCAAACTGCAGGTGTGTTGTGCTGAAGAAAAGAAGATGATGCTGCCTACAGCCTATTTGCAAGAAAAACAGCTACCTATGCATCTTCATGAATAGCCTGCAAATAGCTCAGCAAGTTTCAGGCAAGGCAGCACCTAAACATGCATTTTTCAGTTCTTTTCCTCCCGCTTTCACCTGAGCACAGATCTTATGTCTGGTGATTTGTGCTGTTTTAAGTGTTTTTTGGACAACACCATCAGAAAACTTACCTGTGGAAGTACCTATGGCTTCACACATGGCACACTTGGCCCTAAACCAGACCTAAATATGTTTCTAGCCAGGCAGAATTAGACTAGGTAGGCCTTCAAATATGATCATCATTATGCCAATTGCCTGTACTCTCTTGTTTGTGCATCTCCTTACCACAGACCAAAGTAGAGAGGGTTTGCATGCTTTGGAGATGCTGGTGCCAATGGTGAATTCAAAAGCAATAGTAAAGCTGCAGTTCCTGCACATCAGCTCCCCAGTTAGGAGGAAAAGGGGAGAGAAGTGTCCCAGTGGCCAAAGGGATCAGGAAAGTGTGACCTTTCAGGTTAACTGAAGGCTGAAGGAATAGAAATTCTCTGTACTGCTGCACGTAAAGTGGCTCCTTCCTCTGAGTTGCAGAGTTCCCCCTTTCCCCAGTATACAAGATCCTGGTGTCCCTCTTCAAAGCCCACAGAAACTTTCCAGTCTCTCCTGCAGTGGGGAAACTCTGCATCCAGATTCAGCAGACTCCAAGCTCTAATGGGATGGAGTTAATACTTTCAATTCACCTTTTTTTCCTTAGAAAGCTCAGGTGACATCATCAGGTGAAAAGATATACACAACAGTTTGTCATTTAGACAGTTGTACTACAATGGGAATTGAATAGAGAGACTGAAGGGGTGGACAACCTGAAAGAGAACACTCAGTTACTTGCCTGACAAGGGAAGGTCTTGGACTTCAGGTAGAAACAGTGTCCCTGGAATCACTTGCTTCCAGATGCCCTTGAGCTCAGGGAATACCCCTTTGCCCAAAACACCCTGGTGATATACCGCTGCTGGTGGGTGAGATACATTTATTCCCATGGCCACATCTCCTCTTGGCCAATGAGAAAGTGACCCATGAGCATGGGGCTGGTGGGCTTGCACCTCGTCCCTCCCCGCTGCAGTGGGAGAGGCTGAGATGTCTCCTGGGGGCTGTTGCAGTCTTCACCGTTACCCTCACGCAACGCATCTTGTGACACCCCGCGCACGGCGGGCACAGAGCTTGGCAGGAACTGTCTGGGATGGACAAAGCAGACTGGGTGGTGCAGGGAACAGTAGAAACGATGGAAAGGTTTCCTTTGTGTCCCCTCATTTTAGGGATGACAAAAGGAATCAGCTAGTGGGAGATGTGCAAGATCATGCTGAATATTGCAAGGCTCCTCACCTTCGTACACTGTGAGGAAAGATCTACCTCTCAGTTTACTTCAAGGGGTTTTTCTGGGTAGTTTGGAAATAACACATTAACTGCTGCAGGAATGCAACTGTATGAGCACAGAAACATGACCATCTCTGAGCTCACTACCTCCACATCTGTCATCCTACACATGACAGAGGCCAGAATACGTTATGTGTCCTAGATAAATGCCAGTCTTTCTCTTTATCCTCATCCTTCCCTTTCTTTCCTCTCTGTCCACTCTCTGAAACTCATGAGGTGACTGTCCACAACACCAGCAGCCTGGTTCGAGGTGTTCTGGGCCAAGGAGCCCCAGGGGCAGTGAGACAGCTTCACACTGCAGAGATGAAGGGTGCTTGTGGTGACTGCTGCAGGCTCAACATAGTGAGAGGTGAGCTCGGGCCGAGGAAAGGCCGCAGTAGGCCGGGATGGTCTGGAGATCCCTCACTGAACTCCCTGTTTCAGGAAAGCCATGGTAGGGAAGGATTTCCCTTCTTGGAAGGGAAAGCCTTCAAAAACCAACCACAGCCACTAATTGCTCCCATATGCACGTGTGTGTGAACACGTAGACGTGTTGAACCGCTCAAGGAACCTGAAGCATCAGGTTTGGTTTTGCGGTTATGTAGAGGTCACTGCCTTTGATGGAGAAGAGATCTGTCATCCAAGGTTGCCTCCAGGTGGGCAGAGAGGAGAAACTACCCTTATTACTCCATATGGGACTAGAAACTTGGACACTTTTAGGCCACAGTCAATGGCACTTGTTTCAACAGGAGCAGGAGCTTCATAGCTTCCTCCTCCTCCTGCCTGTGCCCTCTCATGTTATTGATGACACAGCGTGATATGTGCAAGACCATGTTGACCATTGCAATCATGGTCACCTTCATACACTGCAAGGAAAACTTTATGTCTCATTTTACTGCAAGAGTTTTTCCTTGGTAGCTTGGAATCAGCACATCAACTGCTGCAGGAATACACCTCCAGGAGCTGATAAACTCACAGCAACTTGACCATCTCTCAGCTGGCGACCTACACCTAGGATGGGCATGGAGTAGCACGGCACCTAGATGGCCCACAGCAAAGATGGCAGCAGGATGATGGAGCAGGATCTCTAGCACAGGTTGAGTGGGCAGCCATGGCCAGACCCCACAAGGGAGACAACTCCCCATAAAGCCCTGTGCAGGAAGCTGTGGCTGTGTGGGGACAAGGAATACCCTGAACCAACAGGACCAGGACACAGATCCCCATTCCCAGCGGGGAACACCCACAGAGCTGCTCCATCACACCCACAGCAAACACCCTCGCCTGCCAGGGACCCCCAGCATCCCCAGCTGCTTCTCCTGCCACCAACCCACCACCCCCAGAGCGAGCAGGCGCAGCACACCCTCTGACACAAGGAATCAGCCACACGTCCCACCCGCTGCAATGCCAATCTGCTCGTCTTTATTCAAGCCAGGAAAGCAGCCTCTGCCCAAGCAGCACCGTGCCCATGATGGGATGTCTGCGGCCCACGAGGGCCCGGGCACCCAGCAGGAGCAGCGCTTCCACTCCTGCTGTCACAGCGCCTGGGGACGGCAGAGGCAGGGAGGGGAGAGGACATCAGCAGATGGATCCAGGAGCCAGAAGCGAGGGGGATCTCCAGCTTGCACAGTTCAGGGTCTCAACCCCACATACTGTATGAAGAAAACAGACAAGCACATCACCTGGAGGAACTCAATTTTCTCTTTCTCCCAGTCCCTCCCACCATCCCAAACCCTCCCCTACCCTCCCCATGATGACAAGGATGTCTGTGCTGCAAGAGAATCGGGCTCAACAGAGGTGAGGTCCTGCACAAATTGCAGACAGCTTGGACCTGCGTTATCTCAGCACTGGCAGCCCTGACTCCAAGACTAATCAGGCACAGAAGGAACAGGATTGTGTCCCCAATGCTGTCCAAGGACAGTCAGTGCTTCACTCCGTGCTGGCTTGGGAGAGAGCTCTGCACACCTGAATGAGCCTCATGGGACTGAGGGAGAGTGGGGAGGCACTGGCTGATCGTGGGCACCTTCAGCCCCACAGCAGGCAGGTCCAAACACATTTCTTCCACTGGCATCCTGCCTTGGAGCATGTATGGCACGGAACTGTTAGCTAGTCATCGGTGCTTAAAAAGCACAGCAACTCCTTCTGCCATCACAGGAGCATTTCTAACTCCAAAACTCACTTTTTGCAGCAAAAGAAAAACCTTGAACATCTTCCACTGATGCCAAACGGGAACTGGCATTTCAGGAACCCACAGTAACCATTTTCTCGACGACATTCTTCTTCATTTCCTGGAGCCAGGGAGGATCCTACACAGGGAAAGAGGTTAGAGAACGTGGGTACAGGATAAGTAAAAAGTGTGCATGGTTCCAGAGGGGCTGATGCTGCCCCTGGGTCTCAGTCTCCCATGTGCACTGAGCACCCAGCCCAACACTATTTACCTCTCCATCAGGACCTTGTTTTTACTGCAGCAGCGTGTGTGCACACAGGGGGAAGTGACAGGGACAGAGCAGTGTGAGGAAGTGTGGGGAATCATAGAATCACAGACTGGGCTGGGTTGGAAGGGACCCCAAGGATCACACAGTTCCAACCCCCTGCCACCTGCAGGGCCAAGCACCTCCAGGCCTGGAGCTACACAAGGTTGCCCAGGGCCCCAGCCAACCTGGCACTGAACATACCCAGGGATGGGGCACCCACCCCCTCTCTGGGCAGCCTGTTCCAGCCCCTCACCACTCTCTCTGGAAAGAACTTCCCGCTAATCTCTCCTCTAACCCTTCCCTCCTCCAGCTACACTCCATCCCCCTTGTCCTGCCAGTCTCTGCCCTTTGAACAAGCCCATTCCCCTCCTGTTCCTCTGCTCCCTTCGGGGACAGGAAGGCTGCAATGAGGTCCCCCTGCAGCCTTCTCTTCTCCAGGCTGAACCAGCCCAGCTCCCTCAGCTTCTCTGCCTAGGGGAGCTGCTCCAGCCCTCTGAGCATCTTTGTGGCTCCTCTGACCCTCTCCAACAGCCCCACATCTTTCTAGTGTTGGGACCCAGCTCTGGACACAGGACTCCAGCTGGGGAAGTGCTGCCCTGTCTCCTCAGCTGCCCAGACATTCATCACAGCCAACGCCTCCCAAATGCTATCTACATCTGACTCATCTAGTCACTTCCTAGCACCTGGAAGACCCCACTTGATGAGCAGTCACACCTCACCCACCTCCCCTCTTCCCCTCTCACCTGCAGCACCCTGGACTAACAGGAGGATGAAGGGGAAGAGCAGGTACAGGATCCTCATGGTTGACGTCTGCCCTGGGTCTTCACGGGGCTGTAGAAAGCACACACCAAGGCAACAAAGACAAGACATGAACAAGGCTAGGCATACATAGTGGACCCCAAAGCAGGAGTGCAAATCTCCATCAAAAAGAGATCACAATGATCCTTAGCATCACAGCTACACAGGTAGGGAATCATTTATTTGATTGGTCAGTGAGGTGGGTTGAGAACTGGCTGAATGGCAGAGCCCAGAGGGCTGTGATCACCAGTGTAGGGTCCAGCTGGAGGCCTGTAGCCAGTGGTGTGCCCCAGGAGTCAGTGCTTGCTCTAGTCTTGTTCAACATACTCATCAGTGACCTGGATGAGGGGACAGAGTGCACCCTCAGCAAGTTTGCTGATGACACAACACTGAGAGGAGTGGCTGACACACCAGAAGGCTGCGCTGCCATTCAGGGAGACCTGGACAGGCTGGAGAGTTGGGCAGTTACAAAGCAAAGGAAACTCAACAAGGGCAAACGTAGGGTCCTGCACCCTGGCAGGATTAAGCCACGTTGGGGGCTGACATGCTGGGAAGCAGAGCTGGATCTGTTTGGTCTGGAGAAGTGAAGGCTGAGAAGGGATCTCATCAATACCTATCAATATCTGAGGAGTGATTATCAAGAGGACGGGGTCAAACTCTGCTCAGTTGTGCCCAGCAACAGGACAAGGGGCAACAGGCACAAACTGGAACACAGGAAGGTCCATCCCAACATGAAGAAAAACTTCTTCATTCTGAGGTTGCCTGAGCCCTGGGACATGCTGCCCAGAGAGGCTGGTGAGTCTCCTTCTCTGGAGAGATCCCAAACCCCCCGAGACATGATTCTGTGCGACCTGCTCGAGGTGATCCTGCTTTAACAGCGTTTGGACTGGATGATCTCCAGAGGTCCCTGCAAACCCCCAGCAGTCTGGGGTTCTCTGATTCTGGATCCTGGGAGCATTTTGGGATGCACCAGCCTGTTGGACAATCTGGTGTTTATTTCATTGTCGTCTTCACTGATCTTCCTGTGCCCATTCCACAGAATGGACACTTCATACCTATTGTTGCCTTTTTACTCAGTACAACAGTCACTGAAACTGAGGTTATAAAGAGAGAAAAATTACAAGTTTTAGTCCCTCAAAGCTTTTGCAGGGCATGTATTTGTCCACTGAGCAGACTTTCCCAGAGAGATGGGATCAAGGGATGGCACAAGATACACTTTCCAGCACAGTCACCAGACCAGGAGTACCAGCAGGGCATTTGCTCTCTCATTTCTGCCTCTTCTTACTCAAAGAGCCAGGGCAGAGAAGCTTTGCATATCACAAAATGCTTGTGCCAACACTCAGTGCCATGAGGTAGTCAGGCTCCAGGAAGGAAAGGCTCCAGGAATTCAGGGAAATGCGTGTGCCTGGAGATGCCATGCTATATGAAGGCTTAGCCAGGGCTCTCCATCACCTCAGCACAAACCACCCTGTACCTCTCCTCCCCTGGTCTCAGAAAAGTCCTCCCAGCTTGGCTTGGGAGTGCCCACCCCATTCCCAGGCCTCCCAGCAGACTCTCCCCAGCCCCACACTCGCTGGCCTTGCCCCGTGCAGAACTGACCCAGGGAGGAGCAAGACAGCAGGAAAGTGGCAAGAAATGGAAATAGAAATCAATCCTTTCAGTTAACTGAAAGCCTGAAAGAGTGAGGAATCTCCATGGTGCTGTGGGAAAAGTTTTTCCTTTGGTGGGGAAAGTCCCCATTCTCCCAGCACAAAAGATCTCAGGTTCCTCCTCCAGCATCAAGGCACCTTTCCAGTCTCTCTTGTCCTTAGGAAACCCTGGCTCCATCTTCCATATGTTCAGGGCTCTTAAGATTCATAAAGGTTTGAATTCTCTTTCCAAGGACGCCCTCTGATGCTCGTTTACCTTCAGAGACACTTTCAGTAATTTGTCATTTAGACAATTCCAGGAAGATGGATTTGTGCTGAGAGGCTGAGTGGGTGGCCAGCCTGGACAAGGCTCCCCAGTCACCTACCTGATGCAGGTGTCAGGTCAGAGTGCACCACGGCAGCAACAGGCTCTAACAATCCACCTAGAAATCACTTGCACCCAGAAGTGTTGGGGGGTGGCACTTTGCCCAAAACACCCTGCTGATACACCGTTGCCAGTGGGTGGGTCATGTGCTTATACCCATGGATGCATCTCCCCTTGGCCAATGAGAAAGTGACCCATCAGCATGGGGATGGTGGGCTTGCACCTCGTCCCTCCCCGCTGCAGTGGGAGAGGCTGAGATGTCTCCTGGGGGCTGTTGCAATCTTCACCGTTACCCTCATGTCACACATCTTGTGACACCCCGTGCACAGCAGGCACAGGGGCTGTGGTGTCTTGCTGAAAACTCGTTGGGATGGACAAAGTAACAGGTTGGTGCAGACACTGACCCAGTCCCAGAAGAAAGGACTCCTTTCACAGAATCACAGAATCACAGGGGTTGGAAGGGGCCTCCAGAGATCATCGGGTCCAACCCCCTGCCAAAGCAGCTCCCCAGCTCATATTGCACAGGGCGGCATCCAGACGAGTCTTGAATATCTCCAGAGAAGGAGACTCCACACCCCCCTGGGCAGCCTGTCCCAGGGCTCCCTCACCCTCACTGGGGAAAAGTTCTTCCCCATGTTGGTGCGGAACTTCCTGTGCTCCAACTTGCAGCCATTGCCCCTTGTCCTGTCCCCACAGACACTGAAAAGGGGTTGGCCAATTCCCCCTGCATCCCATATTTAAGATATTTATAAACATTAATAAGGTCCCCCCTCAGTCTTCTTTACCGTAGACTGAACAGCCCCAGCTCACTCAGCCTTTCCTCACAGGGGAGATGCTCCAGGCCCTTCATCATCTCCGTAGCCTCCTCTGGACTCTCTCCAGGAGATCCCTGTCTTTTTTATCCCAGGGAGCCCAGAACTGAACACAATAGTCCAGATGAGGCCTGATCAGGGCAGAGTAGAGGGGGAGGATCCCCTCCTTTGACCTGCTGAGAAGATCTGTGCCCGAGGGCATGGAGTGAAGGGACAAGGGGGGGTGGTTTATACTAGAAAAGGGGAGATTTAGGTTCGGTATTAGGAAAAAGTTCTTCACTCTGAGGGTGGTGGGTCACTGGCACAGGTTGCCAAGGGAGATGAGGGAGGCCCCATCCCTGGAGACATTCAAGGTCAGGCATGATGGGTCTCTGAGCTACCTGATCTAGTTACAGGTGTCCCTGCTCACTGCAGGGGTGGGACTAGATGGCCTTTGAAGGTCCCTTACAACCTAACACATTCTATGATTCTATGACATGTCCCAGAGAAGGTGTTCTGGCACTGTCTAGAGTTGGAGGCTTTTTGATATTCTGCATTCACTCCCACATCACATACTGGCTGATTATTCAGTAAGATGAGAAGGCACAGGAAAGAAGTCCTTTCTTCTGGGACTGGGCCAGTGTCTGCACCAACCTGTTACTTTGTCCATCCCAACAAGTTTTCAGCAAGACACCACAGCCCCTGTGCCTGCTGTGCACGGGGTGTCACAAGATGTGTGACATGAGGGTAACGGTGAAGATTGCAACAGCCCCCAGGAGACATCTCAGCCTCTCCCACTGCAGCGGGGAGGGACGAGGTGCAAGCCCACCATCCCCATGCTGATGGGTCACTTTCTCATTGGCCAAGGGGAGATGCATCCATGGGTATAAGCACATGACCCACCCACTGGCAACGGTGTATCAGCAGGGTGTTTTGGGCAAAGTGCCACCCCCCAACACTTCTGGGTGCAAGTGATTCCTAGGTGGATTGTTAGAGCCTGTTGCTGCCGTGGTGCACTCTGACCTGACACCTGCATCAGGTAGGTGACTGGGGAGCCTTGTCCAGGCTGGCCACCCACTCAGCCTCTCAGCACAAATCCATCTTCCTGGAATTGTCTAAATGACAAATTACTGAAAGTGTCTCTGAAGGTAAACGAGCATCAGAGGGCGTCCTTGGAAAGAGAATTCAAACCTTTATGAATCTTAAGAGCCCTGAACATATGGAAGATGGAGCCAGGGTTTCCTAAGGACAAGAGAGACTGGAAAGGTGCCTTGATGCTGGAGGAGGAACCTGAGATCTTTTGTGCTGGGAGAATGGGGACTTTCCCCACCAAAGGAAAAACTTTTCCCACAGCACCATGGAGATTCCTCACTCTTTCAGGCTTTCAGTTAACTGAAAGGATTGATTTCTATTTCCATTTCTTGCCACTTTCCTGCTGTCTTGCTCCTCCCTGGGTCAGTTCTGCACGAGGCAAGGCCAGTGAGTGTGGGGCTGGGGAGAGTCTGCTGGGAGGCCTGGGAATGGGGTGGGCACTCCCAAGCCAAGCTGGGAGGACTTTTCTGAGACCAGGGGAGGAGAGGTACAGGGTGGTTTGTGCTGAGGTGATGGAGAGCCCTGGCTAAGCCTTCATATAGCATGGCATCTCCAGGCACACGCATTTCCCTGAATTCCTGGAGCCTTTCCTTCCTGGAGCCTGACTACCTCATGGCACTGAGTGTTGGCACAAGCATTTTGTGATATGCAAAGCTTCTCTGCCCTGGCTCTTTGAGTAAGAAGAGGCAGAAATGAGAGAGCAAATGCCCTGCTGGTACTCCTGGTCTGGTGACTGTGCTGGAAAGTGTATCTTGTGCCATCCCTTGATCCCATCTCTCTGGGAAAGTCTGCTCAGTGGACAAATACATGCCCTGCAAAAGCTTTGAGGGACTAAAACTTGTAATTTTTCTCTCTTTATAACCTCAGTTTCAGTGACTGTTGTACTGAGTAAAAAGGCAACAATAGGTATGAAGTGTCCATTCTGTGGAATGGGCACAGGAAGATCAGTGAAGACGACAATGAAATAAACACCAGATTGTCCAACAGGCTGGTGCATCCCAAAATGCTCCCAGGATCCAGAATCAGAGAACCCCAGACTGCTGGGGGTTTGCAGGGACCTCTGGAGATCATCCAGTCCAAACGCTGTTAAAGCAGGATCACCTCGAGCAGGTCGCACAGAATCATGTCTCGGGGGGTTTGGGATCTCTCCAGAGAAGGAGACTCACCAGCCTCTCTGGGCAGCCTGTCCCAGGGCTCAGGCACCCTCAGAATGAAGAAGCTTTTCCTCATGTTGGGATGGACCTTCCTGTGTTCCAGTTTGTGCCTGTTGCCCCTTGTCCTGTTGCTGGGCACAACTGAGCAGAGTTTGACCCCGTCCTCTTGATAATCACTCCTCAGATATTGATAGGTATTGATGAGATCCCTTCTCAGCCTTCACTTCTCCAGACCAAACAGATCCAGCTCTGCTTCCCAGCATGTCAGCCCCCAACGTGGCTTAATCCTGCCAGGGTGCAGGACCCTACGTTTGCCCTTGTTGCGTTTCCTTTGCTTTGTAACTGCCCAACTCTCCAGCCTGTCCAGGTCTCCCTGAATGGCAGCGCAGCCTTCTGGTGTGTCAGCCACTCCTCTCAGTGTTGTCATCAGCAAACTTGCTGAGGGTGCACTCTGTCCCCTCATCCAGGTCACTGATGAGTATGTTGAACAAGACTAGAGCAAGCACTGACTCCTGGGGCACACCACTGGCTACAGGCCTCCAGCTGGACCCTACACTGGTGATCACAGCCCTCTGGGCTCTGCCATTCAGCCAGTTCTCAACCCACCTCACTGACCAATTAAATAAATGATTCCCTACCTGTGTAGCTGTGATGCTAAGGATCATTGTGATCTCTTTTTGATGGAGATTTGCACTCCTGCTTTGGGGTCCACTATGTATGCCTAGCCTTGTTCATGTCTTGTCTTTGTTGCCTTGGTGTGTGCTTTCTACAGCCCCGTGAAGACCCAGGACAGACGTCAGCCATGAGGATCCTGTACCTGCTCTTCCCCTTCATCCTCCTGTTAGTCCAGGGTGCTGCAGGTGAGAGGGGAAGAGGGGAGGTGGGTGAGGTGTGACTGCTCATCAAGTGGGGTCTTCCAGGTGCTAGGAAGTGACTAGATGAGTCAGATGTAGATAGCATTTGGGAGGCGTTGGCTGTGATGAATGTCTGGGCAGCTGAGGAGACAGGGCAGCACTTCCCCAGCTGGAGTCCTGTGTCCAGAGCTGGGGCCCAACACTAGAAAGATGTGGGACTGTTGGAGAGGGTCCAGAAGAGGCCATGAAGATGATCAGAGTGCTGGAGCAGCTCCCCTATGAAGAGAGGCTGAGGGAGCTGGGCTGGTTCAGCCTGGAGAAGAGAAGGCTGCAGGGGACCTCATTGCAGCCTTCCCGTCCCTGAAGGGAGCAGAGGAACAGGAGGGGAATGGGCTTGTTCAAAGGGCAGAGACTGGCAGGACAAGGGAGATGGAGTGAAGCTGGAGGAGGGAAGGGTGAGAGGAGAGATTAGGGGGAAGTTCTTTCCAGAGAGTGGTGAGGGGCTGGAACAGGCTGCCCAGAGAGGGGGTGGGTGCCCCATCCTTGGGGGTGTTCAAGGCCAGGTTGGCTGGGGCCCTGGGCAACCTTGTGTAGCTCCAGGCCTGGAGGTTGGTGGCCCTGCCTGTAGCAGGGGGGTTGGAACTGTGTGATCCTTGGGGTCCCTTCCAACCCAGCCCAGTCTGTGATTCTATGATTCCCCACACTTCCTCACACTGCTCTGTCCCTGTCACTTCCCCCTGTGTGCACACACGCTGCTGCAGTAAAAACAAGGTCCTGATGGAGAGGTAAATAGTGTTGGGCTGGGTGCTCAGTGCACATGGGAGACTGAGACCCAGGGGCAGCATCAGCCCCTCTGGAACCATGCACACTTTTTACTTATCCTATATCCACGTTCTTTGACCTCTTTCCCTGTGTAGGATCCTCCCTGGCTCCAGGAAATAAAGAACAATGTCATCGAGAAAAAGGTTTCTGTGGATTCCTGAAATGCCAGTTCCCCTTTATCGTCATTGGAAAATGTTCAAGGTTTTTCTTTTGCTGCAAAAAGTGAGTTTTGGAGTTAGAAATGCTCCTGTGATGGCAGAAGGAGTTGCTGTGCTTTTTAAGCACCGATGACTAGCTAACAGTTCCGTGCCATACATGCTCCAAGGCAGGATGCCAGTGGAAGAAATGTGTTTGGACCTGCCTGCTGTGGGGCTGAAGGTGCCCACGATCAGCCAGTGCCTCCCCACTCTCCCTCAGTCCCATGAGGCTCATTCAGGTGTGCAGAGCTCTCTCCCAAGCCAGCACGGAGTGAAGCACTGACTGTCCTTGGACAGCATTGGGGACACAATCCTGTTCCTTCTGTGCCTGATTAGTCTTGGAGTCAGGGCTGCCAGTGCTGAGATAACGCAGGTCCAAGCTGTCTGCAATGAGGACATGACCTCACCTCTGTTGAGCCCGATTCTCTTGCAGCACAGACATCCTTGTCATCATGGGGAGGGTAGGGGAGGGTTTGGGATGGTGGGAAGGAGTGGGAGGAAGAGAAAAGTAAGTTCCTCCAGATGATGTGCTTGTCTGCTTTCTTTATACAGTGTCTGGGGTTAAGACCCTGAACTGTGCAAGCTGGAGATCCCCCTCGCTTCTGGCTCCTGGAACCATCTGCTGATGTTCTCTCCCCTCCCTGCCTCTGCCATCCCCAGGCGCTGTGACAGCAGGAGTGGAAGCGCTGCTCCTGCTGGGTGCCTGGGCCCTCGTGGGCCGCAGACATCCCATCATGGGCACGGTGCTGCTTGGGCAGAGGCTGCTTTCCTGGCTTGAATAAAGACGAGCAGATTGGCATTGCAGCGGGTGGGACGTGTGGCTGATTCCTTGTGTCGGAGGGTGTGCTGTGCCTGAGTATGTCCAGGTGGCCAGCAAGGCCACTGGCATCCTGGCTTGTGTCAGGAATAGTGTGGCCAGCACGTCCAGGGCAATGATTGTTCCCCTGTACTGGGCCTCAGCCTTGAGTGCTGTGTTCAGTTTTGGGCTCCTGCCTACAAGAAGGACACTGAGGTGCTGGAGTGTGTCCAGAGAAGGGCAAAGAAGCTGGTGAAGGATCTAGAGCACAAGTCTGATGAGGAGCAGCTATGGAACTGGGACTGTTTAGTCTGGAGAAAAGGAGGTTGAGGTGAGACCTTATCACTCTCTACAACTACCTTAAAAGTTGTTGTTGAGCCTGGAGAAGAGAAGGCTCCAGGGGGACCTTATGGCCTCTTCCAGTCCCTGAGAGGCGCCTGTAGGAAGCTGGGGAAGAACTGTTCCCCAGGGCATGGAGCAATGGGACGAGGGGGGATGGGTTAAACTAGAAAAGGGGAGATTTAGGTTCGGTATTAGGAAAAAGTTCTTCACTCTGAGGGTGGAGGAAATGGACCTGGGGGTACTGATTGATGCACGGCTGAACATGAGCTGACAGTGTGCGCGGGTGGCCAAGAAGGCCAACGGCATCCTGGCTTGCATCAAAAATAGTGTTACTAGTAGGAGCAGGGAGGTAATTGTCCCCCTGTACTCAGCACTTGTGAGGCCGCATCTCGAGTACTGTGTTCAGTTTTGGGCCCCTCACTACAGGAAAGACATTGAGGCTCTGGAACGCGTTCAGAGGAGGGCTACTAAGCTGGTGAGGGGTCTGGAACACAGGCCTTACGAGGAGCGTCTGAGGAAGCTGGGATTGTTCAGCCTGGAGAAGAGGAGGCTTAGGGGAGACCTTATAGCTCTCTATAACTTCCTGAAGGGAGGTTGTAGTGAGCTGGGGGTCGGCCTCTTCTCCCGTGTAGGCAGTGACAGAACTAGAGGGAATGGTAGCAAGCTGCGCCAGGGGAGATTCAGGCTCGACATTAGGAAGCACTACTTCTCAGAAAGGGTAGTCAGGCACTGGAATGCACTGCCCAGGGAGGTGGTGGAGTCACCAACCCTGGGGGTGTTCAAGGAAAGACTGGATGTTGTATTGAGGGATATGGTTTAGTGGGAGCTAGTAGTAATAGGTGAATGGTTGGACTGGATGATCTTCTAGGTCTTTTCCAACCTTGATAATTCTGTGATTCTGTGATTCTGTTCTGTGGTGGGTCACTGGCACAGGTTGCCAAGGGAGATGAGGGAGGCCCCATCCCTGGAGATATTCAGGGTCAGGCTTGAAGGGGCTCTGAGTGACCTGCTCTAGTGAAGATGTCCCTGCTCACTGCAGGGTGGGACTAGATGGCCTTTAAAGGTCCCTTCCAACCTAACGCATTCTATGATATTATGACATGTCCCACAAGAAGGTGTTCTGGCACTGTCTAGAGTTGGAGGCTTTTTGATATTCTGCATTCACTCGCACATCACATACTGGCTGATTATTCAATCAGATGAGAAGGCACGGGAAATAACCATCTGTATCAGTACAGGCTGGGGATGTCCTGCTGGAGAAGAGCTCTGTGGAGAAGGACCTGGGGGTCCTGGTTGATGACAGGTTGGCCATGAGCCAGCAGTGTGCCCTGGTGGCTAAGAGGGACAATGGGATCCTAGGATGCATCAGGAGTGTGGCCAGCAGGTTTAAGGAGGTGATCCTCCCCCTCTACTCAGCCCTGATCAGGCCCCACCTGGAGTGTTGTGTCCAGTTCTGGGCTCCCTGGGATAAAAAAGCCAGGGATCTCCTGGAGAGAGTCCACAGGAGGCTACAGAGATGATGAAAGGCCTGGAGCATCTCCCCTGTGAGGAAAGGCTGAGTGAGCTGGGGCTGTTCAGCCTGGGGAAAAGAAGACTAAGGGGGGACCTAATTAGTGTTTATAAATATCTTAAGTATGGGATGCAGGGGGAATTGGCCAGCCCCTTTTCAGTGGTCTGTGGGGACAGGACAAGGGGTGATGGCTGCAAATTGGAGCACAGGAAGTTCCACACCAACATGGGGAAGAACTTTTACACAGTGAGGGTGACAGAGCACTGGAATAGGCTGCCCAGGGGGGTGGTGGAGTCTCCTTCTCTGGAGATTGTCCCCCTCTACTGTGCCCTGGTCAGGCCTCATCTGGATTATTGTGTTCAGTTCTGGGCTCCCTGGGATAAAAAAGCCAGGGATCTCCTGAAGAGACTCCAGAGGAGGGACACAGAGATGATTAAGGGCCTGAAGCATCTCCCCTACGAGGAAAGCCTGAGTGAGCTGGGACTGTTCAGCCTGGAGAAAAGAAGCCTGAGAGGGGATCTGATCAATGGTTATCAATATCTGAAGGGTGGGACACAGGGGGACATGGGCAGCCTCTACTCAGTGTCTGTGGGGACAGGACAAGGGGCGATGGCCTCAAGTTGGAGCACAGGGAGTTCCACACCAATCTGGGGATGAACTTCTTCCCGGTGAGGGTGAGGGAGCCCTTGGACAGGCTGCCCAGGGGGTGTGGAGTCTCCTTCTCTGGAGAGATTCCAGACCTGTCTGGGCACCGACCTGTGCGTCCTGTCCTAGGGACCCTGCTTTGGCAGGGGGTTGGACCTAATAGGCTCTGGAGGCCCCTTCCAACCCCTATGATTCTGTGATACTGCACTAAGAAAGCAGACAAGCACATCACCTGGAGTATCTTACTTTTCTCTTTCTCCCACTCCTTCCCAGCATCCCAACCCCCACCTGTGGAGATTAATTGCACAGACTGCAGCGGGGTGCAGACCAGAGACCTTTATTAATACATATGTCAAAACTTTATACTTCTGCAAGATGTTCACGTGCTGTCAGCAGTTCACTGGTAGGGTACTGCCTTATGTTCATGTGCTTTAAACTTTAAGCTGGTAAGTTCTTCTGTTCACGCGCCACTCTGAAGATCAAAACTCTCAGCATCAGTATCCTTGGGGTTGTTACTTCTTTCCCTTGAGAATAACTCCGACCAGTGTTTCCCTACAGATAATACTATTAATATCAATAGTGCTGATTCCCACATCCACCCCTACTGTCTGTGGTGCAAGAGAATCAGGCTCAACAGAGGTGAGTTCCTGTCCTCATTACAGACAGCTTGGACCTGCATTATTAGCCAAGAAGGCCAATGGCATCCTGGCTTGTACCAAAAACAGTGTGGCCAGTAGGTCTAGGGAAGTGATTGTGCCCCTGTACTTGGCATTGGTGAGGCTGCAACTCGAGTGCTGGGTCCAGTTGTGGGCTCCTCACCACAAGAAGGACATGGAGGTCCTGGAGCGAGTCCAGAGAAGGGCAACCAGGCTGGGGAAGGGGCTGGAGGGCAAATCCTCTGAGGAGCGGCTGAGGGAGCTGGGGGTGTTCAGCCTGGAGAAGAGGAGGCTGAGGGGAGACCTTATCACCACCTACAACTACCTGAAGGGAGGTTATAGAGAGATAGGTGATGATCTCTTCAGCCAGGGGACAGGAGATAGGACAAGGGGCAATGGGCTCAAGCTGTGCCAGGGCAGGGTCAGATTGGATGTTAGAAAAAAATTTTGTACTGCAAGAGTTGTCAGGGCCTGGAACAGGCTGCCCAGGGAGGGGCTGAGTCACCTTCCCTGGATGTGTTCAAAAAAAGGGTAGATAAAGTACTTAGGGATATGGTTTAGTTTAGGATGAGAATGGTTGGACTTGATGATCTTAAAGGTCCTTTCCACGTGATTCTGTGATCTCAGCACTGCAGCCCTTCAGTCCATGCTGGTTTGGGAGAGAGCTCTGCAAACCTGAATGAGCTTCGTGGGACTGAGGGGGAGTGGGGTGGCACTGGTTGATCTTGGGCACCTTCAGCCCCACAGCAGGCAGGTCGAAACCCACCAGAGATTTTCCCATCCTACATGGCCTCTCCCACAAGGAACAAGTTCAGGTGAGCATTTGCCAGGCATTGGCTAAAAAGAATGCTTTAATATATATTTCTCTGGACAAATAAGGAAACTCTTACCTCAGACAGGAATCGAGATCTTACTTTTTGCAGCATGAACGAATAAGGGAACATCTTCCAACAGGTCTTGCAGGGTAGGAGCAGCGCCAGTAAGAGCAGTATCCCCCCTTCTTTCTGCACAGGAAGTTAGTTCCTGTTTCCAGGGAGAATGAAACACACAGTTGAGAGATAATAAAACACAATTAAGTTTCCATGGAGAAACACAATCCGGTGCAGCCGTGTGTGGTGGCACAGAGGATGGCACTCCCCAAGCACTTCAGGCCAATATATGGGCCCAGCTTCAACTTTGCCATCCTCAAGAGCAACGTGTCTCAACTCAAAGGACTCTTTCACACCAGTGTGGGTGCACAGAACAGAAAGACCAGCATGAGGCCAAATAGGAGCCATGCTGGCTCCCCAGCCGGGTGCCCACCACCGCCTGTACCAGCAGAGCTTGCAAGCGGGGCACTCCATGCATCCCACATCCCTGTCCTGGCTGCACCCTGCCACCATGGAAGTCATGACCAGCCTTTTCAGGGATCATGCCTTGGGGTCAGGAGATTTTGGGACACTCCACTGAGCAAGCACTAGACAAGAAGGGATAGTTTTGTGCCTCAGGACACTCACCTAGCCAACGCCCCCCTCCTGGGGCTTGCTCCCATCCCTGCACAGGGCAAAACATCATCCACACAATCACAGAATCACTCGGTTGGAAAAGACCTTTAAGACCATCGAGTCCAACGGTCCCTGTCCTGTGCTAAACCATATCCCTAAGTACCGCATCTACCCATCTGTTAAACACACCCAGGGGTGGGGACTCAGCCCCCTCCCTGGGCAGCCTGTGCCACAGCCCCACAACTCTGCCAGGGAAGAACTTTGCCCTCCCAGCTGAGCTGACCCTGCCCTGGCACAGCTTGAGCCCATTGCCCCTTGTCCCATCTCCTGTCCCCTGGCTGAAGAGACCATCACCCACCTCTCTGCACCCTCCTGGCAGGGCAGTGGAGGTGGGGAGAAGGTCTCCCCTCAGCCTCCTCTTCTCCAGGCTCAACACCCCCAGCTCCCTCAGCCGCTCCTCAGAGGATTTGCCCTCCAGCCCCTTCCCCAGCCTGGTTGCCCTTCTCTGGACTCGCTCTAATACCTCCATGTCCTTCTGATGGTGAGGAGTCCAGAACTGGACCCAGCACTCGAGGTGCAGCCTCACCAGTGCCCAGTACAGGGGCACAATCACCTCCCTAGACCTACTGGCCACACTATTCTTGATACAAGCCAGGATGCCATTGGCCTTCCTGGCCACCTGGGCACACTGCTGGCTCATATTCAGGCTGTAGTCAATCAACACCCCAGGTCCTTCCTGCCTGACAGCTCTCCAGCCATTGTCCCCCAGCCTGTAGCGCTTGTGGGAGACTGATCCAGAGACACCCAAAAAGGAACAGCTGGGTGAAGGGTTGAGGCCTGAAACAAAAGCCCTTCCTGAACCGCAGAAGCAGCCAGGCTTCTATTTCCAGTGGATCTCTCCACCTGCAATCTAAATCTACTTGGAAAATTCCTTTCCCTCGATTCCTCCCAACCTTTGCATCCTTCCAACTAATGTGGTCACTTCATGGGAAATCCACACTGATGGGGCTCACACCTCACCCAGCTCCCTGCTTCCCCTCTCACCTGCAGCACCCTGGACCAACAGGAGGATGAAGGGGAAGAGCAGGAGCAGGAGCAGGATCTTCATGGCTGATGACTGCCACAGGTCTTCACGGTGCTGCAGAGGGAGACACCAAAGCAAGAGAACATGGGGTCTTATGTCTGTACCACCCTGCATATTTTGGGAGCATTTCATGATGTCTCAATCTCTTGGACATCAATTACACAAGCTTCTGCTTTTGCATAAATTTTCTCAAAGGCCTTCCATAGGCCTTCTGCAAAGCCCAAACTGCACACCCCAGGGACAGCTGCTGCCAATTCCATCCAAACACTGCCCAGGGAAGATTGGAAATGCAGATATAAAATTGCCATGGAAACTTATGGAACTGTTACTCCCTCATGTATCAAGCAAATTTCTGTTTAGCAAAACACATACATACTGTCTGATTGCTGGAAATACCTGAATCTCCAGGCTTCTCTGAACGTGGTGAATTCCAATGGCCTCAAACTTTCTGGCCCTGGGGTTGTTCCCCAGTCAAGGAATGAAACACAATATGATTTCAAGCAGAGTGGAATTACTGCTTGAGACTTTGGCTCTCACTTCTGCCTCTTCTTACTCAAAGAGCCAGGGCAGAGAAGGTTTGCACATCAGGACATGCTTGTGCCATCAATCAGTGCCATGAGGTGGTCAGGCTAGAGGAAGGAAAGGCTCCAGGAATTCAGGGAAATGCGTGTGCCTGGAGATGCCAGGGATCTCCATCACCTCAGCCAGTCCAGATTTGGCTGCCCAAACCACTCCATAAAATCACCTCTCCTCCCCTGGTCTCAGGAAAGTCTTCCCAGCTTGGCTTGGCAGTGCTCACCCCATTCCCAGGCTTCCCAGCAAAGACACTCCCCAGCCCCACACTCGCTGCTGAAAACCTGGTTCTGTCTTCCTCATGTCAGCGAGGCGACGGGCAGCGGTGTCAGCGATCTCTGAGGGAATTCTCTGAGGGAATCCCCAGGGGCTGAGCGAGGGATCGGGTTGCGCAGAGGGGTGCCCCCTCCCCTCCCCTTCAGCTCCCGTGAATGGCGGTGATAACCCTTGAGTCTTGCGCGGGCTCACCCAGCCAGTCAGGCAATTCCAGAAGAGGCCGCCCGGGTTTTAAACGCGTTTAAATCACAATGGTCATCAGTCGGCGAGGCGTAGCGGCCACAGCGATCGCTGAGGGAAGGGCAGGGGCTGAGCGAGGGATTGGGCTGCACAGAGGAGCGCAACCCCATCCAGCTCCCTGGAATTTAGGCGGTGACAGGAAACTCAGCTTTCCCCTCAGGCCTCAGGTGACCCGGTCCCCACCTCCCCCGGCCCTATAACGGATCCTGACGGATGCCCGGAGCAGGTTGGATTGGGAACGGCTGGCATGGCGCGGGCAGGGGGAAGGGATGGGGTGGGGCCTGGCGTGGGCGTGGTGTGGGCGTGGCGTGGCGTGGCGCGGCCTGGCCTGGCCTGGCCTACGGTGCGGCCTGCTGGTGGGATTGCTCTTGCCAGCCAGTCCACCCTCCCGACAGAGGAAAGAAGCAGAACTCAGCCAGCTGAGGGGTGAGTTTGGCTGGTGAGGGTCACTAATCTCAGGTGAGGAATTGAGCGATGGTGTCTGCCCGGCACAGGGCCAGGACCCCAGCACGTTCCAGGAACCCCGTTCGATCAACCACAGCGGCGTGTAGCTGTGCAGGTCTCGCGGTGCAGGCAACGCCACAGCTTGCTGGTAGCAGGAGGCAGCTCTGATCAGGGCTGTGTGTGCTGTGTGAACAGATGAACAGATAAGGGGTCTCCTCAGCCAAGCACACCTGCAAGATGAGGCAGATGTGCTCAAAGATAAACTAGAAAGACTCATGAGCATTAGGGAGGTTGAGATGAACATAGATCGGTGGAGCCAGGCTCTGTCCTCCCAGCAACGGAAATGTGAGCACCCAGTAGGTAGCATCAGGAAGAATGTGGCCAGCAGGTCTAAGGAGGTGATCCTCCCCCTCTACTCTGCCCTGGTCAGGCCCCACCTGGAGTATTGTGTCCAGTTCTGGGCTCCCTGGGATAAAAAAGCCAGGGATCTCCTGGAGACAGTCCAGAGAAGGGCTACAATGATGATTAAGGGCCTGGAACAGCTCCCGTATGAGGAAAGGCTGAGTGAGCTGGGGCTGTTCAGCCTGGAGAGAAGAAGACTGAGGGGGGACCGAATTAGTGTTTATAAATATCTTAAGTATGGGATGCAGGGGGAAATGGCCAGCCCCTTTTCAGTGTCTGTGGGGACAGGACAAGGGGCAATGGCTGCAAATTGGAGCACAGGAAGTTCTGCACCAACATGGGGAAGAACTTTTACACAGTGAGGGTGAGGGAGCCCTGGGACAGGCTGCCCAGAGAGGTGGTGGAGTCTCCTTCTCTGGAGAGATTCAAGACTCATCTGGACGCCTATCTGTGCAATATGTGCTAGGGAGCTGCTTTGGCAGGGGGTTGGACCCGATGATCTCTCAAGGTCCCTTCCAACCCCTACGATTCTGTGATTCTGAGATCCAGGATCAGAGTGACCCTGTATCCTCCCCCAGGCAGGACAGTCTAAGTGAAAGGGATGAATGGAAGCAGATACGTGGCAGGGGCAGTAGGAGAGTGCCTTCCATGCCTGCCCTTCCTCCCCAGGTTCCCCTGAGTAATAGATATGAGGCCCTACTAGAAGGTGACCAGCCGGATAATGAGATGGCTGATAGGATAACTGTACCTGAGGTAGCGCGGATAATGAGATGGCTGATAGGATAACTGTACCTGAGGTAGCGTTCCCTAGGACAAGGTGCCCTAAGCAAACCATCAAAACAGCCTTTGCTAAGAAGAAAACATGTGTCATTGTCTTGGGGACTCCCTTCTGGAGGTCACTGAGGGCTCAATCTTTAGGTTGGACCCATTACATAGGGAGGTCTGCTGCCTTCAGGGACCCTCAATTAGGGACTTAACGAAACAACTTCTAACCTTGGTCAGGCCCACAGATTATTACCCACTTTTAATTTTCCAAGTAGGTAATAATGAAATCCATAAAAGAAAATTGAGGACCATTAAAAAGGATTTAAGGGCTCTGGGACACATGGTGCAAGGATCTGGGGCCCAGGTAGTGTTATCTTCCATCATCCTTATACAGGCAATGGGGAGGGATGGAATGAGAAGAGCCAGGAAATTAATACCTGGCTCAGAGCGTGCTGCGAGAAACAGAACTTTGGGTTCCTTGACAATGGGCTGGCTCGATCCTCACCAGCCTTGTTGACTAGGGATAGGGAGCACTTATCCCCAAGGGGCAGAAGGTTACTCTCACAGAAGCTGGTAGGGCTCACTAGTAGAGCTTTAAACTAGGTGAGAAGGGGGAGGGGTACAGGGCCGGGCTAGATGGAAAAGAGCATGGGAATGGAGCTCCAGTTACTGAGGGATGATGTGCTGGCAACGACCTCTGATCAGCCACCTTAGTAAACCAGGGGGATAGTGCGTTAATTCAGAGTAGAGATGCAATTATTACTGCTGGGCTGATTCGGAGAGTTAAACACAGTTAATGTAATCTAGTGTTGATCAGCAAATGCCTCCTGGAATAGCCAAAATAAGGAGATGGCCTTGAGCTGTACCCACAATGTGTAAGATGACATACCAAACACACGGAGAGATACACAGCCAAGATAAGCAGAGGTGTGAGGCAATCATTCAAGGAGAAACCGGTCTGGGAACTTTTTTGAATAACCAACCTTTTTGGAACTCTTATGAATATTCATGACTTGGTGTAATAAATATCGGACTGCTTGTTGAAAGGGTGTGCAAGTTAGGAGGTGTAAGCCCCCTTGCACCCAGTGCTGCAATAAACATACCTGCTGTATAACTCTCCCTGAGTTGTGAAGTTTGTTTCTGTGAGTCAGTTTGGCACCGCAGATGGGACCCCTCTGCAGGACCCGCTGAGGACGGGACTCCTCTGGGCACCCCCGAGATTTCTCAGGAGGACTCACCTACTTATTCAGGTCACCACGGGGACAGACAAGGACCATCGTTGGCAGAGCAGGTATGTTTTCATCATCGGGTTGGGGATACCTTTAAGTCGTGAGGAGATGTCCTATGCGAGGTAAAGAGCATGGTGCTTGCCCCTGGGTGGATTTGAATCCAGGAAGGGAGCCTGTGGGAATCTCTAAGGGCAGTAGGCAACTGCAGTCAGCAGGAGGTTTGCAGGAATGCCTTAGGGCAGTATGTGAGTCCCTTTGGTGGTCTGGGCCCTGTGGTAATTTGCTGATTAGCTGACTGATAGAGCTGTCGCTGGCAATCTTGGGGGTAGATCAAGTGAATCTGAGGTAATCGCTGCATCTCGATGTCGGGGAGCCAGGATGGACCTGCTAATGACGATGTAAAAAGCAGGAGAAGGTTAAAAGAGCTTCC
Organism: Porphyrio hochstetteri; assembly: GCA_020800305.1. NCBI lineage: Eukaryota > Metazoa > Chordata > Aves > Gruiformes > Rallidae > Porphyrio > Porphyrio hochstetteri. Next base: position 122,955,148 of record CM036907.1, on the reverse strand, counting down.
TTGGCAATTAGCACTTGAATCACTACCATTTATAACATCCTGCAGCCCATGGTGTTAGAAATGCCAAAGGGCCTAAGAAGCAGTAGACATACTAGAGAAGCAGTAATTTATTATTCATTCTTGCAAGAGCGGTTGACCTAGCAAAGTAGGCATGCACACCTGTGGTCAGAGTTTGCAGCATTTTTATACCCTATTCCCATCTGAAATCCCTCCTTTGTTTACCTATGAATTCATAGGTATTTCCAAGGTTTACAGGCTTAACCGAGGTGCCTTATTCACGATAGTACATAATATAATGTACATTGCATGTCCAAGGCAGGTTCCTGCTTCCATTAATATTTATGGACTTACTAAGTTATCTTACATAGCCCTTAACTGTTGCATATTTGTTTTGTCTGGGCCCATTGAAGCCAAATGGGAATGGTCAAATGCTTGCCTTTATCTCACTGCTTAGGCAGCTGAATAGCGGGGCTTGATTAGCACTCAGGGCATACTGTTTGCTGAAGGAATTCAAGCTCAGCCCAGGTTTCAGTTGGTTGAATTATGCAGCAGTGCCCTAATTAATCTCGTTTTACAGGACAACTCAATCAGAGCTATCTACATAGCTCCCCATGGCCTATCTCTGCTGAGATGGGACATTGCCAAAACCTGTTTGTGGAGTTCTTGAGCCAGACAATTCCACCCCATGACCTGAGTCACAATTCAACTACTTATATGCTTTCACTGTCCTATGTATGGGTGTAAGTTTCATCTATATATTTTAGCAGAGCTATGTCTTCCTCAGTTTCTCATTGAACCCTTATTTGAGAGATAGATTTTACCATAATTCTTGTAACAAAACCAACAGCAAAACTTATTACAATAATGCAAATTACAATCATTAACAGCGTTCCCCCTTATCTTATGTGCTATCTGTATTGACAAATGCCCTTTACCTTCCTATTCCTAAATCCCTGACAAAGGATTTCTGATGAGGCAGCCTGAGTCCTCCACTTCCCAAGTCAGCATAGAAAAATACCACAACCCATTTCAGGTTGCAAAAGCAACATTCCCCAGCATTTTCCACAATGGGAATTGCGTCACTGTGGTTATAACCACTGTTACGCTTTGCATATGCAAGAAGTTTTTGTGCCCAGTACCGTGTGTTGTTTGAATGATCTGAGTGTTTGAGTGAATGAGACACAGGCTGACAGCGAAGTGAGTGGGGAGTCCTGATCATAGAATCATAGAATCATAGAATGGTATGAGTTGGAAGGGAGCCCAAGGATCATAGAGCTCCAACCCCCCTGCCACAGGCAGGGCCACCAACCTCAGGCCTGGATCTACACTAGGTTGCCCAGGGCCCCAGCCAACCTGGCCTTGAACACTTCCAGGGACGGGGCATCCACCCCCTCTCTGGGCAGCCCCTTCCAGCCCCTCACCACTCTCTCTGTAAAAAACTTCCTCCTAATATCTAATCTAAACCTTACTTCCTTTAGTTTTAATCCATTCCCCCTTGTCCTGTCATTGTCTATCTTTTTAAAAAGTTGAATCCCCTCCTGTTCCTCTGCTCCCTTCAGGGACGGGAAGGCTGCAATGAGGTTCCCCCGCAGCCTTCTCTTCTCCAGACTGAACCAGCCCAGCTCCCTCAGCCTCTTTTCGTAGGGCAGGTGCTCCAGCCCTCTAATCATCTTCGTGGCCCTCCTCTGAACCCTCTCCAACAGTTCCACATCCTTCTTGTATTGGGGGCCCCAGATCTGGACACAGGACTCCAGCTGGGGCCTCACGAGGGCAGAGCAGAGAGGGACAATCCCCTCCCTGATCCGTGGTTCCGTGTCTCCACAAGGAGAGCATCTGGAGACAGACAAAGCGTACGGCAAATTTCAACTGTTTAAGTTAAATAAGTTTTCAACCAACTGTTGTTTTCTGGTGTTCTATATACATATCTAAGGATTTTTATTTCTTTTAAACCGTTGTTTGTATGTTTTATATGTAAGCAGGAGGTGGTTGTGCAATTTGGAAACAATTTTTGGTGTGGTGAATGCAAGGAAAACTGGTCTGATTAGGATGGCGTTTTTGGTTCGGGCCAGCTTGGATGGGTGGTTTGTGGATGTGATATATGTCCATCTGATTCGTGTTAATATGGAACAATGTTGGGGGTGCATAATGACATACCCTTGTATGGCTGTGGGCCTGGGAGGGACAGTTTAAGATTTTTGCATGTACTGAATGAAGTATGTTGAAGCAGCAACAAACCATATAAAGGATGTGCAAAGCTTTGCCTAAAGGACCACAATGTTAGGTGATACCTCAGGAGAAACAACTTGTCCCATCAGCATGGGGATGGTGGGGTTGCAAGTCCTTCCTCCCCGCTGCAGTGGGAGAGGCTGAGATGTCTCCTGGGGGCTGTTGCAATCTTCACCGTTACCCTCATGTCACACATCTTGTGACACCCCGTGCACAGCAGGCACAGGGGCTGTGGTGTCTTGCTGAAAACTCGTTGGGATAGACAAAGTAACAGGTTGGTGCAGACACTGGCCCAGTCCCAGAAGGAAGGACTTCTTTCCCGTGCCTTCTCATCTGACTGAATAATCAGCCAGTATGTGATGTGGGAGTGAATGCAGAATATCAAAAAGCCTCCTAGTCCAGACAGTGCCAGAACACCTTCTCTGGGACATGTCATAGAATCATAGAATGCGTTAGGTTGTAAGGGACCTTCAGAGGCCATCTAGTCCCACCCCTGCAGTGAGCAGGGACATCTTCACTAGAGCAGGTCACTCAGAGCCCCTTCAAGCCTGACCTTGAATGTCTCCAGGGATGGGGCCTCCACCACCTCTCTGGGCAGCCTGTGCCAGTGACCCACCACCCTCAGAGTTTAGAACTTTTTCCTAATACCGAACCTAAATCCCCCCTTTTCCAGTTTAAACCATCCCCCCTTGTCCCATCACTCCATGCCCTCAGGAACAGTTCTTCCCCAGCTTCCTACAGGCACCTTTCAGGGACTGGAAGGGGCTATAAGGTCCCCCTGGAGCCTTCTCTTCTCCAGGCTGAACCAGCCCAACTCTCCCAGCCTGGCTTCACAGCAGAGCTGCTCCAGCCCTGTGATCGTTTTTGTGGCCTCCTCTGGACACACTCCAACAGGTCCCTGTCCTTGTGCTGAGGGCTCCAGAGCTGGACCCAGCACTGCAGGTGAGGTCTCCGCAGAGCAGAGCAGAGCAGAGGGGTAGAATCCCCTCCAAATGCTGGCCGCATTCCTGGTGATGCAGCCCAGACATTGGTGGCTCATGTCCAGCTTATCATCCATGGGTACTCCCAAGTCCTTTTCCTCATTGCTACTTTCCAGCCCATCATCTCCTGACCTGTATGGATAATGGGGATTGTCCCAGCCCAGGTGCAGGACCCTGCACTTGGCTTTGTTGAACCTCATGAGGTTCACCTGGGACCACTTCTCCAGCCTCTCCAGGTCCCTCAGGATGGCATCCTGTGCCTATGGCACATTTAACCTCTCTACTCAGCCTGGTGTCATCAGCTAATTTTCTGAGGGTGTAGTCGATCCCACAAAGATGATCAAAGTGATCAAAGGTGACAAAACTTCTTGAAGAGAAGTTGAATAATTTCTGTCTTGTTGTTGTACAGCAGCAGTTTTGTGCTGTTTTCTAATGAGCAGGGATGCAGCGTGAGTGTGTGTGTGTCCCAAGATGTGTCCAGCAAACCACAGAACTGAGCAGCCCTTACGCAAGGTGGGATAACACAAAACCAGGGCTGGAGGTCTGGGAATCCTTCTCTGAGGTGTCAGAAAGTGAAAGAATCATAAAATCACAGACTGGTCTGGGTTGGAAGGGACCCCAAGGATCACACAGTTCCAACCCCCTGCCACAGGCAGGGCCATTCACCTCCAGGCCTGGAGCTACACAAGGTTGCCCAGGGCCCCAGCCAACCTGGCCTTGAACAGCCCCAGGGATGGGGCATCCACCCCGTCTCTGGGCAGTCCCTTCCAGCCCCTCACCACTCTCTCTGCAAAGAACTTCCCCCCAATCTCTCCTCTCACCCTTCCCTCCTCCAGCTTCACTCCATCCCCCTTGTCCTGCCAGTCTCTGCCCTTTAACAAGCCCATTCCCCTCCTGTTCCTCTGCTCCCTTCAGGGACAGGAAGGCTGCAATGAGGTCCCCCCGCAGCCTTCTCTGCTCCAGGCTGAACCAGCCCAGCTCCCTCAGCCTCTCTTCATAGGGGAGGTGCTTCTTTTTCTCTGATGGGGTAAGAAACATGAAAAGGAGCTCCAACCTCCATCATTCTGTGATTCTGTGATCTGACACTTAGCCCTGATACCTCTCTGTACCTTCTGACCTGTGGCTTTCCAAGTCAGCATCACTGGGCACAGCAGTCTTTCTGGAGAGGAGAAGGGACGTAGCCAGATCCTGCTTAGAATCATAGAACGTTAGAATCTCCTGAGCTGGAAGGGACCCATAAGGCCCATCAAGTCCAACTCCTGGCTCCACATAAGCCCAGCCCAGTCAGAGATGGCATTGAGGGCATCGTCCAAATGCTTCTTGGCCTCAGCCCAGCTCGGGGCTGTGACCCCTTCCCTGGGGAGCCTGTGCCAGTGCCCAACCCCCCTCTCAGTACAGAACCTCTTCCTGACACCCAGCCTAAAGCTCCCCTGGCACAGCTTGAAGTGGTTTGATGCTGGCTGGTGGCCAGACACCCACTAAAGCCTCACTGTCACTCCCATTTTCAGCTGGACAGGGGAGAAAATATATACTGAGAGGCTCAGGACAGGAAGATAATTTCCAATGTGTGCAGGGATAAATAGACAAACACAAATGTGCAGTGTGACCCTTGCAGTCAGAGCAATGTTCAGGTCCATTAGGCACAGACATCTCCTTCATAGCACCCAAGGAGAATCCTTTCCCATCACTTGGGCTGAGCACTCATCACAGGAAGGACCCTTACCCACCACAAAAAGAAACTGACATGGATATAGAGCCCAGAAAAAAGAAAGTCTGAGCCTATGAAAACCAGGACACAGCTCCTGCTCCCCATGGGGAGCACCCACAGAGCAGCTCCATCACACCCACAGGAAACACCCTGGCCTGCCAGGGACTGCCAGGCTTGATGTCCCATGCAGCTGCCAGGAAAGAGCATCGTCAAGGACAGCCATGGTGGTGACCCCCAGCATCCCCAGCTGCTTCTCCTGCCACCAACCCACCACCCCCAGAGCGAGCAGGCGCAGCACACCCTCCGACACAAGGAATCAGCCACACGTCCCACCCGCTGCAATGCCAATCTGCTCATCTTTATTCAAGCCAGGAAAGCAGCCTCTGCCCAAGCAGCACCATGCCCATGATGGGATGTCTGCGGCCCACGAGGGCCCGGGCACCCAGCAGGAGCAGTGCTTCCACTCCTGCTGTCACAGCGCCTGGGGACGGCAGAGGCAGGGAGGGGAGAGGACATCAGCAGATGGTTCCAGGAGCCAGAAGCGAGGGGGATCTCCAGCTTGCACAGTTCAGGGTCTTAACCCCAGACACTGTATGAAGAAAACAGACAAGCACATCACCTGGAGGAACTCACTTTTCCTCCCACTCCCTCCCATCTCCTCCACGATGACAAGAAAATGCAGGGAGGTAAGACTCATCCTCACAGGTAAACTTCAGTCCTTATTTAAGATGGCTTGGACCTGTGCTCTCCTTAGTGGTGTAAGCCTTGGCTCCAAGGCTTTTTAGAGAGATTAGGAGAAGGATCCAGTGCCTCACACTACTCAAAGAACAGCCTTCTTGTTTGGACAACACAGCTGAGCTTGCCTTATTGACAGTGAGCAAGGTTCATGGGACTGAAGGAGAGTGGGGAAGCACTAGCTGACCTTGGGGTTCAGCCCCACAACAGACAGGTCCAAACTCACAAGGACTTCACCCTTCTTTCCCTATTTGTTTCCCTCTGAGAACAAATGGACAAAGCTGTGAACCAGGACCTGGATTGATAGACAATAATAACAATATTAATAGGAGGAAAACATTTCTAGAACTTACAGTTTGCAGCAGTGCATGAAAGTGGAACAAACTCCTGCATATTTATAGGGGAAACGGCAGCCCCCCAGAAAGCAGGCTCCCCCTCGTCGTACACATTGTTTTGCGTTCCCTGGTGCCATGGAAGGTCATGCAGAGAGAAACAGTGAAAACAATAATCTGGGAGAGCAATGCCTGGTTGCAGAAAGGATGATGCACCCCATTTCAAACCAACACTTGGCCCACCTTCTACCTCAGCATGGCCACATCTGCTATAGCAATATGTCCCACCTAAAAGGACTCTTTAACACCAGTGTGGCTACATGCAAGAGCAGGCACTGAGAAGGACCAGTGTGAAGGTGAGGAAGAGCTGTCCGGGCTCCCCAGCTGCATGTCCACCCTGGCTGCATATCCACCACTGACTGGAGAAGCAGAGCTGGCGAGCAGGGCACTCCTGGCATCCCAAGTCACTGTCCTGGCTGTGCCTCATTTTTGAGTGACCTCTGGTGGAAACTCCTTGACCAGCCCTTGCAGGTGTCATGGCTTGGGGCAGCAGTGCTTTAGGACACTCAGGTTCAGTGTTACTGGACAGCATGGCCAGTATAGCCTGGAGAGGTCTAAGCTAAAGACCTGGTGTCCAGCTGTCCCTTGTCCACTGGGGTGCAGAAGGCTGTGCTGTGGCCTCCAGCCACCCTCTAAATTGTTCACCTCCACCAGAACATCTCAGCCAGCACTGGGATGGCTTTGAGCTCTAAGTGCCAGACATGTTGAAGGGTCCTCAAACTGTGCTACGTACCATGGTCAGACAATTCAGCCCCAAAGTGTCCATGCTTTGGACACTGAGGGTGGTCTGTGTAGGCTGGGCCTACAGTGACATCAATAGCAGCTCATCCAGAAGTCACCCCCGAGCAGTGACTTGGAGCACAGAGCGAGCCAATCCCATCCTAACCCACAGATTCTCCCACACTCATTGCAAATGGTGACACCTGAAAACACACCCAGATGAGTGCCATTGCATGACTTCCCACATAGCAGCTCTAAGACAACTGCAAAACCATTCCCCTCCTAGTCTCTGATAAAGGTGGTCACCTCCCAGGACACAGAGGGCCTTACTGTTTCATCCCATCTTCCCTCTTGCCCACTCACCTTCAGCACCTTGGACAAACAGGAGGAAAAGGGGGACGAGGAGGTACAGGATCTTCATAGTGGACGCCTGTCCTGAGTCTTCACGTGGCTGCAGAAGGAGATACCAAAACTCCTGGAGATTACAGCACACAGTAATAGGTCACATTGCAGAGGGGCTATCTCAAGTAACAGAGGATGGTGTCTTCAGTGGCCTGTTCCAGAGGATGCCTTTTAGATATGCAACTTTGGGATACCCTGGGAGCCAGCTGGGGAAGTATCAGCCTATTGGGCAATCCAGCTGATGTTTTTCCATCACCTTATTTCTCACTTTTTTCTTTGTATTTTCTTACATGACACATGGGAGAAGTAATACCTGACTGTTGCACTTGTAAGCAAAACAAAATCCAGTGACATAAGGAAAACACCAATAAAATATGTTCCCTTGGAAGCAATACTCCCCCAGGCCCTATGCTTCTCTGAAGGAGAAATAAGTCTCTGGAGAGAGGGAGGCACGGGTGAGACAAGATAGACTTTCCCATGTCGTTAGGAAACCAGACACATAGTTTGTGTGTTTGGTCTTGTGCTTCTACCTCTCCTTAACCAAGGGCAAAATCAAAGAAGGTTTGACTATCAGGAGGTGCGTGTGCCAACATTCAACACAAAGGAAATAGTCAAACTGGGGTCAAGAACTGACTGGGGTTCTGGAGTTTCGGAAAATGGATGTACCAAGAGATCACAGGATCACAGATTCACAGAATCGTAGGGGTTGGAAGGGACCTCCAGAGATCATCGGGTCCAACCCCCTGCCAAAGCAGGGTCCCTAGGACAGGGCACACAGGTTGGCATCCAGACGGGGCTGGAATCTCTCCAGAGAAGGAGACTCCACACCCCCTGGGCAGCCTGTCCCAGGGCTCCCTCACCCTCACTGGGAAGAAGTTCTTCCCCAGATTGGTGCAGAACTCCCTGTGCTCCAACTTGAGGCCATCGCCCCTTGTCCTGTCCCCACAGACACTGAGAAGAGGCTGCCCATGTCCCCCTGGGTCCCACCCTTCAGATATTGATAACCATTGATCAGATCCCTTCTAAGTCTTCTTTATCAAGGCAGAACAGCTCCAGTTCTTTCAGCCTATCCTCACAGGGGAGATGCCTGGCACTTGATGAGGGACGCCCCCTGTGACCAGTATGATCAGTGCAAATCAACATTCCGAGTTTAAGTAAGCCTGAAAGAATGAACAATCCCTGTGATGCTGCTTGATTGCCGTCACCCTACTTTGTCCACAACTGTTCGCATTGCCCCAGAGCAAGAGGTCTGAGAGACCTTCCTCAAGACACTTTTCTTGTCCCTCTTAATTCAGGAAATCCAGTTTCACTTTCAGCATATTCTGGGCTCTGAGAATCACTGACTCACCCAGACAATTAAGGCTCTTTCTTGGAAATCTCCAGTTGTCTCATTATATGCATGTGTACTTGCAATACTCAGTCATTTTGAAAGCTTGAGGAGATGAAGAGAGAGGTGGAATGGACAGCTGTCCAGAAAGAGACCCCGCAGTTACCTACCTAATGAAAGTCTTGGTGTTCAAGCACTGTTCCCAACAGGAATCACTTGCTGCGAGATGCTTTTGAGCTCAGGGAATACACCTTTGCCCAAAACACCCTGGTTTTATACCACTGCTGGGGGGTGAGGCATGTTTATTCCCATGGCCACATCTACCCGTGGCCAATGAGAAAGCGACCCATCAGCAGGGGGATAGTGGGCTTGCACCTCGTCCCTCCCCGCTGCAGTGGGAGAGGCTGAGATGTCTCCTGGGGGCTGTTGCAATCTTCACCGTTACCCTCACGCAACGCATCTTGTGACACCCCGCGCACGGCGGGCACAGAGCTTGGCAGGAACTGTCTGGGATGGACAAAGCAGACTGGGTGGTGCAGGGAACAGTAGAAACGATGGAAAGGTTTCCTTTGTGTCCCCTCATTTTAGGGATGACAAAAGGAATCAGCTAGTGGGAGATGTGCAAGATCATGCTGAATATTGCAAGGCTCCTCACCTTCGTACACTGTGAGGAAAGATCTACCTCTCAGTTTACTTCCAGGGTTTTTTTTTTCTGGGTAGTTTGGAAATAACACATTAACTGCTGCAGGAATGCAACTGTATGAGCACAGAAACATGACCATCTCTGAGCTCACTACCTCTACATCTGTCATCCTACACTTGACAGAGGCCAGAATACGTTATGTGTCCCAGATAAATGCCAGTCTTTATCCTCCTCTTTCCTTTTCTTTCCTCTCTGTCCACTCTCTGAAACTCATGAGGTGACTGTCCACAACACCAGCAGCCTGGTTCGAGGTGTTCTGGGCCAAGGAGCCCCAGGGGCAGTGAGACAGCATCACACTGCAGAGATGAAGGGTGCTTGTGGTGACTGCTGCAGGCTTAATATAGTGAGAGGTGAGCTCGGGCCGAGGAAAGGCCGCAGTAGGCCGGGATGGTCTGGAGATCCCTCACTGAACTCCCTGTTTCAGGAAAGCCATGGTAGGGAAGGATTTCCCTTCTTGGAAGGGAAAGCCTTCAAAAACCAACCACAGCCACTAATTGCTCCCATATGCACGTGTGTGAGAACACGTAGACGTGTTGAACCGCTCAAGGAACCTGAAGCAACAGGTTTGGTTTTGCGGTTATGTAGAGGTCACTGCCTTTGACGGAGAAGAGATCTGTCATCCAAGGTTGCCTCCAGGTGGGCAGAGAAGAGAAACTACCCTTGTTACTCCATATGGGACTACTGATTTGAACATTTCGAGGCCACAGACAATGGCACTTGTGTCAACAGGAGCAGGAGATTCGTAGCTTCGTCCTCCTCCTGCCAGTGCCCTCACATGTTATTGATGACACAGTGTGATATGTGCAAGACCATGTTGAACATTGCCATCATGCTCAGCTTAGTACACTGCAAGGAAAAATTTATGTCTCATTTTACTGCAAGAGTTTTTCCTTGGTAGCTTGGAATCAGCACATCAACTGCTGCAGGAATACACCTCCAGGAGCTGATAAACTCACAGCAACGTGCCCATCGCTCAGCTGGCGACCTACACCTAGGATGGGCATGGAGTAGCACGGCACCTAGATGGCCCACAGCAAAGATGGCTGCAAAATGCTGGAGCAGGATCTCTAGCACAGGTTGTGTGGGCAGCCCTGGCTGGGTCCCCACAAGGGAGACACCTCCCCATAAAGACCTGTGCAGGAAGCTGTGGCTGTGTGGGGACAAGAGATACCTAGGACCAACAGGACCAGGACAATCCATCCTCAGGGGGAAACACCCACAGAGCTGCTCCATCACACCCACAGCAAACACCCTGGCCTGCCAGGGACCCCCAGCATCCCCAGGCGCTTCTCCTGCCACCAACCCACCACCCCCAGAGCGAGCAGGCGCAGCACACCCTCTGACACAAGGAATCAGCCACACGTCCCACCCGCTGCAATGCCAATCTGCTCGTCTTTATTCAAGCCAGGAAAGCAGCCTCTGCCCAAGCAGCACCGTGCCCATGATGGGATGTCTGCGGCCCACGAGGGCCCGGGCACCCAGCAGGAGCAGTGCTTCCACTCCTGCTGTCACAGCGCCTGGGGACGGCAGAGGCAGGGAGGGGAGAGGACATCAGCAGATGGATCCAGGAGCCAGAAGCGAGGGGGATCTCCAGCTTGCACAGTTCAGGGTCTCAACCATAGACACTGTACGAAGAAAGAAGACAAGCACATCACCTGGAGTAACTTTCAGGGCAGCATTACCAGGCATTGCCTAAAAAGAATGTTTTTAATACAGAATTCTCTGGACAAAGAAGGAAACTCCTTCCTCAGCCAGGAATTGAGATCTTACATTTTGCAGCATGAACGGAAACCTGAACATGTTCCAACAACTCTTGAAGGGTAGGCGCAGCGCCCAGAAGTGCAGTATCCCCTCTTCCTTCTGCACAAAAAGTCACTTCCTATTTCAGGGCAGAATGAAACACAAAATTAAATGTTATTCTGGGGCAGCCATGTGTGGTGGCACAGAGGATGGCACTCCCCATGCACTTCAGGCCAATATATGGGCCCAGTTTCTACTTTGCCATCCTCAAGAGCAACGTGTCTCAACTCAAAGGACTCTTTCACACCAGTGTGGGTGCACAGAACAGAAAGACCAGCATGAGGCCAAATAGGAGCCATGCTGGCTCCCCAGCCGGGTGCCCACCACCGCCTGTACCAGCAGAGCTTGCAAGCAGGGCACTCCATGCATCCCACATCCCTGTCCTGGCTGCACCCTGCCACCATGGAAGTCATGACCAGCCTTTTCAGGGATCATGCCTTGGGGTCAGGAGATTTTGGGACACTCCACTGAGCAAGCACTAGACAAGAAGGGATAGTTTTGTGCCCCAGGCAACTCACCTAGCCAACACCCCCCTCCTGGGACTCTCTCCCATCCCTGCACAGGGCAAACATCATCCAGAGACACCCAAAAAGGAACAGCTGGGTGCAGGGTTGAGGCCTGAAACAAAAGCCCTTCCTGACCCTCAGAAGAAGCCAGGCTTCTATTTCCAGTGGATCTCTCCACCTTCAATCTAAATCTACTTGGAAAATTCCTTTCCCTCGATTCCTCCCAACCTTTGCATCCTTCCAACTAATGTGGTCACTTCATGGGAAAACCCCACTGATGGGGCTCACACCTCACCCAGCTCCCTGCTTCTCCTCTCACCTGCAGTAGCCTGCACAAACAGGAGGATGAAGGGGAAGAGCAGGAGCAGGATCTTCATGGCTGATGACTGTCCCGGGTCTTCACGGTGCTGCAGAGGGAGACACCAAAGCAAGAGAACATGGAGTCTTAGGTCTGTACCACCGTGCATATTTTGGGAGCATTTCATGATGTCTCAGACTCTTGGACATCAATTACACAAGCTTCTGCTTTTGCATAAGTTTTCTCAAAGGCCTTCCATAGGCCTTCTGCAAAGCCCAAACTGCACACCCCAGGGACAGCTGCTGCCAATTCCATCCAAACACTGCCCAGGGAAGATTGGAAATGCAGATATAAAATTGCCATGGAAACTTATGGAACTGTTACTCCCTCATGTATCAAGCAAATTTCTGATTAGCAAAACACATACATACTGTCTGATTGCTGGAAATACCTGAATCTCCAGGCTTCTCTGAACGTGGTGAATTCCAATGGCCTCAAACTTTCTGGCCCTGGGGTTGTTCCCCAGTCAAGGAATGAAACACAATACGATTTCAAGCAGAGTGGAATTACTGCTTGAGACTTTGGCTCTCACTTCTGCCTCTTCTTACTCAAAGAGCCAGGGCAGAGAAGGTTTGCACATCAGGACATGCTTGTGCCAACAATCAGTGCCATGAGGTGGTCAGGCTAGAGGAAGGAAAGGCTCCAGGAATTCAGGGAAATGCGTGTGCCTGGAGATGCCAGGGATCTCCATCACCTCAGCCAGTCCAGAGTTGGCTGCCCAAACCACCCCATACTATCAGTTCTCCTCCCCTGGGCTCAGAAAATTCCCCCCAGCTTGGCTTGGCAGTGCCCACCCCATTCCCAGGCTTCCCAGCAAAGACACTCCCCAGCCCCACACTCGCTGATCAACACCTCCTTCCATGTTCCACATGTTCTGGGCTCTCAGACTCTCACAAAGGTCTTTTTTTCATAGGCCCATCTGATGAGCTAATTATAAACATCAACACTGCCAGCAGTTGGTCATTGACAGGAATGGAGGGTGATGGGACTTGCAGCTAAATGGGCAGCTTTCCAGAAGGAGACCCCGCAGTTACCTACCTGATGAAGGTCTTGGTGTTCAAGCACTAACAGACCCACCAGGAACCACCTGCACCCAGATGCCTTTGGGTCCAAGGAGTACTGCTTTGGCCAGACGCCCCTGGTTTTATACCACTGCTGGGGGGTGGGACATGGGCTTCTTCCTGATGATACACGTCCCCTTGGCCAATGAGAAAGCGACCCATCAGCAGGGGGATAGTGGGCTTGCACCTCGTCCCTCCCCGCTGCAGTGGGAGAGGCTGAGATGTCTCCTGGGGGCTGTTGCAATCTTCACCGTTACCCTCACGCAACGCATCTTGTGACACCCCGCGCACGGCGGGCACAGAGCTTGGCAGGAACTGTCTGGGATGGACAAAGCAGACTGGGTGGTGCAGGGAACAGTAGAAACGATGGAAAGGTTTCCTTTGTGTCCCTTCATTTTAGGATGACAAAAGGAATCAGCTAGTGGGAGATGTGCAAGATCATGCTGAATATTGCAAACCTGCTCACCTTCGTACACTGTGAGGAAAGATCTACCTCTCAGTTTACTTCAAGGGGTTTTCCTGGATAGTTTGGAAATAACACATTAACTGCTGCAGAAATGCAACTGTATGAGCACAGAAACATGACCATCTCTGAGCTCACTACCTCTACATCTGTCATCCTACACATGACAGAGGCCAGAATACGTTATGTGTCCTAGATAAATGCCAGTCTTTCTCTTTATCCTCCTCTTTCCTTTTCTTTCCTCTCTGTCCACTCTCTGAAACTCATGAGGTGACTGTCCACAACACCAGCAGCCTGGTTCGAGGTGTTCTGGGCCAAGGAGCCCCAGGGGCAGTGAGACAGCTTCACACTGCAGAGATGAAGGGTGCTTGTGGTGACTGCTGCAGGCTCAACATAGTGAGAGGTGAGCTCGGGCCGAGGAAAGGCCGCAGTAGGCCGGGATGGTCTGGAGATCCCTCACTGAACTCCCTGTTTCAGGAAAGCCATGGTAGGGAAGGATTTCCCTTCTTGGTAGGGAAGGATTTCCCTTCTTGGAAGGGAAAGCCTTCAAAAAACAACCACAGCCACTAATTCCTCCCATATGCACATGTGTGTGAACACGTAGACGTGTTGAACCGCTCAAGGAACCTGAAGCATCAGGTTTGGTTTTGCGGTTATGTAGAGGTCACTGCCTTTGATGGAGAAGAGATCTGTCATCCAAGGTTGCCTCCAGGTGGGCAGAGAGGAGAAACTACCCTTATTACTCCATATGGGACTACTGATTTGAACATTTCCAGGCCACAGTCAATGGCACTTGTGTCAACAGGAGCAGCAGCTTCATAGCTTCCTCCTCCTCCTGCCTGTGCCCTCTCATGTTATTGATGACACAGCATGATCTGTGCAAGACCATGTTGACCATTGCAATCATGGTCACCTTCATACACTGCAAGGAAAAATTTATGTCTCATTTTACTGCAAGAGTTTTTCCTTGGTAGCTTGGAATCAGCACATCAACTGCTGCAGGAATACACTTCCAGGAGCTGATAAACTCACAGCAACTTGACCATCTCTCAGCTGGCCACCAACACCTAGGATGGGCATGGAGTAGCACGGCACCCAGATGGCCCACAGCAAAGATGGCTGCAGGATGATGGAGCAGGATCTGCAGCACAGGTTGAGTGGGCAGCCCTGGCCAGACCCCACAAGTGAGACACCTCCCCATAAAGACCTGTGCAGGAAGCTGTGGCTGTGTGGGGACAAGGAATACCCTGAACCAACAGGACCAGGACACAGATCCCCATTCCCAGCGGGGAACACCCACAGAGCTGCTCCATCACACCCACAGCAAACACCCTGGCCTGCCAGGGACACCCAGCATCCCCAGCTGCTTCTCTTGCCACCAACCCACCACCCCCAGAGCGAGCAGGCGCAGCACACCCTCCGACACAAGGAATCAGCCACACGTCCCACCCGCTGCAATGCCAATCTGCTCATCTTTATTCAAGCCAGGAAAGCAGCCTCTGCCCAAGCAGCACCGTGCCCATGATGGGATGTCTGCGGCCCACGAGGGCCCAGGCACCCAGCAGGAGCAGCGCTTCCACTCCTGCTGTCACAGCGCCTGGGGACGGCAGAGGCAGGGAGGCAGGGAGGGGAGAGGACATCAGCAGATGGTTCCAGGAGCTAGAAGGGAGGGGGATCTCCTGCTAGCACAGTTCAGGGTCTTATATCCACGCTCTATAGAGAAAGCAGACAAGCACATCACCTGGAGTAAAATCCTTTTCTCTTTCTCCCAGTCCCTCCCACCATCCCAAACCCTCCCCTACCCTCCCCGTGATGACAAGGATGTCTGTGGTGCAAGAGAATCAGGCTCAACAGAGGTGAGGTCCTGCACAAATTGCAGACAGCTTGGACCTGCATTATCTCAGCACCGGCAGCCCTGCACTCCGTGCTGGCTTGGGAGAGAGCTCTGCAAATCTAAATGAGTCTTGTGGGACTGAGGGAGAGTGGGAAGGCAATGGCTGGCCTTGGGCTTCTTCAGCCCCACAGCAGGCAAGTCAAAACCAGCAAGAGCTTTTCCATTCCTTCTTGACCCCTGCCCCACAGAATAAGGTCAGGGGAGCATTTACCAGGCATTGGCTAAAAAGAATTTCTCTGGACAAATAAGGAATCACTTTCCAGCCAGGAATTTATATTTTACCTTATGCAGCATGTAAGCAAGTTTGAACACCTTCCAAAAGCTCTTGTAGGGAAGGAACAGCGCCCGTAAGTGCAGTATCCCCCCCTCTGTCTGCACAGGATACCAGTTCCTGTTTCCAGGGAGAATGAAGCACACCATTGAGTGAGAAGGCACAAGTAAGTGAGAATGGAACACACAATTAAGTGGTTATAGAATCATAGAATCCTAGAATGATCTGGGTTGGAAGGAACCCCAAGGATCACAGAGTTCCAACCCCCTGCCACAGGCAGGGCCACCAACCTCCAGGCCTGGAGCTACACAAGGTTGCCCAGGGTCCCAGCCAACCTGGCCTTGAACACCTCCAGGGACAGGGAATCCACCCCCTCTCTGGGCAGCCTGTTCCAGCACTTCACTACTGTTTCTGTAAAGATCTTCCCCCTAATATTTAATTTAAACCTTCCTTCCTTTAGCTTTAATCCATCCCCCTTTCTCCTGCCATTATCTACAGTTCTGTAGACAATGTTGTGACAGTCTGGTGCAGCCGTGTGTGGTGGCACAGAGGATGGCACTCCCCATGCACTTCAGGCCAATATATGGGCCCAGCTTCAACTTTGCCATCCTCAAGAGCAACGTGTCTCAACTCAAAGGACTCTTTCACACCAGTGTGGGTGCACAGAACAGAAAGACCAGCATGAGGCCAAATAGGAGCCATGCTGGCTCCCCAGCCGGGTGCCCACCACCGCCTGTACCAGCAGAGCTTGCAAGCGGGGCACTCCATGCATCCCACATCCCTGTCCTGGCTGCACCCTGCCACCATGGAAGTCATGACCAGCCTTTTCAGGGATCATGCCTTGGGGTCAGGAGATTTTGGGACACTCCACTGAGCAAGCACTAGACAAGAAGGGATAGTTTTGTGCCCCAGGCAACTCACCTAGCCAACACCCCCCTCCTGGGACTCTCTCCCATCCCTGCACAGGGCAAACATCATCCAGAGACACCCAAAAAGGAACAGCTGGGTGAAGGGTTGAGGCCTGAAACAAAAGCCCTTCCTGACCCTCAGAAGAAGCCAGGCTTCTATTTCCAGTGGATCTCTCCACCTTCAATCTAAATCTACTTGGAAAATTCCTTTCCCTCGATTCCTCCCAACCTTTGCATCCTTCCAACTAATGTGGTCACTTCATGGGAAAACCCCACTGATGGGGCTCACACCTCACCCAGCTCCCTGCTTCTCCTCTCACCTGCAGTAGCCTGCACAAACAGGAGGATGAAGGGGAAGAGCAGGAGCAGGATCTTCATGGCTGATGACTGCCACAGGTCTTCACGGTGCTGCAGAGGGAGACACCAAAGCAAGAGAACATGGAGTCTTAGGTCTGTACCACCGTGCATATTTTGGGAGCATTTCATGATGTCTCAATCTCTTGGACATCAATTACACAAGCTTCTGCTTTTGCATAAGTTTTCTCAAAGGCCTTCCATAGGCCTTCTGCAAAGCCCAAACTGCACACCCCAGGGACAGCTGCTGCCAATTCCATCCAAACACTGCCCAGGGAAGATTGGAAATGCAGATATAAAATTGCCATGGAAACTTATGGAACTGTTACTCCCTCATGTATCAAGCAAATTTCTGATTAGCAAAACACATACATACTGTCTGATTGCTGGAAATACCTGAATCTCCAGGCTTCTCTGAACGTGGTGAATTCCAATGGCCTCAAACTTTCTGGCCCTGGGGTTGTTCCCCAGTCAAGGAATGAAACACAATATGATTTCAAGCAGAGTGGAATTACTGCTTGAGACTTTGGCTCTCACTTCTGCCTCTTCTTACTCAAAGAGCCAGGGCAGAGAAGGTTTGCACATCAGGACATGCTTGTGCCAACAATCAGTGCCATGAGGTGGTCAGGCTAGAGGAAGGAAAGGCTCCAGGAATTCAGGGAAATGCGTGTGCCTGGAGATGCCAGGGATCTCCATCACCTCAGCCAGTCCAGATTTGGCTGCCCAAACCACCCCATACTATCAGTTCTCCTCCCCTGGGCTCAGAAAATTCCCCCCAGCTTGGCTTGGCAGTGCCCACCCCATTCCCAGGCTTCCCAGCAAAGACACTCCCCAGCCCCACACTCGCTGATCAACACCTCCTTCCATGTTCCACATGTTCTGGGCTCTCAGACTCTCACAAAGGTCTTTTTTTCATAGGCCCATCTGATGAGCTAATTATAAACATCAACACTGCCAGCAGTTGGTCATTGACAGGAATGGAGGGTGATGGGACTTGCAGCTGAATGGGCAGCTTTCCAGAAGGAGACCCCGCAGTTACCTACCTGATGAAGGTCTTGGTGTTCAAGCACTAACAGACCCACCAGGAACCACCTGCTCCCAGATGCCTTTGGGTCCAAGGAGTACTGCTTTGGCCAGACGCCCCTGGTTTTATACCACTGCTGGGGGGTGGGACATGGGCTTCTTCCTGATGATACACGTCCCCTTGGCCAATGAGAAAGCGACCCATCAGCATGGGGATGGTGGGCTTGCACCTCGTCCCTCCCCGCTGCAGTGGGAGAGGCTGAGATGTCTCCTGGGGGCTGTTGCAATCTTCACCGTTACCCTCACGCAACGCATCTTGTGACACCCCGCGCACGGCGGGCACAGAGCTTGGCAGGAACTGTCTGGGATGGACAAAGCAGACTGGGTGGTGCAGGGAACAGTAGAAACAATGGAAAGGTTTCCTTTGTGTCCCCTCATTTTAGGGATGACAAAAGGAATCAGCTAGTGGGAGATGTGCAAGATCATGCTGAATATTGCAAGCCTCCTCACCTTCACAGAATCACAGAATCACAAGGTTGGAAAAGACCTTTGAAGATCATCAAGTCCAACCATTCTCTTCCTAAACTAAACCATATCCCTGAGTGCCACATCTGCCCTTTTTTTGAACACATCCATGGAAGGTGACTCAAGCCTCTTCCTGGGCATCCTGTACCAGGCCCTGACAACTCTTGTAGTAAAAAACATTTTTCTAATGTCCAATCTAAACCTGCCCTGGCACGGCTTGAGCCCATTGCCCCTTGTCCCATCTCCTGTCCCCTGGCTGAAGAGACCATCACCTACCTCTCTATAACCTCCCTTCAGGTAGTTGTAGGTGGTGATAAGCTCTCCCCTCAGCCTCCTCTTCTCTAAGCTAAACAGGCCCAGCTCCCTCAGCTGCTCCTCATAGGATTTGCCCTCCAGCCCCTTCCCCAGCCTGGTTGCCCTTCTCTGGACTCACTGCAGGACCTCAATGTCCTTCTTATGGTGAGGAGCCCACAACTGGACCCAGCACTCAAGGTGCAGCCTCACCAATGCCGAGTCCAGGGGCACAATCACCTCCCTAGACCTACTGGCCACACTGGTTTTGATACAAGCCAAGATGCCATTGGGCTTCTTGGCCGCCTGGGCACACTGCTGACTCATATTCAGTCTGCAGTCACCCAACACCCCCAGGTCCTTCTCTGCCTGACAGCTCTCCAGCCAGTCTCCTCCAAGCCTGTAGCGCTGCATGGGGTTGTTCTGTCCCATGTGCAGCGCTCTGCCCTTGGCCTTGTTAAACTTCATCCCATTGGGATGAAGTACACTGTGAGGAAAGATCTACCTCTCATTTTACTTCAAGGGGTTTTCCTGGATAGTTTGGAAATAACACATTAACTGCTGCAGGAATGCAACTGTGTGAGCACAGAAACATGACCATCTCTGAGCTCACTACCTCCACATCTGTCATCCTACACATGACAGAGGCCAGAATACGTTATGTGTCCTAGATAAATGCCAGTCTTTCTCTTTACCCTCCTCTTTCCTTTTCTTTCCTCTCTGTCCACTCTCTGAAACTCATGAGGTGACTGTCCACAACACCAGCAGCCTGGTTCGAGGTGTTCTGGGCCAAGGAGCCCCAGGGGCAGTGAGACAGCTTCACACTTGTTGTGGTTTTGCCCCGGCCGAGGGCCGCACCCCACACAGTCGCTTGTACTTTTAAAAGGAAGGGGGAAGGAAAGTTGGGGGAGGGGGAAAAGGGAAGGAAGAAAAGAGGGAACGAAACCACAACCTAGAAACCAGAACCACGCAGGTTGGGATAAGGATAGTTTACTAAACAATAACAGAAAACTAGATATAACAATAACATAAGTTTAAAGCACAAAATAGATGAAACTGGTGATACACAATGCAATTTCTCACCAAACCACACAACTCAGGCCGCACAGCTTACAGCCCGTCCCGGACAACCCAACCGTCCCAAGAAACTGCACGTCCTGGCCTTGTCTCCTCCTCTTCCCCCCAGTCCCCTTTATACTGAGCATGACATAACTGGCATGGAATATCCTCTTTGGCCAGTTCGGGTCACCTGTCCTGGCTACGTCCCCTCCTTTCTCACTAGTAAGGAAGTATGCAGAGCTGAGAAAGGTCCTTGATTGCCCGGCAACAAATCGGAAACATCAGGGTGCTATCAGCACTGTTCTCATCCTAACACCCAAACATGGCATTCCATCCACTGCTAAAAATAATTAACTCCATCATAGCTGAAACCAGGACATTATCCACCCCTTATTCCATACCATTTATGTCATGACCAGATCCAACAATTTTCTTTGGGTACAACCAGTTTCGTGTTTCACACACCCATATATGTATGTACACATGTATGCACACATACATGCATACAGATCTTATTCCCTCAGTCTGTGAATCATCCCTCTGAAGTTGTTGAGTTCATTTAGTCCATGATTTTCAGGCTCCATTTGTCGTAACAGTTTCTCAGAATAATTGTATGTTCCATTGGCTCGTTGCATGCTGTATCTCAGGCTCTTGACTGATACACCTGGCATGGTCCATGTTCATAGTCTGTGGGTCAGAGTTTATTTTCAAAGGGAAAAAAGAAAAAAAAGTTCTTGAGAGGCCAGGCTTTAGTTCCATCATCATGGCACTCATTCTTCATTAACTTGTATGACTCCGGCTATAATGCTATGGTACAACATACAGCAATCATAACAATAATGAATATACAATAATGGGTTATTTGGCAATTATTATAATTTCTACTCTATTAATTATATTGGCTATTCTCACCCAAAATCAAATCCCCTTGAGGTACGCATTCCTGCCATTTTATTCCTAAAAACTGGATTTCTCGCGTAGGCCCCTTGACTTTACTTCGTTTTATAGCAAAACCAGCTTCTAAAAGGATTTTAATTACCCTGTTTCCTTTTTCAAAAACTTCCTCTGCTGTGTTGCCCCATACAATGATGTCATCAATGTACTGCAGGTGCTCTGGTGCTTCACCCTTTTCCAGTGTATTCTGGATTAGTCCATGGCAGATGGTGGGGCTATGTTTCCACCCCTGGGGCAGACGATTTCACGTGTATTGGATGCCTCTCCAGGTGAAAGCAAACTGTGGCCTGCACTCTGGCGCCAGTGGGATCGAGAAGAAAGCATTCGCAATGTCAATTGTGGCGTACCACTTGGCTGGAGGCAGGGCCCCTCTATTGCTGCTGATCATATTTGTTTTCCACTGGTTGCATAAAGGACTTAGAGGTCCCTTCAAGAGGATCAGACACATCAGACATATAGGTAGGCCTTCCAGTTGGTCTAGGGAACTGCCCAGTAGAAACTGGTGCAGCCTTCTTCCTGGCAGAATCTCGTTGTGCGAATGTTTTACCCCGCAGCTCATTTACTCGTGCTCGAAGGGCTGAGGTGGGCTGCATATCCCATCTCCTCATGTCCTCTCCATGATCAAGCAGGTAAAACCACAATGTACGTCGTGGTGTGTATTCTCCCTCTTGGAACGATGGACGCTTTCTCCCAGTAGCTGCAACATTGCTCCATATGGGTTGAGAGTTGGACACATTGTTGTCAAGTCGTTGAACCAGTTTTTCTACTGCTGCAATGACGGAGAGGGAAACATTGTCTTGGTATTTCCTGAGTCGGCAGGCCACCTCATTTACGGTTGGTGGATTCATATCATCCAAGTCAATTGCTGCCAGTGAATTGGTGTACCCTGACGGTGCACTTCGTACAACCTTACACCACATATCTGGAGTGCATAGGACTTCATCAGGATCAGCGGGAAGCTGTGAATTGTCCAGATCATAATAAACTATCTCCCGTACAGCTAATTCTCTCAGGTGCTGGATAGCTGTCTCTATGCTGTTACACTTAGGTGTCTGACATGTAATATATTCCTTTATGGGATATCTTTCCTGCACACTTGACAGTAGTCGCCTCCAGAGGCTGAGGACTTCCGGCCTCCTCCCAATTGCTTTGTCAATTCCTCCTTCTCTAGCTAGGGATCCCAACTGCTTGGCCTCTCTGCCTTCTAATTCCAAACTATTGGCCCCGTGATCCCAACATCGGAGCAACCAAGTGATAATGTGCTCACTTGGGTGGCGGGTGAAATCTTTTCGAACCTCACGCAGCTCACTCAGAGTCAGGGATCGGGTAACAATCTCTGGTTCTGCCTCCTCCTGATATCCTCGAGATGATCCCGGTTGATCATCATCCTTATCCGTCACTATGCGAACTGATTTCTTTGTGCCTTTCCTCTTTTGTACGGGAGCAACAGACACTGGTGTGGATTGGTTTTTCGGATCATCTGCAGTGTCTGCTGTAGAGATTACTGTAGCTGCAGTGTCGGTCACAGGGGATGCAGTAGCTGCAGTGTCAGCCCCAGTGGTTGCAGCAGCTATAGTATCTGCCAGTCTGTTTCCTTTCCCTTCTCCCTGACAGTGCTGACAGTGCTGACAGTGCTGCCTGCTATCAAGCAGTGTTTGATAAATAGTGGCCAGAGCCCAGCACAGTGCAGTAAGGTGTCCATCTCTGGGAAACCTACAGCAATTTTTCCTTAGGTATGCAGTCACTTGATCCGGGTCTTGTAGCTGTTCAGGAGTGAAATTCCAAACCATCGGGCGTGAGAAAGTACCTAGGTACTTGCCCATACTTCGCCACATGCCCTGCCACTCGTGATTATTCTGTCTCGGAGAAAGCTCTTCAGTGGTATTCATAAACCTATGCTTGATATATAACAAAAACTGAACCATCTGCACCAAACCTACCAATAGCAATATGCTAGTTTGAATATCCCAGAGATATTGAAGATTTTCAAAAACTGCCCTAAGAGCTGTTGCATTTAGCCCAAAGGAAAAGAAAGCAGTGCCCCCACCATACTGGCTGCTGTTATTAACCCCTCCCTGTCCAAAGAATGGACAGGACAGCAAAACCTCATACAAGTACCAGCTTAAACTCATGATCATCGATATTATTGTATCATAGACCGATATCATAAAATACACTATAATGAAGTATGGGAACAAATACGGGAGCCGCAGACCTGAGAGAGTAAAGAATCCTGCCAGGATTGTATACAGCATGCGGTGGTTTTGCTGCCACAGCCTTGTGAATAAATACCACAGCATCGTGACCAGAGATTGCTTAAACAACAGTGCTTATCTTACTTGCGATAGTTAGGGTCAGATCTACCGTTATCCCAACCGTTCGTCGTGCCCCACGTTGGGCGCCAAAATGACTGTCGTGGTTTTGCCCCGGCCGAGGGCCGCACCCCACACAGTCGCTTGTACTTTTAAAAGGAAGGGGGAGGGAAAGTTGGGGGAGGGGGAAAAGGGAAGGAAGAAAAGAGGGAACGAAACCACAACCTAGAAACCAGAACCACGCAGGTTGGGATAAGGATAGTTTACTAAACAATAACAGAAAACTAGATATAACAATAACATAAGTTTAAAGCACAAAATAGATGAAACTGGTGATACACAATGCAATTTCTCACCAAACCACACAACTCAGGCCGCACAGCTTACAGCCCGTCCCGGACAACCCAACCGTCCCAAGAAACTGCACGTCCTGGCCTTGTCTCCTCCTCTTCCCCCCAGTCCCCTTTATACTGAGCATGACATAACTGGCATGGAATATCCTCTTTGGCCAGTTCGGGTCACCTGTCCTGGCTACGTCCCCTCCTTTCTCACTAGTAAGGAAGTATGCAGAGCTGAGAAAGGTCCTTGATTGCCCGGCAACAACTAGAAACATCAGGGTGCTATCAGCACTGTTCTCATCCTAACACCCAAACATGGCATTCCATCCACTGCTAAAAATAATTAACTCCATCATAGCTGAAACCAGGACAACACTGCAGAGATGAAGGGTGCTTGTGGTGACTGCTGCAGGCTCAACATAGTGAGAGGTGAGCTCGGGCCGAGGAAAGGCCGCAGTAGGCCGGGATGGTCTGGAGATCCCTCACTGAACTCCCTGTTTCAGGAAAGCCATGGTAGGGAAGGATTTCCCTTCTTGGAAGGGAAAGCCTTTGACAAAACAGCCATAGCCACCAATTGCTTCCATATTCACGTGTGTGTGAACACCTACATGTGTTGAACCGCTCAAGGAACCTGAAGCATCAGGTTTGGTTTTGCAGTTAGGTAGAGGTCACTGCCTTTGATGGAGAAGAGATCTGTCATCCAAGGTTGCCTCCAGGTGGGCAGAGAGGAGAAACTACCCTTATTACTCCATATGGGACTACTGATTTGGACATCTCTAGGCCACTGACAATAGCACTTGTTTCAACAGGAGCAGGAGCTTCATAGCTTCCTCCTCCTCCTCCTTGTGCCCTCTCATGTTATTGATGATACAGAGAGATATGTGCAAGACCATGTTGAACATTGCCATCATGCTCAGCTTAGTACACTGCAAGGAAAAATTTATGTCTCATTTTACTGCAAGAGTTTTTCCTTGGTAGCTTGGAATCAGCACATCAACTGCTGCAGGAATACACCTCCAGGAGCTGATAAACTCACAGCAACGTGCCCATCGCTCAGCTGGCGACCTACACCTAGGATGGGCGTGGAGAAGCATGGCACCCAGATGGCCCACAGCAGGTTGAGTGGGCAGCCCTGGCTGTCACCCCACAAGTGAGACACCTTCCCATAATGCCCTGTGCAGGAAGCTGTGGCTGCTTGGGGACAAGGGATACGTAGGACCAACAGGACCAGGACAACCCATCCTCAGGGGGAAACACTCACAGAGCTGTTCCATCACACCCACAGCAAACACCCTGGCCTGCCAGGGACCCCCAGCATCCCCAGCTGCTTCTCCTGCCACCAACCCACCACCCCCAGAGCGAGCAGGCGCAGCACACCCTCTGACACAAGGAATCAGCCACACGTCCCACCCGCTGCAATGCCAATCTGCTCGTCTTTATTCAAGCCAGGAAAGCAGCCTCTGCCCAAGCAGCACCGTGCCCATGATGGGATGTCTGCGGCCCACGAGGGCCCGGGCACCCAGCAGGAGCAGTGCTTCCACTCCTGCTGTCACAGCGCCTGGGGACAGCAAAGGCAGGGAGGGGAGAGGACATCAGCAGATGGATCCAGGAGCCAGAAGCGAGGGGGATCTCCAGCTTGCACAGTTCAGGATCTCAACCCCAGACACTGTATAAAGAAAGCAGACAAGCACATCACCTGGAGTAACTTTCAGGGCAGCATTTACCAGGCATTGCCTAAAAAGAATGTTTTTAATACAGAATTCTCTGGACAAAGAAGGAAACTCCTTCCTCAGCCAGGAATTGAGATCTTACTTTTTGCAGCATGGACGGAAGTGTGAACATCTTCCAACCTGTCTTGCAGGGTAGGAGCAGCGCCCAGAAACGCAGAAACCACCCCTCTGTCTGCACAGGAATTCACTTCCTATTTCCAGGGAGAATGAAACACAGTTGAGTGAGAACACACAAATAAGTAAGAATGAAACACGCAATTCAGCTTCCATGGAGAATGAAAAACACAATCCGGTGCAGCCGTGTGTGGTGGCACAATGGATGGCACTCCCCATGCACTTCAGGCCAATATATGTGCCCAGCTTCAACTTTGCCATCCTCAAGAGCAATGTGTCTCAACTCAAAGGACTCTTTCACACCAGTGTGGGTGCACAGAACAGAAAGACCAGCATGAGGCCAAATAGGAACCATGCTGGCTCCCTAGCTGGGTGCCCACCACTGCCTGTACCAGCAGAGCTTGCAAGCGGGGCACTCCATGCATCCCACATCCCTGTCCTGGCTGCACCCTGCCACCATGGAAGTCATGACCAGCCTTTTCAGGGATCGTGCCTTGGGGTCAGGAGATTTTGGGACACTCCACTGAGAAACCACCAGAAATGAAGGGATAGTTTTGTGCCCCAGGCAACTCACCTAGCCAACGCCCCCCTCCTGGGGCTTGCTCCCATCCCTGCACAGGGCAAACATCATCCAGAGACACCCAAAAAGGAATAGCTGGGTGAAGGGTTGAGGCCTGAAACAAAAGCCCTTCCTGACCCTCAGAAGAAGCCAGGCTTCTATTTCCAGTGGATCTCTCCACCCCCAGTCTAAGTCTTCCTTTCCATCTATTCCTCCCAACCTTTGCATCATTCCAACTAATGTGGTCACTTCATGGGAAAACCCCACTGATGGGGCTCACACCTCACCGAGTCCCTTCTTCTCCTCTCACCTGCAGCACCCTGGACCAACAGGAGGATGAAGGGGAAGAGCAGGAGCAGGATCTTCATGGCTGATGACTGCCACAGGTCTTCACGGTGCTGCAGAGGGAGACACCAAAGCAAGAGAACATGGAGTCTTAGGTCTGTACCACTGTGCATATTTTGGGAGCATTTCATGATGTCTCAGACTCTTGGACATCAATTACACAAGCTTCTGCTTTTGCATAAGTTTTCTCAAAGGCCTTCCATAGGCCTTCTGCAAAGCCCAAACTGCACACCCCAGGGACAGCTGCTGCCAATTCCATCCAAACACTGCCCAGGGAAGATTGGAAATGCAGATATAAAATTGCCATGGAAAGTTATGGAACTCTTACTCCCTCATGTATCAACAAATTCCTGTTTAGCAAAACACATACATACTGTCTGATTGCTGGAAATACCTGAATCTCCAGGCTTCTCTGAACACACTAAATTCCCATGGCCTGAAACATTCTGGCCCTGGGGTTGTTCCCCAGTCAAGGAATGAAACACAATATGATTTCAAGCAGAGTGGAATTACTGCTTGAGACTTTGGCTCTCACTTCTGCCTCTTCTTACTCAAAGAGCCAGGGCAGAGAAGGTTTGCACATCAGGACATGCTTATGCCATCACTGAGTGCCATGAGGTGGTCAGGCTAGAGGAAGGAAAGGCTCCAGGAATTCAGGGAAATGCGTGTGCCTGGAGATGCCAGGGATCTCCATCACCTCAGCCAGTCCAGAGTTGGCTGCCCAAACCACCCCATAATATCAGTTCTCCTCCCCTGGGCTCAGGAAAGTCCCCCCAGCTTGGCTTGGCAGTGCTCACCCCATTCCCGGGCTTCCCAGCAAAGACACTCCCCAGCCCCACACTCGCTGATCAACACCTGGTTCCATGTTCCACATGTTCTGGGCTCTCAGACTCTCACAAAGGTCTTTTTTTCATAGGCCCATCTGATGAGCTAATTATAAACATCAACACTGCCAGCAGTTGGTCATTGACAGGAATGGAGGGTGATGGGACTTGCAGCTGAATGGGCAGCTTTCCAGAAGGAGACCCCACAGTTACCTACCTGATGAAGGTCTTGGTGTTCAAGCACTAACAGACTCACCAGGAACCACCTGCTCCCAGATGCCTTTGGGTCCAAGGAGTACTGCTTTGGCCAGACGCCCCTGGTTTTATACCACTGCTGGGGGGTGAGACATGAGCTTCTTCCTGATGATACAAGTCCCCTTGGCCAATGAGAGAGACTCATCGGTGTGAGGATGATGGGGCTGCACCTTATCCCTCCCCGCTGCAGTGGGAGAGGCTGAGATGTCTCCTGGGGGCTGTTGCAATCTTCACCGTTATCCTCATGCAACACATCTTGTGACACCCCAAGCACAGGGGGCACACAGGCTGTTGTGGCTTGGCCTGAGTGCCTGGGATGGACATAGTGGGCTGGTAGCAACCAGTACCATAAAAGGACAAAATATTGGTCTCCTTCTTCCCTCTCAGCTTACTTAGTAAGCAAGTGTTGTGGGACATGAAGGATGCTGTGAAATATTTTAATTTTCTTCTCTTTTAACTTTATAAGAACAGCTTTCATCCTTGCCAAGGTGTTTTGCATTTGGCATGCCAGGAAATGCCACGTGTAAGGTTTACCTTTCTGACTGCCCCTTGAATAAACAAGCAGTGAACAGAGGAAAAGTTATCAGGTGAGACCACAACTCACCCGATTCTGTCTGAAATCATTGCTCCAGGACTGATGTTCCTACTACAAAACCCACAGATGTGGTTCAGTAGAGAAAGTCTCTGTGCAAAGGTATGCAAACTAGGGGGGACTATTGAATGAAGGTGAATAGGACTTATTAGGCCTTGAAGATGTGGACCTGATCATGGATATATAGTAATTGTGTGGTACTTCAGAAAGGTAAAGCTCAAGGTGGGTCATGGAGAAACAGCTTGTGAGAAACTGAGAGACATGAGGGATGATTGGGGCCCAGCTCATCCAAGCAGGCTGATGGTTTCTCTGGACATGCCTTACATCTCATCACCATTACTTGTCCTGTATTCCTAGTAGATTCTATTTCTAACTAGTTTGGAATGAACAGTCTGCCTGTGGTGTGTGTGTGTGTTTGTGCAGCCCTCTAGCAAACTTCAAGCCAGAGTACTGGGTATGGGAGAGAGTATCAAGAGTGCTGGTCCATTGTGCAGCGAGACCAGAGCTCTGTAAGTAGAATCCTGGAGAGAACAAAGGGTCTTGAGGTTGAGTGAGTCAGAGACACAGGATCTGGTATCATCTATTAGAGATACTTATGATAGAGATTTTCCCCAAGCAGCAATCCATAGAAGTAGGATTGGGTGTCTGTGGTGGTGTCTTTCTGGGTCTGAGGGTCCTGGGAGCACCCTCACCCCTGGAGGTTTGGTACCAGGCTTAGGACCAGTCCAGGACCAGCACAGCCAAGGGCTGCTATGGACCGGAGAGGGCTTCCAGCTGATTCACTCAGGGATGCCATGGCTGGTGCCAGACCCTGCCCAGGGGAGCTGCTTTGAGCTGGGGATCTTGTGCTGGACACCACCAGAGCTGCAACTTGGTCCTGCTGATCCAGACCTAGACTTTGACCCACAGCTGACATCCTGGCCTTGTCGCGTCCCCACAGAGGTGCCCAATACCCCAGGCAGAGACAGCCCTAACCCTAACCCCAGCCTCCCAGCCTACCCTGCTCCCTGGCTGGGGGCAGTGGGATGATTCTGCCCTGCCAATGGTGACTGTCCCATGGCAGTGCAGCAGCCACCCCCTTCGTCCCCCTGAGCTGAGCATCATCTATTTGCCCCAAGGCTCACCCACAGTGCTGACCCACAGTGCTGACCCACAGCCTGGCCCTGGGCTCCTAACTGATCCCTCTAGCCTCAGGTACTGAACTCCCACCCTCTCCCAAACAGACCCCAGCACTGCCCCCAGACTCAGTCCCAAGCTCCTGAGTGTTCCCCTTGGCACTGCCATCAGTCCCTATCTCCTCAGGGTCAGAATTACTTCCCTCACAACATCCCCTGCCCCAAGCTAGCCCTGGACCCCACAACACCCCCCCCATGCCACACACCCAGGCCCCACAGCTGGGGATGGATCCAAGGCCACCAGAGTGACATGTCCTGTGCGACAGCCCCATGGGGACTCCTGTCCCAGCTTGGGAGCCAGTGGACAACCAGCAGGCACCCACTGAGGTTAGGGTGTTCATAGTGACCCCTGGGAGGCACAGGGATGCCCTTGCTGGGAGAGGAGACTGGCGTTGGGGTCCCTTTGGTTGTATGTGTGTGTGTGTCTCCAATTGGGGATGATGATGCTGTGGCTTGGGGACAACTTCGAGAGAGGGTAGGTGAGGGTGGGGGTGAGGGGCTGTATCTGTGGGTCTGTGGCTATTGAGAAGCCACCTGCACACAGAGAGAAGAGACGCATGCCCGCACATCGCTCCCCGAGGACACACACACGCACACCTCAGCGGTGGGAATGCAAACCACCACCTTGTATTTGGGGATGGTGGGGTAAGGGGTTCCCATGGGACCACAGTCAGGCTGTCCAGGGTTGTCGCCGCTTCCAGCGTTGCTTGGTGCACAGCATCACCCCCACCACTCTGCGAGGATGTGGGCTGGTCTCAGAGAACTCAGAGATTGACCCAGGAATCCATCAGGAATACCATCTCCTGCAGGAAGAAAGGTCTGGCAGTGCCTGTCCCAGGGCAGTAGTGAAGGCTCAGGGATGTCCCTGTGCCTTCAGGCTGCATATTGTCCCCCTCCTTCTCCAACAGCCCCACCTCTAAGCCCAACAAGCAGCAAACCCCAGCCGTTTGGGTGGCCCTGAACCTACATCCGACAGCAGAAGTCTTCCTCAGAGCAAATGCCCACACGACCGATCCCTGGAGGGCATGACTTGTGAGAGCAGAAGCCCCCACGGCGCTCACAGTCCTGGGGGGATCCTCGAGCGAGGGACAACCCTGCAGAGCACAGAAAGAGGAGACTTTTTTCACAGCCCTGACAAGATGCTGAGCACAGCCCCATGTCCCTGCGTGGTCAGTGTTAGCCCACCCCCAACCATCCCCTGCCATGAATGCCCAGGCAGGCGTCTGCAGCAGAAACCAAGGTGATGTTTAATGGCACTTGGGTGTAAGTCACTCGGTACCATCCCTCAGCAGACCCTGGGAGAAGCTCTCCAACACATCTATTGACTCCCTCCTGGCACAATGGAGGATTTTGAGGGAGGAAGCAGGACCTGCCTACCCTCCTCTTCATCATCATCAGCAAGGCTGCTGTGCCCAGTGCTGTCTCAGAAAGGAAAGGTCCAGGAGCTACAGAGATAGCTGCAAATACTGATCCATGGAGGGCAAGAACTTTGTTACAAGGTCCCTGCTCTGCAGAATCTGCATTAGGAGGATGCACGGGGGATGTCACAGCAACCAGGAGAAGTCCCCTGTGACTCATCATCTCAGCTGGCAAACCCTCCCTACAAAATACTGACAAAAGACACTACATGTTCCCCACCCTCTCCCCCCCTACCACCACCCTGTTTCTTACCTGCTGCTCCCTGGAGCACCAGGAGGAGGAGAGCACAGAGGAGAGGCAGGAATCGCATGGCTGGGAGTTGCCAAAGGGTCACAGCTCTGGGGAGAAGAGAAAGGAGGCCGAGATGAACGGAAAAGACCTTGCCTGTGAGTCATGTAGCACCCACACAGGGTAGGGATGGAGGAGAGGGGCAGCCTGCCCGAGAGATGTGACCGGTCACCAGGGGTAGGAGCCTCCAGCAGCCTTTCAGACACCGGCAGCAGCAGCAGCAGTTTGCTCCCAGCCAGCTGGTCTCTCCAGAAGACAAAGTGTCCCTTGGGATGGTTGGCACCTCAAAACACCTAGCCCAAAACCTCCTTTTCCTGATTCTCCCCCTGCCAGAGAAAAAGAAACATCACTTTCCTCTTCTGATACCTCAGAGAAGGATTCCCAGACCTCCAGCCCTGGGTTTTGTGTCATCCCACCTTGCGTAAGGGCTGCTGAGCGCTGTGGTTTGCTGGACACGTCTTGGCACACACTACATCCCTGTTCGTTAGACCTTGGCAAGAAATCTGCTTTTGCAACACAAAGGAGCTCTGTATTCCTTCCCCCTCTCCCAGTGAAGCATGCTCTCTATGCTTCACTTGAAAATAGCTGGGAAGGCGCCACATGGGATGACATCCCTGTCCAGCTGGCAGCCCCAGGGATGACAGGCTTTAATTGTGACTTTTTGTTGTGTTAAGAGTTTGCTGTGTGTAACCCTTTATTGGTCCTCAACGTATTGATGGTGCCATCTGCCTATTTTTTTTGTTAGTCTTGGTGCAGCTTCATCAAGGCTATCTATATAAGTGGGTATAGATATTAAAAATGTACACATGCATAGTGTGTATATGCTGAGTGGTTCCATGCATATACCTGTTATCCCAATGCCTCATCATATTCATAGAATCATAGCATCACAGACTGATCTGGGTTGGAAGGGACCCCAAGGATCACAGAGCTCCAACCCCCTGCCACAGGCAGGGCCACCAACCTCCAGGCCTAGAGCTACACAAGGTTGCCCAGGGCCCCAGCCAACCTGGCCTTGAACACCCCCAGGGATGGGGCACCCACTACCTCTCTGGGCAGCCTGTTCCAGCCCCTCACCACTCTCTCTGGAAAGAACTTCCCCCTAATATCTAATCTAAACCTTCCTTCCCTTAGTTTTAACCCATTCCCCCTTGTCCTGCCAGTCTCTGCCCTTTGAACAAGCTGATTCCCCTCCTGTTCCTCTGCTCCCTTCAGGGACTGGAAGGCTGCAATGAGGTCCCCCCGCAGCCTTCTCTTCTCCAGGCTGAACCAGCCCAGCTCCCTCAGCCTCTCTCCGTAGGGGAGCTGCTCCAGCCCTCTGATCATCTCCGTGGCTCCTCTGACCCCTCTCCAACAGTCCCACATCTTTCTTGTGTTGGGGCCCCAGGTCTGGACACAGGACTCCAGCTGGGGCCTCCCAAGGGCAGAGCAGAGAGGGACAATCCCCTCCCTGTCCCTGATAGCCACCCCTCTTCTGTTTCACTCCAAGCTGGCTCTGGAAGCCATTCCCCAGCAATAAATGCAAGGGTAGATGTTTGTGGTGGTGAGTTAAATGTGTGATGATACATTGCTCTGCACAACGCTGGCTACAGACGCTGGCTTGTCTCCAGAGCTGAATCTAATATAACAAGGGCTGAACCCTCTCTGCAAGGTCCTCAGCCCTTGAGCAAAGCATCTTGTGCCATCCCGGTGGGCGAAAGAAACACTCACCAGCCGTGGTTTGCGCAAAACTTCTTAGGACATAAACTGTAAATTGCTGGTTTGGTTTTGCTTGGCAACTTCCCTCAGCTCCCCATCCAGGGGAATCCCTGCAAGGTGGCCGTTGGCCTGGTTTCCTGCCCTTCACCAGCCTGTGGTTTTGAGGGTGGCAGAGTCATCTGTAGAAACACCTCCTTTGCAGGGATGCCAGGTTCCCTGACACAAATGACGAGCTCAGGCTGTCGAGTCAGTCCTTTGCTTGTCAGCAATGGGGCTGGATGCTTCCCTTAAAAGCCAACCATTAGTGCCCCCCACCTTTGCTGAGCATCCATGAGTGCTGCCCTTCACACAGGCCATGGGAGAGATGAGGGCAGTTCCCTCTGTACCCCCAAAGATATGCCCTAAGAGCAGCTATCCCAGCCTGGCCATGCTTGCTATTAAATTCCACCCACATGTGGGAATCACAGAGTCACAGAGCTGTAGGGGTTGGAAGGGACCTCCAGAGATCACCAGGTCCAACCCCCCTGCCAAAGCAGGGTCCCTAGGACAGGGCGCACAGGGCGGCGTCCAGACAGGGCTGGAATCTCTCCAGAGAAGGAGACTCCACACCCCCTGGGCAGCCTGTCCCAGGGCTCCCTCACCCTCACTGGGAAGTTCTTCCCCACATTGGTGTGGAACTCCCTGTGCTCCAACTTGAGGCCATTGCCCCTTGTCCTGCGGGAAAGGGTGGCTACACACATATCTATGCTTCAGAAAGGTCCTTGGCCTGTGCTTTAGCCCCAGGGTTGTACTGGCACAGGGTTCAGTCCCTGGCAATATCTGGGCAGGGCTCAGGAGACAGCCTGAGCTCAGGATGGTTTTGAACAGGCTGAGGTTGCCCTGGTTTGGAGGCTGAGTTTGGCTGTACATGCATAACCTCTGTTACTTACTGACCACAGCCATCATGTGCTAGTTTAAAGGCTGATTTATCTGCTCAGGGATGCTCCTGACCATGCCACAGCAGCTGCAGAGACAGGAGCTCACTGAGCAACCTGCACCTTCTGAGTTTGCTGTCAGGATTCAGGGCAGGACAGGTGAAAACCCTTGCAAGAGGAGAGGTTGAGGGGGCACTGGGTTTTTGTACACGTTGTCTAACTGTTTCAAGCAGTTTTGTGGGTCTACAGGGAACAGGCTGCCCAGGGAGGGGGCTGAGTCCCCACCCCTGGGTGTGTTTAACAGACAGGTAGATGAGGTACTTAGGGATATGGTTTAGCACAGGACAGGGATGGTTGGACTTGATGATCTTAAAGGTCTTTTCCAACCTTGTGATTCTGTGATTCTAACTCCAATCTCCTGATTTGCTAGAGCAGCTGATATGAATCTTGCAGATGTGGTCCAAATTTATATGGAACAAAACAACCAAAGGTAAAACCAGGCTTCAAATTTGAAAATAGGGTCACCTGCCTCCTTTTGTTCTGCTCAGTGTGTCCTTCCTAGTTCCTTCAATGAAACAGGATGCTGTTCTCAGGTGTGAAAGCTCTGGACCAGGAGGTGGGAACCCAAAGTTTTCAGAGCAGAGGTGCTCTGAGGCATCAAACAGTGACTGACCCCAGCTGTGGTCACAGCAGGGGATTCCTGGAAGCCATGGGTAGAGAACATGCCAGCACTCATTCCAGAAGGGGAAAAACACTTTGTTAAACTTATGTTTACCTACCAGGATTAACCTGATTTTAGAATTCTTGCTCAAATTTCTAAAGGCAAACAACACTCCTAGAGAAAAGAATGACAGCACCACACAGCAGCCATACAGCCTCCCCCGATCTTGCATTTATTGAGAGAAGAATGACAAATTCTTCATGACTGGTTCCCTGAATCCAATGATCCAATCTCTCTCAATCCAGATCCCTGAAGTTCCTGTGCAATTAGCCACACTACAACCTATGCAAAGGAAAAAAGAATATTTATATATATTTTTATATATATAAAATATAATATATATTATAAATTATATAGAATATAATTTATATTATAATTGAATATAAAATAATATATACAATATCAAATACATATTATATATTTTACATATATATTATTAAGATGATATTATTTATAGTATACCATACTGTTATAATATTATAAATAATATTATGAAAATATATAATATAATATATTTCATATACATCATAATATATTATTTATAACATATTATTTATATTATTTATATATAATATAATCTATTTTATAATAGATCATAAAATATATTATTATTTTAATATATGATATCCCTTTACATATTATATTAATATAGATTATTCTATATCTATTTTAATATATTGATATATATTATTATATAATAATGATATTATTATATTATATAGTATATATCTATATCTATTATAAAATATATTATTATATGTGATATATAATATATATTATTTAATGTATAATGTAGTATATTATATATTTTATACTATATATTTATAATATATAACATATTATGGATTATTTAATATTTTAATATTTTATTAATATTATTGTATTTTATAATTTAATTTAGTATATATTATTACATATTTTTATATAGTCGTATATATGATTTTTTATAGATAAGATCTATAACTTTTTTGAAATATATAATTTATATTTAAACAAAAAAACCCCAAACAATCAAACAGGGTTTTCAGGTTTATGTTGGCGGGGAAAATCCTGCTACTCAGGACTTTGTAAAGTTATCTTTGCCCTGGTCAGATCCTAAACTTACCATCTACAGCAAGAATGGCCGAAGCCACACACCCCCAGGTAAGCATTGCCACGAGGGCATGCCCCAGGGAAGCAGAAAGTCCCACGATATCCACATCGCATGAAAGTTCTTGGAGGTTTTGCAAAGCCTGTACCATAAACAACAAACAACATCACAACAAAAACAAACAAACCAACCCCACACACACCAAAAGCCAGGAGACAGGTGTTTCCCTCTGGGTTTTGCACTATTTTTTCCCATTTTGCTAAATTCCTGGGTGCTGACACCACGCCACAGCGGTGCCCACAGTGATGACAGTCCTAGTGCAACCCACAGAGGAGGAGGTCTATGGGCAGAACAATCAATCAAATGCTCAAATCCCTTTTTCAGATGTCTGCAAGCCCAGGGCTCCCTTAGGAGCTCAGATTTCAGGGTAGAAAACCGTAAGTGGGCACTTATCACTCTTGTAGGTCACAATTAATCACAGAATCATAGAATGGTATGAGTTGGAAGGGAGCCCAAGGATCACAGAGCTCCAACCCCCTGCCACAGGCAGGGCCACCAACCTCCAGGCCTGGATCTACACAAGGTTGCCCAGGGCCCCAGCCAACCTGGCCTTGAACACCCCCAGGGATGGGGCACCCACCCCCTCTCTGGGCAGCCTGTTCCAGCCCCTCACCTCTCTCTCTGCAAAGAACTTCCCCCCAGTCTCTCCTCTCACCCTTCCCTCCTCCAGCTTCACTCCATCCCCCTTGTCCTGCCAGTCTCTGCCCTTTGAACAAGCCCATTCCCCTCCTGTTCCTCTGCTCCCTTCAGGGACGGGAAGGCTGCAATGAGGTCCCCCCACAGCCTTCTCTTCTGCAGGCTGAACCAGCCCAGCTCCCTCAGTCTCTCTTCATAGGGAGGGATGCACCAGCTCAGCTGGGAGGGTGACACTTCTTAGGGCAGAAAGATGGGGATTTCCATCCATCTGAATTTCCATATATTTGGCCTATTTCCCTCCCTAGAAACTTCACTCATCTCAAAACAGGTCCTGGCATCTCACAGTCCATATAGACGTCCCCCATACATGGATAAACTCAGTGATGCTTGCAGAATGACCCCTTCCATGGTAGCAGGCACAGCACACCACCCTCTGGGTCTGAGGCCAAGCAGCATGGCATTGGTATTAATTACATGGCTAAGCTTTCTTCCCCATTAAAATAGGACATCCATGTCCAAACTGCCTTCTGGGACACTGGGAAAGCTGAATAAACACTTCTGGTCCCAAGCTTTCTGTCTGTGGGACACTGCAGAGATGACTGTGAGCAGCTTCAGCTCTCAGAAACACTTTGTTCCAAACAAATTGCTTACTTTACCATAACCCAGAAGATAGGTCCCACTGAAAACAGCCTAAAAGTCCCCAGTGTGTGTTTCTCTATGCTAAAAAAGGGCACGAAACACCCATCCTGCTCCAGACCAAAGGAACACTTTGCTCAGGGTCCTCTCTATGAGAACAGCAAGAATAAGGTCAGACAAGTACTTATAGCACTTCTCCCATGGTGCTGGTCTTCTGCAACTCATCACAGCCTTTTCCCATTCTTACTCCCCAGAGGGCAGTTTCCATCCTAATCCCACAGAAATTAAACCTCTGCTGATGCTTGGCACATCACACAGTGCCCTGCACCACAGCTGTGCCCTTTTCAGGGATGGTTTTTAAACACAGTCCCCCTTTTCTGGACAAGAAGGTTGCTTTTGGGTTCCACACACCCTTGCTTTCCCCTCAAGAGGCACAGCAACCACTGATGGCTGCACAGGTTTCTCCACCAAGCAGAAGCTACAAACATTTCAGTCTTAACTCACCATCTTCTGCCTCCCCACACCAAGTACAAGGTCCTGAAGGATATTCAGAGAGCATGGAACCAGGCTCTTTTTTAATGCTTGGCTAAAGAGCATTTGACTATGGGTGGCTTGTTGAAGGGTGAGCCAAATCCAGAGGGATTGAAATGGAAGAGTCTGCAAGCTTTAATGGGGAGAATGCTGGTGCTGAAGGGTAATTTGGGGGTTGCCCCTAGTGCTTTCAACTCGGGCTGGGTTTTCAGAGGAGTAGCAAAGGCACTGAATGGTTGTCTGAAGCGTTTGCCTGCTAATTTCATGTATCCTCTATAATCCACTGACATGCTTTGATGATATGTGGGAATTCTTCTTGCCAGGAAGGAGCCTGGCTGCTTCCCTGAAAGGACATGAGACCTTTCTAGCACACTGGTGTCGATACAGCCCCCTCATCTTCATTCACACCTTACCTGCAGCTCCGTGAGATACCACCAAGAGGAGAGCAAAGAGAAAGGGAAGGATTTTCATGGCAGAAGGTGGACTGGGAATTCCTGTCCCTACAGAGAAACAACAGCAAGGCATTAGTAAGAGGCTCCACAGTCACAGTATGCTGAGAAGTGCCACACAGAAATGTTCTTCAAGGCCAAGCATTAGCTAGAAGAGGTATCACACCCCTTCTTTATAATAATATCTGTTGTCCTAAGGATTCCCATGAGCATCCATAGGTTTATGGCACGAGAAGACATTTCTGTGCAGAAGAAGAATGGCATTTAAAGAAATTTGATTTGCCTTATGGAAGTTAAAGCTGTTATTTCAGAAAGAAAAAGAAGACTTTTTTTTCTATATTTATACAAAACAACATGATGGGTGTTCTCAAGTTTTCTAATTTTTTTTAAAAAGGAAAAAAAAAGCAGAAAAACTCCTTCACAGTTAAGTTTAAATCCAGCTTCTCCCTATTCTTGCTTAGAGGCTGTTGCTTTTCAGTCACCTGATGAATTACGTGGTTTTTCAGGATAAACTTTTGAGTGATATCCTTTCCTCTCTTCCCACAGCCAACAAAAAGGCTTCTCCCTTATCAGTATTAGAAATGTCTAGGACTGACTCTTGGTAGACTGGAGTCATCACACAGTTAAGGCAGTGACACTGAAATGCAGCTCTACATAAAAGGTATAAAGTCTCCAGCCTGTTTAAGAAGGACAGAACCTTTTAAAGAGAGGCTGAGTAATGAGAAGATTTCAGTCATTACCAGGTTAAGAGCAGGCTCTAGATTGGAACAGTCCTTGGATCAATGACAGCCACCCAGATGCATCAAGATGAAGGAGCAGAGCTTGGCTTTATGCTGCTTCTGGAGGGTGGTGAAGGATGTTGCCTCTTCACAGCCTTCTGGTGGCCAATCAGACAATCCCTACAGCTTTGGGGTGCATCGGGGTGGTCCAATCAATCCTCTCCATTTACCATCCTCCTATGAGGAACTGTGAGGTATTGCTTTCAAAAAAATTGCATCATCACCTTGGGAAATGTGCTGAGCAAAACCACTTTGAGCCACCTCCATTTGTGCAACGTGGTTGGCCCCAGCAGCTCGCTCAAGGTTTCTGTGCCACATATCCTGTGCTTGCTGGATGAGGATGGGTGGAAGTTACCCTCCAGCATGATAAAAAACAGCTATATGGGCTGCTGTGCTTCTGGATGGACCTTCTGTACAGCTTGTTTTGGAAGCTGAGCCTCTGTGATGGGTTCCCTCAGGGAAATGGTACATAGTGGGTGGGGTCTGGTGGGATTTACCCAGCACTCAGAGCAGGTATCTTGCAAAGGTATGCCCCTTTTTGTCCATGTGGCATGAATCACAGAATCACAGGGGTTGGAAGGGACCTTCAGAGCCCATGGGGTCCAACCCCCTGCCAAAGCAGGGTCCCTAGGACAGGGTGCACAGGTCAGTGTCCAGACGGGGCTGGAATCTCTCCAGAGAAGGAGACTCCACACCCCCTGGGCAGCCTGTCCAAGGGCTCCCTCACCCTCACCGGGAAGAAGTTCTTCCCCAGATTGGTGTGGAACTCCCTGTGCTCCAACTTGAGGCCATCGCCCCTTGTCCTGTCCCCACAGACACTGAGAAGAGGCTGGCCATGTCCCCCTGTGTCCCACCCTTCAGCTATTGATCCCCATTGATCAGATCCCCTCTCAGGCTTCTTCTCTCCAGGCTGAACAGCCCCAGCTCACTCAGCCTTTCCTCACAGGGGAGATGCTCCAGGCCCTTCATCATCTCCGTAGCCTCCTCTGGACTCTCTCCAGGTGATCCCTGTGATTTTTATACCATGAAAGAAAATATCCATGATTCTGTGATTTATACCATGAAAGAAAAATACCATGATTCTGTGATTCTGTGAAAATCATAAACCTGAAGTTATCTTGAAGTTCCTTGTTCAGGTAGGCTCTGTGGTTAACACAAGCAATGCTGGTTGTTGTTACTCACAGAATTATTTGCTACTTGATGTTCATATCTCTGCTAGGGAGCTAACTGGCCTGACTCCAGACACTACTCACCCTCCCTTGCCAGTCTCCAGATGTTGTTTATCCTTCTTGTATCCAGCCCCTTTCCATGCCTTTCCTCCTCTCTGCCTTCTCTCTCCGTGGCTTACTTGCTGTTCAGGGAGAACATGTGAGCCTGGGCACTACCTGTGCCCAAGTCCTCCCTTTTTGCCCCAGCATCCATAATTGCAAAAGCTGCAGGGGACATCCTTGCCCATCCTTTCAATACCTGTGTAAGGACCTGCTGTCCATGGATTTCCATAATCCTTTTTGAAGATGATCAGGGGGCTGGAGCACCTCTCCTATGAAGCCAGGCTGAGACAGTTGGGCTTGTTCAGCCTGCAGAAGAGAAGGCTCCAGGGAGATCTAATTGCGGCCTACCAAAACGTAAAGGTGTCCAACAGGAAAGTGGGAGAGGGGCTGGTCACCAGGGAGAGCAGGGACAGGCCAAGGGGTGATGGCTTCAAGCTGACAGAGAGTAGGTTTACGTTAAAAGTTAGGAAGAAATTCTTTACTCTGAGGGTGGGGAGGCCCTGGAACAGGGTTCCCAGAGACGCTGTGGAAGCCCCATCCCTGGAGACATTTAAAGCCAGGTTAGCTGGAGCTTTGGGCACCCTGGGCTAGTGAGGGTGTCCCTGCCCATGGCAGGGGGTTGGAACTAGATGGGCTTTGAGGTGCCTTCCAAAGTATTGTATGATTCGATGATTCTGTGCTTCTATGACTCTATTACTTGGGAGTTACATCTATTACATGGATGAAAAGCTGGACATGAGCCACCAATGTGCATCTGCAGCCCACAAGGCCAACCCCATCCTGGGCTTCATCAAAAGAAGTGTCACCAGCAGATTGAGAGAGGAAATTCTGCCCCTCTGCTCTGGGGAGACCTCACCTGCAGTGCTGGGTCCAGCTCTGGAGCCCTCAGCACAGGAAGGACATGGACCTGTTGGAGTGTGTCCAGAGGAGGCCACAAAAATGATCAAACAGTTGGAGCAGCTCTGCTGTGAAGCCAGGCTGGGAGAGTTGGGCTTGATCAACTTGAAGAAGAAAAGGCTCCAGGGGGCCTTCCAGTCCCTGAGAGGTGCCTGCAGGAAAGCTGGGGAAAAACTATTCCCAAGGGCATGGAGCGATGGGACGAGGGGTGATGGTTTTAAACTAGAAAAGGGGAGGTTTAGGTTCAGTGTTATGAAAAAGTTCTTCCCTCTGAGGGTGGTGGGTCACTGGCCCAGGTTGCCCAGAGAGAGGTGGTGGAGGCCCCATCCCTGGAGACATTCAAGGTCAGGCTTGATGGGGCTCTGAGCGCCCTGCTCTAGTGAAGATGTCCCTGCTCACTGCAGGGGGTGGGACTAGATGTCCTCTAAAGGTCCCTTCCAACCTTACACATGCTATGAGTCTATGATTCTATGATTCCACGATTTCCAGGCCTGTTGCTATTTTCTACCTCTGCAGCTTCACTGCCCCCACACACTCAACAATTGCATTTTTATTACAGCCTTTACCATCTTGCCACGGACAGGAGAGCGCACAGAGTGCACTGAGCACACCACCCCGATGTGCCCTCCCTCTCCTTTCTCATCTAGGCACTCCCCCAGTGGCTTCCAGCTTTCCATGCACCCACTCACATTTCTACTACAGGTTCAAGTGTCTGTTGCAAAGGCATCTTCACTTTCCTTCCTAGCCCCTCTTCCCCACCTGAATCTGGCCTGCCACCTTTTATGGCAGTTCCCATTCTCCTCTGTCAGCAGTTTGTCCAACACTGAGCTCTTCCCTTGGAGAGCCTCCCTGACTTGCCCTTCATGCCCTGCAGTGGTTTTCTTAGAGCTCTTTGTTTTCTTTCCCAGCCAAAGCAAATATTTTACTGAGGTTTCTAGCACAGGCTGTTAAATATCTTCTCAGGCAGCCTGCGGGCTTCTTGCTCCTCTGGACTGTTCCTTTTGGCACTTTTCTCTCCTCGTTTTTGCTGTTTTTTATGGGATTAAATACCCACATGTTGAATGTGCTCAGCCCCACAACACACCAGTACGGTGGTGACTTACAGAGCAGCTCTCTTACAGACAGCTTTTCAGTTAGGTTAGATCCTTTTCACCACTCATGAGCAAATCCAGGAAGGCAGCACTTCTTCTGCATGCCAGGACTAGCTCTTCTTAGAATCACTCTTTTACTTGCAACACAAACTTGATGTCTGCATCTCCCAGCATCATCCACACATCACCCCTCACAATGCCTCTGCTGCATCCCCTCGGGCAAGGTGATGATCTGCAAAGGACATGACCCACTATCTGAGCCCATCAGGGCAGGACTATTGCTCAAACCTTCCTCTAAGGTGTTGAGAGATATTTGCAGCTAGGGTGTGTAGCAAAACACGGGCTGAAGCAGGTGCACACAGGTGGCTCAACATGTGAAGGCCAGCTGGGTCTGTGAGATATCATCTGTGGGCAAGCCAAGACTGCCTTTGCCTTGGCTACCTCCTCCTATCCACATGTGCAGTGATAACCCAGGCACATGGCCGTGCAGGTGGTTTTGATGCTCCTCATTGTTCCTCTGCACTGGGTGAGTCAAGTATGGTCTGTCCAGGTCCCTGGTCTTGTTGGGCTTCTCTGAGCCTCAGCCTGTGAACCCCCTTCAATAATTAAGGTATTTCCAGCTCAGCATAGCCCTGACTCCTTTAGATCCCTTCCAACCCCTACAATTCAGTGATTCTGTGTGATCCTGTGACTCTTCCATCATCCATCTTTCCCACAGAGCTGATCTTCCTGAATGCTGCGAAGTTCTCACTCCCCAGTAGCTATGACATGATTATTCAGGTTTCTGGGACATGGTGGCCAGCAACCACACTCTACACTAGAGAATTGTTTCTCCCCAGTCACTGTTCACAATTAAGAATGATTTTTCAGGCTATTAACAATGCCTGCCTTTAGTTTCAAAGAGGAGAAACAATTTAGGACATCGGAGCACAGCTCCCAAGGTCTTTCTTTCTCCTCCTCCTGGCTGTGGATGACGAGGGGGCAATGAGCTTGCTGATGCTTCCCCCTTCTGCACCCCAGTTTCTTCACCAGTTCAAGGTGTGTAGCACTTCTGTAATGCCCTTGATTTCCTAACAGCAATAATTACACAGCCGCCCAGGAGTCATTCTTCCTGAAAGCCAGCCCTGTGACAGAGTCACTGCAGATTTTTGGCATGCCACCAGCTTTTTGTTATTATTATTATTGTTATTATTTCTCATTCCTGAACTAGAAGGGTTAAAATTATTCCTGGGAGGAAGAGCGTGGCTTAATTACAACAGCAGGTACCTTCTGTTTGCTTGGCTCCCTCCCAGGAGTCGCCCAAGCCTCAGTTCATGAGTACAAAGGGCTTTCAAATCACCAGATGGAAGGAGTAATTAAGGTTCAAATGGCACCTTTAGACTTGGAGAGCTTTATTATTATTATTATTATTATTATTATTATTATTAAAGCTATTTTTTTCTTTGGTGGTGGCAATGTGCCATGCAATAGCATCAGCTGCAGTGCACTTGCAGGAGTAGCTGTGCCCTGAGAAGCTGCTACACCAGGAGCAGCACAGAAGTCTGCTGAGATTATTATTATTCCTTTTTTTTTAAGCCATCACCCCTGGGCTGAACAAATCTGAGCTTCCCAGACTGTAGAGTTAACCAAATCTCCTCTTGACTTGGGCTTGGGCAGGAGATTGAGGGTGGTAGATCACTGGTGCAGGTTGTCCAGATAGGTGGTGGAGGCCCCATCCCTGGAGACATTCAGGGTCAGGCTTGATGGGGCTCTGAGCGACCTGGTCTAGTGAAGATGTCCCTGCTCACTGCATGGGTGGAACTAAATGGCCTTTAAAGGTCCCTTCCCACCTCACACATTCTCTGATTCTTATGATTCTATGACCTAGACAACCTTTCCCAGGTTTTGGAGATGCCTGCCCATGAGGTGTGGCTGGGTATAAGACACACAGGACCTAGGCCTTACACCTCAGGAACCAGAGGAATCAAAACACTCCTTAACAATTAGTTGTTTAAAGCTCTTTGTGTTATTACTCATGCTTTATTAGATATTTACACAACTGAAACATGTTCCCAAACCGTGGTCTGGACGCAGTGAATATGGGAATAAAAGAGGAAGGAACGCTTCAGTACTGGAAGGCTGAGATATTTTGCAGAGCCTGTAAGAAAGCAGCATCCCTGAAGGCTTCAGTTTCCAGCCCTTGCTGGAAAATCAGGATAGAAGTCCAGTGAGACCAGACCTTCCTTCCAGAACACAGTCTGGATCAGCCAGTTGTCCTCTAAGAAGCTGGATAGATGACCAAGCCAGTACAGCATCTTCTGAGGATACAGGATGGGAAAGGGAGAAGATAAAAGACCTTCTTTTGAGATGATCATAAGGTGATTTGGGAAATAAATAGTCTTATGGGAGAGAAAAGGAGGTCCTATGGGGAAGATAGGAAAATGAGGGATGTGAGTCACCTTCCCTGGATATGTTCAAAAAAAGGGTAGATGAGGTACTTAGGGATATGGTTTAGTTTAGGATGAGAATGGTTGGACTTGATGATCTTCAAAGGTCTTTTCCAACCTTGTGATTCTGTGATTCTGTGTGATTTCCTATTTACTCATCTGTTCAGGAAAGACAGACATGCATGGAGAAGGTGGGTGAGTTAATAGACATGAACAAAGATATTTCTAAATATTACATTGGCAGCAGCAGCTCAGTGCCCCAAGGGAGAGAGAAAGTCTGGCCAGAGCAGCTGGGACCTCACCGTGCAGGACCAGGCT
The DNA here is from genome assembly GCA_020800305.1 of Porphyrio hochstetteri. Taxonomy (NCBI): domain Eukaryota; kingdom Metazoa; phylum Chordata; class Aves; order Gruiformes; family Rallidae; genus Porphyrio; species Porphyrio hochstetteri. Next base: position 122,911,020 of record CM036907.1, on the reverse strand, counting down.
GGTGAGGATGAAGGCAGAGAGGGAAATCACAGACAGATGGACAAGGTGGGAGAGAAGGCAGTGATGTCTGTGCCCTGAACCCCTTCAGCATGTGGTGTGTGGAAAGGGCAATGCAGAAGTTCAAGAGCTGGAGGAGGGTCCCAAGGGGCCAGACCTGAGTCTTGCCTAGCACCAGCCCCTCACAGGCTTGACCAAGGTGAAGCAGCAGGGCCATAACAGGGAGCCTCTTCCCAACTAAACTTCTTCAGTCATTGGAAATTAGCCTTGTGATCTCCCCTTGGGACACCAGGGTGGCAACTGAGGCCATCAGTGCTCTGTGGATGGCTGCAGGAGAGCGTGTAGGATGGGTGAGATCCGCTGTGGTACCTCAGCATCAGATGGGACACGTAAATCTGCCTGATTCCCACCACAAACTACCCTTGGCAGGTTGAAGAGAGGAACTGCCCAGCTTCAAGCTACCAGCTCAGCCCTGCTGTGGTGACAGCAGAGGGACAGGTGGTGCCACATAAGGATTTCCCAGCTGAAGAGCAGACACATGGCTACATGCAAAAGTGACTTCCCCAGCTCTGAGGAAAGACAGCACACTGACACATACCCAGGTAAAGGAGGACAAAGCCATGCTGCAGCCACCACTGATGCTACCAGCTCCTGGGTGGACTTCAGAGGGTCACCATAAGGGCCTGCAGCACTTTGCCAGCCTGTTGTAGCAGGTACCAGTGGCTCGCTTGAACATGGGACACAGCAGGAAGGAACACTGGCCCTTGGTCTTCCGACATGCCACAGTGTCTGACACTGTAATTGAGGGAAAAAAGCCAGTAAGTGCCTTTCTGTGTGTCCTGGGTTTGGCTAGGAGGGAGTTATTTCTTTTCTGGGTGTGTTTAACAGATGGGTAGATGAGGTACTTAGGGATATGGTTTAGTTTAGGATGAGAATGGTTGGACTCGATGATCTTAAAGGTCTTTTCCAACCTTGTGATTCTGTGACTGTGATTCTGTGGGGTGGAATGCTGTGTTTGGGAGTCAGGATGAGAGCAGTGCTGGTCACACAGGGATGTTTCTAGCTGTGTCCAAGCAATCAAGTGCTTTTCAGTTGTTCATATTTCCCTGCTAACAAGAAGGGAGAGGACACAGCCAGGATAGGAGACCCAAACTGGCCAGAGGGGGTATTCCATGCCAGTTGCATCATGCTCAGCATAAAAGGGGGGCTGGTGGGGGGAGGAGCAGGCAGCTCCAGGACTTGTGGTTTTGGGGATGGTCTGGTTTCGGGACGGCTCTGAGCTGTGTGGTTCAGTGAGACACTGCACTGTGCATCACCAGTTCCATATATTTTGCTATAAAGTCCTGTTACTATTGTTCTATCTATCTTTCTGCCATCCCAGTAAACTATCCTTATCCCAACCCATGAGGTTTTGGTTCCTTGGGTTTCTCTTCTCCTTCCCTCTCCCTCAACTCCCCCCCACTCCCTTTTAAAGAACAAGCAGCTGTGTGGTGCTCAGCTCCCACCTGGGGCAAAACCACAACACTGTGGGTTCACACACAGAGAGAAAGCCTGTCCCCACGTTCACAGCATCCCCATCTGCAGATGGCACAAGCAGCATCTCGGGGAGATGGCCAACCTGACGTTGGGTTTTGCTGCCATGTCCAAAAGCATTCTATAAACTGGGATGCTCTCCCTGCTTAGCAGTGAAGCATCAAACTGGGAGTGTGACTTCTCAGCACTAGGCAGGTGGGTTCAGTGCCGACCAGCACATAGCTCTGTGCCCATCACAAGTTCATCCCTCATGTACAGCATCCCTCCCTCTTTCCCAAACACAAAAATGCCTGTTGGTTGCATTTACACTTACCTGCAGCAGCCTGGGACACCGTGGGGAGGAGGAGAAGCAGCAGGAAGAGTATCCTCGTGGCTTTGGTTGACATTGTGGAGCTCCACCACAAAGCTGCTGAGACCAAGGGACACTGTGAGGGGGGAGGAATTAACCTGTATTTATAAGGCTTTGAAGGGTGCGATCTGCAGGGATTTAGCAACTGTATTTGGATCCAAAGCATTTAAAGGATGCACATTGTAACCTCTAATTACAAATTCTTGTATGGATAGATACTACTGTGTGTCCCCACCCTGAGAGGAATTATCCTCTTAATCCCAGCACCTGCTGGCTCCCACGTCTGATCCAAAGCACCATCCCCACACTGCAGAGGAGATATTTCAGCAGCCATTTAGCCAGAACAAGGACCATGAGCACAAGCCTCAGTTCACCTGTACACTCAAATCTTGATAGGAAACATCTTTGCCTCCAGAAATCCAGATTCTGCACAGTAAGGAATTTTTATTCCCATTTTAGACCAAAAAAAACCCCCCCCAGGATTTCCCAAAGCCAGTTAGAGACTGAACCCAGAACCCAGAAGCATCCCCACCAAGATGTTTTGTGTCTCTTGCACAAGCAAGAGGTTGGGACAAGGGGGGATGGATTAAAGCTAGAGGAAGGAAGGTTTAAATTGGATATTAGGGGGAAGTTTTTTACAGAGAGAGTGGTGAGGGGCTGGAACAGGCTGCCCAGAGAGGGGGTGGGTGCTCCATCCCTGGGGGTGTTCAAGGCCAGGTTGGCTGGGGCCCTGGGCAACCTTGTGTAGCTCCAGGCCTGGAGGCTGGTGGCCCTGCCTGTGGCAGGGGGGTTGGAGCTCTGTGATCCTTGGGGTCCCTTCCAACCCAGACCAGTCTGTGATTCTATGATTCTGGAACTCCTTGTGCTCCCTCTTCAAGAGGGGGAATAAAATATGAGAAGGACCAGCAGAGAGTGGCAAAGGTTGGAGAAACAGCTTTGTATGGAGGAGCTGGAGGAGCATCATTTGCCAAGCTCACCAAATAAAATATGGAGAGGTGACTTCAGCATCCTCTGGATGTAGCTTCGTTGGAGACCTGAGGGGTCTTTTTTAGCAAGAAAGGCTCCTGGACACTGAAATCTGGTAGAGAGAAGCACAGCCAAACCAGTGGCTGGATGGCAGCCAGAGCAACTGGGAGTTGGCAGTGAAGCTGGGGAGGGTGACTAGTTCTGGGAATATCTTCTGGAAGGCTTTCTGGCTTCCTCCTTCTCTGCTTGGCATTGCTGTGGGGTGGTGATGTCACGCCTCATGTGGCATGGGGATTTATTCCTGGCTTGGAGAGGTTTAGTCCTTTGGGCAGGAGGAGGAGGGGCTGAGTTTGTCATCAGTCACTTTGAGAACAGACAGTTGAGGTGCCTTGGGGTGGCTCCTTCCCAGGAACAATGGCAATGGAGGGCGGGGGAGGGATGGGGCAATGACATTTACATGTCTTCTGTGAGTGGCAAGGAGGTTCACGCCACGTTGCACCTGCTTGAACCCTTGCAACCTCCTCGCTGCCAGGATGGCAAGGAAAGAGAGTTCTTCAACAGCCTGTCCTCAGCTTTGGAAGAAGTTTTGGTGCCTGATAGAGGTTTAATTGTGCTTTGCATGCAAACAGGTGGGTTTTCTAGGAATGCACCGTTTGGCACCTGTGGCATTCATTACACTACAAACCATGGAGAACAAGGCTTGGAGACAACCAAGACTGAGCTTCACTCCAGAGCCCTAATTACACCCTTGGCTTCATTAAAATGCTTCTCTGGAGCTAGGCCCATCAACTCAACATTGTTAGTTAATGAAACACTGTGCTGACCATGGACATGGCAGTAGGACAAGAGGAAAAGCAGGTTATCCCTTTCCACCCCTGACTTTTTTAGCTCAGTGACCACCAAACACTGGAGTCAAGGCTGAAAAGATGCCAAGTTCTTAGAGAAACCCACGCTGGGCATTGAGTAGAGATGCTGGTGATGCTCCTTGGACAAGGAACAATCAGGCAAGGACAACTCTGAGCAATTTGGCTTCCTGACCAGCAGCACACACACAGCCCTGAGCACACAGAGGATATTTAGTTCATCACTTACAAGCAAACATTGCAGAAGGGTGTTATGGAGCCCAGTTGGGACAGCCATAAAGTACTGGGGACCTGTAGAGAACCCTGGAAATGGGGATTTTATTTTTCATAAAGTCCCTGCTCTGGGGTTCAGCTGAGAAGTGTTGCTCAGGTTAAGGGGCTTCATTCCCAAAGTTACAAAGGAATTCACTAAAGCTTCATAAACCCAGAGGTAAATATGTGAAAGCCCCCAAACCCACAGGCATCCCAACAGCATGAAGCTTCCAGAGCTTTCAGCAGGATCAGAGAGTCACAGACTCATAGGGGTTGGAAGGGACCTCCAGAGATCATCCAGTCCAATCCCCCTGCCAAAGCAGGGTCTCTAGGACAGGTCACACAGGTCAGTGTCCAGATGGGGCTGGAATCTCTCCAGAGAAGGAGACTCCACACCCCCCTGGGCAGCCTGGGAGGCAATGGCAAAACCTTAGGTGGTAGCAGGATCTAATCAAACCCCCCTTTGTGGCCTTTTCTGTAGCACTTTGCTGAGGTTTTATCTTATTTAAAAACAAAAACAAACCCCAAAACACAAACCCCTGTGCTTCTGGGGGGGCTGGAGATTGGAGGGGAGGAGGGAGAAGCAGGCAGGACACGTCTCTACACACAGAGGGACACCGGTGGTTGGGATGGCATCATTTCACAGAGGTTCCTTCTCTTGGATGGGGGAAGGAGAGGGAGTAGGAGGGGAGGGCGGGGAGGAGGGGTAAAACACCAACTGAATTTCATTCCCGGCTCCGTGCACGTCGCATCCCGGCTGCCACCTAGCGCTCGTCACCCCGTGGAGATGCGCGTCACTTGCGCATCGTCGCACAAGGGGCCGTGCGAGTGCACAACGACCCGAGGCGGGGGGAGTGGGCAGCGGAGTTTGGGGGCGTGGAGGCAATCGTGAGAGTGCGGGAGGAGCCTGGGAGCATCGGGATGGTGAGCGCGGGTGCGGGAGGAACCTGGGAGCATCAGGATGGCGAGCGCGGGTGCGGGAGGAGCTTTGGGAGCATCAGGATGGTGAGCGCGGGTGCGGGAGGAGCTTTGGGAGCATCAGGATGGTGAGCGCGGGTGCGGGAGGAGCTTTGGGAGCATCAGGATGGTGAGCGCGGGTGCGGGAGGAGCTTTGGGAGCATCAGGATGGTGAGCGCGGGTGCGGGAGGAGCTTTGGGAGCATCGGGATGGTGAGCGCGGGTGCGGGAGAAGCCTGGGAGCATCAGGATGGCGAGTGTGGGTGCGGGAGGAGCTTTGGGAGCATCAGGATGGCGAGTGCGGGAGGAACCTGGGAGCATCAGGATGGTGAGCGCGGGTGCGGGAGGCGCTTTGGGAGCATCGGGATGGGCGAAGTGTGGGTGGACCACAGCTTAGGAGATACGGCGGGGGGTCTCGGGCTGGTACAACCCCAACCACCGCCGTGTCTATGCGGCCGCAAGGACCCCGAGGAGCCCTCGTGACGTAAGCAACGTGACGTAATATTACCGGCGGCGGGAGGCACTTGGGGAGGTGCCCGGTGGGGCCGGGTTAGGGCGGGAGGGGAGCGAGCGGCGCCAACGGCTCCTTCCTCCTATTCCCCTTCCTCCTTCTCCCTCCTCCTCCTTCTCCCTCCTCCTCCTGCGGGGCGGAAGGGGCGCGCAGGATGCGCGGGGCTTTCCCGGGGCTTTGCCTGGCGCTGCTGGCGGCGGAGCGCGGAGCGCGTGAGTGAGCGCGCAAGATGCGCGGGGGGGGGGAAGGGGAGGGGAAATGGGGGGGCTGCGCGGCGCTGCGCACATGCGGAGGAGGGCAGTGCACACACACACCCCCCTCCCGTCCTCCCGTAGCCATCCCGGTGTCCTGGGTCACCCCCGGTCCCCCGAGGATGGCTGGCGGAGGGGGAGGTGGGGGGGGGCGGACGCTGCCGTCCCTGCGCCCCCGCGGAGGGGAAGATACGCGGTTCTGCCCCTCGGATCTCAGGGATGGCAGCGCTCCAGGCACCAGCTCTTGCATCCCCACAGCCCCCTGCACATTCTCCTCTTTAAATCGGGAAAAAAACCCCTATTCCTTATTTATTTATTCATTTATTTATTCAATCATTTATTCATTTATTTATTCGTTTATTTATTCATTTAATTATTTATTCATTCATTTGGAGCACAAACCCTGGGTTTTTATCAAAGCCCTTCTTTGGGCCAGGCCCCTCAGCCAGCCCCACAGCTGACAAGCCACCCAGGGCTGGCAGCCAGAGATAAGACAGGAGCAAGAGCTGCAAACTCCTTCTGCAAACTCCTTCGGTGGCTGGGAGATGAATTTGGGGCGGGTTGTGTGCAGCACCGTTCGGTTGCTGGGTGCAGGTGGCTGTGGCTTCCCTCAGCGGCGCCTCTCTGATGTTCTCCAGGGCTTGGCACCATCATCCACTACCTTGTCAGAGGGCAGCTGGGCTGGTTTGGGCTGACTGTTGCCTGTGTGGTACCTGGCTACGTGGCTCAGCTCCTCAGCATCCTCTGGTTCCGAGCAGATGGCCACCCACTGGGCTGCTGGCTCCTGATGCTCCATCTCCTACAGCTGGGCCTCTGGAAGAGGTAAGAGATGCTCCCCATGGTCCATCCATCCTCCCCCAGCTCAGGCGCAGTCCCAAACCTGCTGTATCTAAAACAGTGTGGCCAGTAGGTCTGGGGAGGGGATTGTGCCCCTGTACTGGGCACTGGTGAGGCTGCACCTCGAGTACTGTGTCCAGTTCTGGGCTCCTCACCATCAGAAGGACATGGAGGTCCTGGAGCGAGTCCAGAGAAGGGCAACCAGGCTGGGGAAGGGGCTGCAGGGCAAATCCTCTGAGGAGCGGCTGAGGGAGCTGGGGGTGTTGAGCCTGGAGAAGAGGAGGCTGAGGGGAGACCTTCTCCTCACCTCCACTGCCCTGCCAGGAGGGTGCAGAGAGGTGGGCGATGGTCTCTTCAGCCAGGGGACAGGAGATGGGACAAGGGGCAATGGGCTCAAGCTGTGCCAGGGCAGGGTCAGCTCAGCTGGGAGGGAAAAGTTCTCTGAAAGTGTTGTGGGGCTGTGGCACAGGCTGCCCAGGGAGGGGGCTGAGTCACCTTCCCTGGATGTGTTCAAAAACAGGGTAGATGAGGTACTTAGGGATATGGTTTAGTTTAGGATGGGATTGGTTGGACTTGATGATCTTAAAGGTCTTTTCCAACCTTGTGATTCTGTGAAAACCTGGGTGGGCATCCCATCACGGTGACTCTTGCAGGTACTGGGATGTTTTGAGAATGACAGTGAAGGCGAGCTGCGGTGCCTGTGCCGGGGAGGTGCTGATGCAGCAGGGTGACGTGTGTGTGCTGCGGCTCCTGGACGCCCTGCTGCAGACCCTGCCTCACCTCCTGCTGCAGGCCTACGTCGCCGTGGCGGTCGACCCAGCAGGCTTTGTCCCCGGTGAGCAGGGAGTTCCCAGGGGGGTGGATGTGTTGGGGTGGAGGATGCAAAAGGCAGACAGTGCCTTGGTTGGGTTTGAACCCGACATGTGCTTCCATTGGTGGTCCAGCCCCAATCACAGTGCAACGGTGAGCGTTTTGGGGGGGGTGGTTTTGGTGAACTTTCAGGTGTGCAAAGGGAGAAGTTGGGGTACCAATATGCGGAAGAACTTTTTCACAGTGAGGGTGAGGGAGCCCTGGGACAGGCTGCCCAGGGGGGTGTGGAGTCTCCTTCTCTGGAGAGATTCCAGCCCCATCTGGATGCCAACCTGTGTGCCCTGTCCTAGGGACCCTGCTTGGGCAGGGGGTTGGACCCCATGGGCTCTGGAGGTCCCTTCCAACCTCTATGATTCTGCGATTCTGTGTGGACTCATGGTGTGCACAAGGTCACTCTCAAGTTGGTGTCAGTCACTGGTCTGATCATGGTGACTGGAGATGGACCTGTCACTGCAGAGCTCTGTCTGTGGGACAGAGTGGTCAGGGGATTTAAGCAGGGAGATGCCAAGGAGACCATATCCATCAGGAATTGGTTGAAATACTCCAGCTGGCAGGACAGCAAGGTGTCTGGCTTGTCTGGGGGTGCTGTGCTACCAACAGCTCCTTAGCACTGAGATAGGGTCCTACACCACATTGAGCATCCTGCCTCTGTCCCCCTGCAGGTGTCAGTGCAGGGCTGTCCCTGCTGTCCCTCTCCTGGGCTTTGGTCTCCTATAGCCACTTCACCTGCTTGCTGAAACCCGGACACCTCTGCCCACCAGCTGCATCTATCCTCTGCCTGCTGCTCTGGAGGACAGGGATGCTGGGGACCAGGGTCCTGGCCCTGGTGCTCTTCACCAGGCTGTATTCCCTCTGGGTTTTGGCTGTGGCAGGTAAGACCTGTGATCGCCTTCTCCTGCTGTCAGCCACAGAGATGCTCCCAGTATGGCTTTGCCCTTCTGGTCTCTTCCCCTTGCAGGTGTTCACTGGCTGCTCATGGCCTTCTGGCTGGTGGCCCAGCAGACAGACATCGTGGCCCAGCCCTGCCACTGGAGGCTGTTCAATTGCCTGGTGGGAGCTGTGTACATCTTCTGCTACATTAATGTCCGGCCCGGTCCCTCCAAGCACAGGGTGGCTGTGTTTTATGCAGTAAGTATATTCCCTGTTCCATATGGATGCAGTTTCTGGGGAGAAGCAGTATCTCCAGACTCTCCTTTCTCACCTCTCACATCACCACTTGAGAAAAATCCAGTGTTTGGGCAACCCAGTCTGGTAGGGGGTGTCCCTGCCTGTGGCAGGGGGTTGGAGCTAGATGGGTTTGAGGTCGCTTCCCACCCAAACCAGTCTGGGGTTCTGGGATTTCCCATGTCATAGAATCATAGGAGTTGGAAGGGACCTCCAGAGATCATCAGGTCCAACCCCCTGCCAAAGCAGGGTCCCTAGGACAGGGCACACAGATTGTCATCCAGATGGGGCTGGAATCTCTCCAGAGAAGGAGACTCCACACCCCCTGGGCAGAGCAGAGGGGGAGGATCCCCTCCTTCGACCTGCTGGCCACACTCCTCTTGCTGCCCCCCAGGATCCCACTGGCTCTCTCAGCCCCCAGGGCACACTGCTGGCTCATGGCCACCCTGTCACCTACCAGGACCCCTGACAGAGCTGTGTGGTCACCAAGGTGGATGTTCCTTCTCCTCTGGCTTTGTTTTCTTAGCAGCAGTCATACAATGTCTTAATGTCACCAGAGTTACTTTTCATGGTAAGAAAAAAGATCAAAACCTTGCAGAAAGTTCAGTTCAGCAGCCCTCATGTTTTAACTGATGTTAGGTGCAAGATAAATCAGCAAAAATCTGGAAACTGGGTGTTTTCTGTCATTGGAAAGACATCTGAAGCCTTTAGAAGAAGAAAGGGACAACTCTCTTCCCTCTGCCTTGCAGATAATGCTGATGGAAAACACCCTCCTGCTGCTGCTGGCCACCCAGTTCCTGCAGGTAGAGCTGAGGAACAGCCTGGGCATGACAGGGGCCGTCATGTCAGGGTCTGTGATAGGTAAGATCTGCTGGGTTTCAGAGCCTGGATTTGAGAGTAAATGGGCATCATCAGTTACTTCAGTTGCATCAGACTATTTGCTTGATTTCTTCCAGATTCAGCACCTGAATCTATTTGAGAATTCCTGAAAAATCCTCCCTGAGTTTTGTTTCTTCATCATTTCTTAGTCCTGGGGGCAGGTTTGGGTGCCACAGAGGGACAGAAAACTGTTGGGGAGTGTCCAGAGGAGGGCAGCAAGGATGGGGAAGGGTCTGGAGGGGAAGGCTTATGAGGAGAGGCTGGAGTCCCTGGGGCTGTTCAGTCTGGAGAAGAGGAGGCTCAGGGGAGACCTTCTTGCTCTCTCCTGCTCCCTGGAAGGAGGTTGTGGGGAGCTGGGCTCAGCCTCTTCTCACAGATAACCAGTGACAGGGTGAGAGGGAATGGCTGCAAGTTGTGCCAGGGGAGGTTCAGGTTAGAAATGAGGAGACATTTCTTCTCCCAAAGAGCAGCTGGGCATTGGAAGGGGCTGCCCAGGGAGGTGGTGGAGTCACTGTCCCTCAGGGTGTTCAGGGAAGGTTGGATGAGGGACTTAGGGACATGGTTAATGAGTAGTATAGGTGGTAGGGGGACAGCTGGACTGGATGATCTTGGAGATCTTTTCTAACCTTTAAAAACACTTCACAGATGTGCTGCTCAGATACCTGATGCCCAGCAGCATCTCTGCAAAGGAGGCTGATCAGGAGGTGGCAGTGAGGTCTGGTCTCTCACTGAAACGCTGCTGGGACTTGTCCCTTGCCACTTCTCTGCTCTTTTTCAGGTGCTGCAGCTCTGGTGGTTTATTACAGCCTGCTCCATCCCAAATCCACAGAGATCTGGCAGGGCTTCCTGGAGACAACCTGCAGTGCTGAGCCTACCGGTGATGATGAGGTTGCTGGAGACAGCACCCAAGCTGGGCAGAGCTTGGGAATTTCAGGAGATGGAGAGTCCTTGGCAGGCAAAGGGACCACAGCAGATCCCAAAAAAGGGAACAGCTCAGCACTTCTGCAGTTTGGAGGGTGTTTGGAGGACACCTGGACAAACCACCACCACTGGCTGCTGGTAAAGCTGGCCTTGAAGACAGGAGATGTGTCCACAATCAACGCTGCTTTCGGAGATGGTGGCATGGGAGAGGTTTATCCTGGAGGATGGGTGATGGGGAAACCCACTGGCATTGAGCCCAGCACAGACCCTTCCCTCCCCATGAGGGAAATCAGTCCTCAGGGTGTTGACTCTGGTCTGACTGATGGGGAATTGCAAGTGGTGGGGAATGGAGGAGGTGGCAAGCCCAGCATCAGAGCTGTGACAGCAGGACAGGAGGAAAGAACAGGGCAGAAGCCTGATTTTCAACCAGCCCTGTCCTTTCCCAGCAGCTTCTCCCCAGATCCAGCCAAGAGCTCCTCTGTGTATTTCAGCGTGAGTGAAGGAGGTGTCACCTCTCCTGGTGTGGGGACATCCACAGCTATGCCCATGGCCCTGCTGCAAGGGGATGGTGAAGCCCAGCCTCCTCCAGGCTGTCTGGGAGTAGGAGGAGGATGGGATTTATCCCTTGGGATGGCAAGCATCAGCCCAATCCTGGGCGCTTGTGCCCAGCAGCATCTGTGGAGCAGCTCTTCCCTTGGTGGCACAAGTGGCTGTGGAGTGGTGGGTCCCCCCAAAGAGGACTTGGAGCCCATGGGACTAGGGAATACCCTCATGGAGTGGCATAACCTTCAGGACACCCACCCTCATGGCACACAAGGGACTGTCATGAGGAGTAAGCTGAGGCCACCATGCTTCACCTCCACCCCCAAGGCCAATCCTAGGTGCCTGCAGGGAGGACTGGAGGAGCTGGGAGAGGGGACAGACCTGACTGGGTTGCCAGAGTGACCATCACCTTGGGTCAGCATTGGGGTGACTGCCTCACTGGTAGGATACAGCAGGAGGTGGTAGAATGTTATGTTGGCCATTAAGACTGTCCCCATGATGCTCCTGCTCCTGGGCAGGTGTGTTCCTCCATCACTAGGACATGACCTCCATCCTGGTGCATCTTCTATTTGAAGTTTTCAAGAGCTTCCAAGGTTTTAAGAAGCCTTAAAAGTCCAGGTTTAGGTATTTATTGAACTTATTTATGTAACAGTCCCACCAGGCAGCTGGAGTGTGCTGCCTGTGATATATTTGTGATGATGTCTTGATACATTTCCTTCCACAAGTGCCTATCTGAGCTGCTGGCCTGCCCTAGCATGGAGATCTGGCTGCTGTCTCCAGGCTCTGCAACGATGCCAAAGCCAGAGTCTCCTTAAGATAAATAAGTGCCTAATTCAGAAAAGTAATCAGTTTTACTCTCAGATGCCTTTCCTTCTGGGTGGAATAAGCCTTAAATTAAGGCTCAGCAGTGCTTGATTCATTTTTCCCTCATCAGGTTCACCTTGAGAGCTTTACTAACTCCATTTGGGGGGGGCCACAGATTCACAGAGCTGTAGGGGTTGGAAGGGACCTCCAGAGCCCATCAGGTCCAACCCCCTGCCAAAGCAGGGTTCCTAGGACAGGTCACACAGGTTGGGGCTGGAATCTCTCCAGAGAAGGAGACTCCACACCCCCTGGGCAGCCTGTCCCAGGGCTCCCTCACCCTCACCGGGAAGAAGTTCTTCCCCAGATTGGTGGGGAACTCCCTGTGCTCCAACTTGAGGCCATCGCCCCTTGTCCTGTCCCCACAGACACTGAGAAGAGGCTGCCCATGTCCCCCTGTGTCCCACCCTTCAGATATTGATAACCATTGATCAGATCCCCTCTCAGGGTTCTTCTCTCAAGGCTGAGAAAAGCCCAGACCCTCTTCCCACCACAAACCACCTCAGGACCCTGAATTGTAGCCAAAAGCGTGTCCCACCTGCTCACCTACTGTCCCACTTCCTCAAGGAGCCTTTTCCACCCAACTTCTTCCTTGCCCTCTTCCACCCAGCCACAGGGATCTCCAGAGACCATGGGGTCCAACCCCCTGCCAAAGGAGGGTCCCTAGGACAGGGCGCACAGGTCAGTGTCCAGATGGGGCTGGAATCTCTCCAGAGAAGGAGACTCCACACCCCCTGGGCAGCCTGTCCCAGGGCTCCCTCACCCTCACTGTGTAAAAGTTCTTCCACATGTTGGTGCAGAACTTCCTATGCTCCAGTTTACAGCCATTGCCCCTTGTCCTGTCCCCACAGACACTGAAAAGGGGTTGGCCATTTCCCCCTGCATCCCATACTTAAGATATTTATAAACACTAATTAGGTCCCACCTCAGTCTTCTTCTCTCCAGGCTGAACAGCCCCAGCTCCCTCAGCCTTTCCTCACAGGGGAGATGCTCCAGGCCCTTCATCATCTCCGTAGCCCTTCTCTGGACTCTCTCCAGGAGATCCCTGGCTTTTTTATCCCAGGGAGCCCAGAACTGGACACAACACTCCAGGTGGGGCCTGACCAGGGCAGAGTAGAGGGGGAGGATCACCTCCTTAGACCTGCTGGCATCTTCCTGATGCATCCCAGGATCCCATTGGCTCTCTCAGCCCCCAGGGCACACTGCTGGCTCATGGCCAACCTGTCATCAACCAGGACCCCCAGGTCCTTCTCCACAGAGCTCTTCTCCAGCAGGTCACCCCCAGAAATTATTAAAAATGAATAAGATTAATTATTAAAAATAAGAATCTTCCATGTAGCATTGGCTGGTCAAGATGGACCCAGCCAGATGGTCCTTCAAGCTGATCCAGGCAGTGAAAACCCAGTTAGTGCTGATTTTGGAGCAAAGCCCCTTTCCAAGGTGGTGGAAGCTCCGTGTCACTGTTGGGAACCAGTGTTGTCTGGGCTCTGCCCTGGGAGAAGCAGTTGTGGTGGCTTTTCCAGAGTCATCCTCACTGTGTGCATCATCCCAGAAGGCAGCAGAGCTGCCATAGCATTATGGAGCAGTTTATCTTGTTTGGGTTTCCCACCTCTGGTGACACATAATGACAGTTTAAAATACAAACCAGCCTTTGCATCTCATGTTGGGGGTGTTTAAGTGTGAAGAGGTCCTCTCTGGACCTTGCTGTAGGGGGTATTGGGCTTTAATCTCCTGCTGTTTTCCAGGCAAAGCTCTGCAGGGTTTCCTGGCTGGATGTGACCTCTCCTTCTCCCTCTCCTGTGCAAATCCATTTCCCTGGTTCCTCTACCTGACCCAGTTCTACCCGCTCCCAATCAAGCTCTTTGCTTAATTGGGCAGAGTTGTTTTGTCCATTAGAGGGCTGCACATCCCTTCCTTTCTGTGGGGCTTTGCAGCAGGAGGGTGAAGAAGGAACTGCACCCAGCACCATCCTAGCTGGGGTCACCTCAGCCTATGGGATCTGGGTGCTTGGGTCTGGCACGTGGAGAGCAGGGGGTTGGGTGGGTGGGTGGCTGCAGGCAAGGGGCAGGGTCTGGAGGACCTGCCAGCTGGGGTGCTGGCATCTGTTTGGCATGAGGATGGAGGATTTTCCAAGCCAAATTTCTGTGCCAGGCAGCAGACGCTGGGAGGATGGATTGGTCCCATTCCTGGGTCCTGGGGGGATAGCCAGGTTCATTACTGCCCCTGGCCCCCATCTGCTGACCCAGAGCAGGGTTGAGTGATGCTGGACTGGTGCCTGCTCCCCAAACCAGGACCAAGGAAAAGGAAGTCCTTTCCCTTCCTGGGCAGGATTGTTCTCTTCCTAACCCAGGGATGGTGACTCAGCCCCCTCCCTGGGCAGCCCGTTCCACATCCCCACAACTCTTTCAGCTGCATATCAGAGCTCCAGATATCCCTGCCCCAGACAACCCATCTCTGTGGGGCAGGGGTGGGATTCAAGATGCCCCAGTGACCTGGTGCACATCCTGATTTATCCCAAGGCTGCCAGACTGAAGAAGAAGTCAGGCTGGGGAGGTTTCCCCCCACAGCTCTTGTTCCTTTGCCACCAGAGGGAGATGCTGCTCAAGGCCACAAAAGCAGATGCCTTGCTCCAGATCCTGGGTGCCCATCCAGTGCCCCGGTTATGTCAGCAGAGGGGTGTGAAGGACTGCTGCTGCTGCGGCATCATAGATGGGAGCCATCAGGAGCAAAACAGGGGGCTCTGGGATACTGGATGTGACTGATACAGTGCATGGTAAGTTCCTGGAGGAACGTGGCTGTGGTTATGGGAGGTTCCCTCCACATCCTCAGGTGTCACCAGGGCATGGGGAAGGTTTGAAGCCCCTGCTGGGGTCTGGGCAAGGTAGTATTTGTGGCTGGGAAGGGTGACACCCATCTGCAAATATCTCATGGTGGCTCCATGTCCAAAGGTGCACATACAAGGGGAGCTGCCACCGACTGTTGGACATGGCATGGGAACCTGCTGGTGTGGTAGAACTGGCTCTAGCTGTCACCACCACCATGCTGAGTCCTGACACTCGTCAGCGTACCCATGGAGCAGTGCACATGTGTCTGGGTGGGTGACAGGGCCACTCCTGGCTCTGGTCTGTCTTCACATCAACCCACAGGGAGCACAGGGCCCTCAAAGCCCAGGTCCTTGCTTTCCATGGAGCAACGTGGCCCTGGGACCAGTCCAAACCCAGGGTGAGAATCTGACAGAGGCATTGCTGCTGGGAAGAAGCGTGGCAGAGGGGCAACAAACCAGCTGCCCAGAGGAACCAGCTGATGATTCCTCCCTGTGTCCCAGATACTTGAGGACACCTCAAGCCCCTCTGCTACTTCTTCAGCATTTCATGTGAAGCTTTTTTCTCATGAGACACGCAATCCTGAGCTAGACCTTAGGCTCTGCTCATCCCTGGGGGATGCTCAACATCAACACTTGGGCTCCAGCCACCCACAGTTCTGGAGTGGGGGATGCCTCCATCCCAGCACGCTTGGCCAGATCATCCTGCCCACTCTGGAATGGAAGATTTCTGCTCGTTTGCCCCCTATGACACTTTCTTCTTTGCTTTGGGGTTTTTTGAGGAAACCTTCTCCAGCACTTTCAGAGAGGATCATGCCCCAGCCCAGGAGAGCTCAGCGCCACCCATGAGAGGAGCTGTGAAAGGGCATCAAGGGAGCAGAGAGCAGGAATTGAGGGTGAATTTTGACAATGCAGGGAGTGACCCACGGGCTCCTGAGGAGAACTGGCTGTGCTGCTCACCGATGATCTGGAAACAGGAGAGAACAGGTAGGAACAGAGACTATGTCCCTAATAACTTAAACAATACCTGGGCAAACACCTGGGCTTGTTTTTCACAGGTCACTCTTGTCCCTCTTTCAAGCTGAAATGAAATAAAAAACAGTGGGTTGGAAAGGTACAGAGAGGACATGATGGCTGGTGGCAGCCCTGCCCCAGCCCTGCTGGGATCTTGCCTTCCAGCAGCACCATCTTCCACCTCCCTCTACAGCCCAACTTCTGATCTCTGCACCAGGGTTTGGCATCGTTTTTCACAGAATCCCAGAATCACAAGGGTGGAAAAGACTTTTAAGATCAAGTCCAACCATTCCTGTCCTGTGCTAAACCATATCCCTAAGGACCTCATCTACCCATCTGTTAAACACACCCAGGGGTGGGGACTCAGCCCCCTCCCTGGGCAGCCTGTGCCACAGCCCCACAGCTCTGCCAGGGAAGAACTTTTCCCTCCCAGCTGAGCTGACCCTGCCCTGGCACAGCTTGAGCCCATTGCCCCTTGTCCCATCTCCTGTCCCCTGGCTGAAGAGACCATCACCCACCTCTCTGCACTCTCCTGGCAGGGCAGGGGAGGTGGGGAGAAGGTCTCCCCTCAGCCTCCTCTTCTCCAGGCTCAACACCCCCAGCTCCCTCAGCTGCTCCTCACAGGATTTGCCCTCCAGCCCCTTCCCCAGCCTGGCTGCCCTTCTCTGGACTCACTCCAGGACCTCAATGTCCTTCTTATGGTGAGGAGCCCAGAACTGGACCCAGCACTCGAGGTGCAGCCTCACCAGTGCCCAGTCCAGGGGCACAATCACCTCCCCAGACCTACTGGCCACACTGGGTCTGATACAAGCCAGGATGCTGTTGGCCTTCCTGCCCACTCGGGCACACTGCTGGCTCATGGTCAGCCAGCAGTCACCCAAAACTGCTCCACTTTGTTTGTTTGTTTGTTTTGCTCAACATTTTTGCTCAACATTTTCACTTTGCTCAACACAGGGTGAAAATCCCTTCTCCTCAGCTCTGAGACGATGTAACCCCCCACCTCCCACTCCCCCCCAAAACTAACCCAGGAAAAATTTACTTGGGAAAACATGTCTTCACATCAGGAAATACTGGAACACAGCGCTGGGACATCACAGGGGACAAGTATTTGCCTTGGGGTTGTTGTTCCTTGCTTGGTTTTTGCTAAGCTGAAACTTTGGAATCTTTGTGTATCCCCCCTCTCCCCCCCTTTTCCCTCTTATTAAACAGATTTGGTAGGTCTCAAATCCCTTTTTGATGTCTTTATTGCTTCTTGGCCCAGGCTGCATCTCGGTGCCCATCACTCTAAGGCCACACAGTAGTGCAGGAGGGGTGTCGCAGGGGGGTAAACACAGCTCTTTGGGACTTGCCTAATAGGAGCAGCTGCTTAATGAGAACTCGGGGCTGGAAGCTGAACTTCCCGTGCTGGATTTGGCTGGAGGAAAACCCTTTGTGCTCTCCTGAGATGGCTCAGTTCCCTCCAATGTGCTGGAGCAGCATTTCCTCACTCCCCTGTATCCTCGCTGAGGGACATGTGAGGGACCAGGGATGCTGGAGGAGACGGGCCAGATCCCACAAGCAAAAGGATCAGGCACCCCTTTTTGTGTGAAAGGGGATCTTTGAAAACAAAAGCCCAGCCTGTACCTTGCTCTCCCTAAGCAAAGCCACCTCAGGGCCCTGCCTGCTCCCCTTGATGTCCTTCAGGATCCCTGGGGGAGATCTTGGGGGGGCTTTTTTTAGGGGCTGGCTTCAATAAATGACAACGAATGTGCTGGTGCTCCATCCCAGACTCAGCTGAATCATGGGTCCATCCACACTGTGGAGAGTCTGGTGGCTGCTGCGCCCTGGCCCTGGCCAGGATGTGGGTTTGGGAAAGGGGTGGGATGGGATGGGATGGGATGGGTGCCCCACACCTCTGTCCTCTCCATGATTAGTGGGGAGGAGGGAGATTTGGGGTTCAGCGCTCAGGCTGTGGGATTTGGGGCGGTTCAGCCCCGGGGCTGTGGGGTTTGGGGGGTGGGTTGTGGAGGGATGCAGGGGCAGGCTGGTTTCAGGGTGCTGGGCCACGGGTGGGCGCGGGGCGCGCTGGTGGCGGGTGGGGGGGATGGGGGGGATATCGGGGTGGGCATCGCGGGGGGGGCAGGTCCGGGAGGAGGGGGGTAGCTCTGCCTCCGACACCCCGTGCGTGGGGCCGCGGGTGCGGACACGCGTGGGCGGCGGCGCCCCGGGAGGCGGAGGCGGGGGCCGGGGCCGGGGCCGGGCCGGTGCCGGCGGCGGGGAGGGGTCAGGCGGCGGCGCGGGAGGCGCCTGCGCGGGGCCGTGGCGGAGCTCCGCGAAGTTACGCGGGGGCCCGGGGAAGTTTTCTTGCGGCGGCGGGGTGGCGGGTGGAGGTTCCCGCTCCCCGTCCCCGCTCCTGTCCCGTCCCGGCGCGGCCATGGCCTTCCGCCGGCGGGCCAAGAGCCACCCGCTCTTCAGCCAGGAGTTCCTCATCCACAACCACGCCGACATCGGCTTCTGCCTGGTGCTCAGCGTCCTCATCGCCCTCATGTTCGAGGTGAGACCCACATCCCCCCCCACACACACCGCCCCTCGCCGACGGGGATGGTCCCGCGGGGAGACCCCCCCATACTCACCCCCGCACCCCACCCCACTATGGCTAAACATGTACCGGGCCTCCCCCCCCCCCCCCCACCGTGAGCACCACAACACCCCCCCGCCCCGCGTCCCCGGTGCCCCCCACCCCCTGCACCCCGT
The DNA here is from genome assembly GCA_020800305.1 of Porphyrio hochstetteri. Taxonomy (NCBI): domain Eukaryota; kingdom Metazoa; phylum Chordata; class Aves; order Gruiformes; family Rallidae; genus Porphyrio; species Porphyrio hochstetteri. The sequence goes on along the minus strand of CM036907.1, from coordinate 122,892,699 downwards.
GCTACCCCCTAAACCCCCCCACCACCGCCCCCCCGGGGTTCTGCCTCTGCTCGGGGGTGCCCGGGGTGCTGCAGCCCTGCGGAGCGATCCTGACCCGCTTGGGGTGGGGGCTGCGGGGTGCCGGCTGCCCCCCATGCCCTGCACCCCGTGCTATCTCCCAACCTCCCCACCGCCGCCCCCTCGGGGTTCTGCCTCTGCTCGGGGGTGCCCAGGGTGCTGCAGCCCTGCAGAGTGATCTTGTCCCGCTTGGGGTGGGGGCTGTGGGGTGTCGGCTGCCCCCCATGCCCTGCACCCCGTGCTACCCCCTAAACCCCCCCACCGCCACCCCCTCGGGGATCTGTTTCTGTTTGGGGGTACCCAGGGTGCTGCAGCCCTGTGGAGTGATCCTGTCCCGCTCGGGGTGGGGGCTGTGGCGTGCCAGACCCCTCTGTCTGGGGGTGCCCAGTGCCACCCCATTCATTCCCCAATCTCTCTCCCACCAGCAGAAAAGCGTCCCCCATGAAAATATCCATGGGGACACCCAGCCTGGTGCAGGGATTTTGGGGTGGTGCATCCTTCTGCCACCCCCCAGCCCTGCCTGGGGTCCCCAGCTGTGGAAGTTGGGGTGTCACACCCTGTTCTCCTGCAAACCCACTGCAGCTGATGGGGACGGGTCCCTGCCCTGTGCCTCTTCCTGAGCTCCCAGGGCGCCTTGGCCCTGGCCCACGCAGGAGAAGTCGAACCCTCGCTCCCATTCCCGGCTTTCAGAAGCAGGGGGGTTGGGTGTGTGTGTAGTATTTCTTCTTCCCTCTTTATTTTTCCCCTTAATTAGCCCTTCTCCAGGTGTTTTCTCCACAGTCTGCTTCACCCAGCGTCATGGGACGAGCACTAGAGGCTCCTGGGCCTCGTATGAACTCCAGTAGCTTCCCAGCCTTTCCCCATCCTGCTCTGCCATGGGCCATGAGAAGGTATCCCCAGCTCCTCCGTGGGAAACCTTCACCCAGCCTCCATGGCTGGAGATCCACCCCCTCTCCATGGGGAAGGCTGTTGCCCCACGGCCCCAGCGCCGTGGCAGGATGACGCTCTCCACTTGCTCTGTTTCTCCTTCCCTCCCAGCTCTCCTTTTATTTCCCTCTCTTCTTTTTTTTCGGGGAGGAGACAGAGGGAGGGTTTGGAAGCCACCAGCTGTGGAGCTTCGCTCCTCTCCGGGCACCCTTCTCAGAGGAGGTACCTTCGAGCTGCTCTGAGCCATGGTCAGCAGCTCAGCCAGACCCAGACCCCCCTGCTTCCCCCTCTTCCCTTCCCTCCCGCCCTCGCTTCCCCCGCTCAAACCCTCCCCTTCAGTGCCACGTTTCAAAGCAAATCCGGACGGGAAAGGGGTGGCCGGGGGGCCTGGCGTTGGAGGAAAGGCTCCTTCTGTAGCAAATCGCAGGAGGAGGAAATCCATTTCCTCAACACCCTCCTGGTGTCAGCTCCCCCCCCCCCCCCAGCTCCCCCCACCTCTTCTTTTTCCTCCCACCCCCTTTTTTTCTTTGCAAATGCATTGAATGAGCGAGTCGCTTCCAGAAACCCTCTCAATGTGTTTGTGTGCATACATATATATATCTCTATATATTTAAGGGGGGGGGGGGGGGGGTTGGGGGTGTGTTCGAAACTAACCCCAGGAGGGCCAGCTGTATTCCAAACCCACATGCAAACGCCACAAAGTTGGGGCCCCAAGTTTCATAGCTGCACTTAAAAAAAAAAAAACCCAAAACAAACCAAAAAACACCCCAGAAAGGCACCGAGGTTGCATCTCTCTTGGGGGTTTCCTCCCTACAGGTGTTATTTTCGGGGTGCTGGTGCCTGTGGTTGCATATTGGGAACCTGTCCTGGGGAGGTGGTACCCAGGCTGGGTGCTGTGAGGAGTTTTTGATCAACATGATGCTCTGGTTTTGAAATGTGATGTGGTGAGATTTCTCCCACACGCACACACACCCCCCTTGGAGGTGGTGGCAGGCAGGGTTTTGCAAGTTTTTCTGATGGTTTTGGGTTTGTTTCAGGGTTTTCTTTTAATGCATTTTAATTAAATCTCTCCCCTGGTTTACTGTGAGGTGGTGATTTCCTGATGGTGCTGCTGCTCTCCCAGCAGACCTTGGGGAGAGGATGCTCGCCACGCTGGGGTGGCTTTTCAGTGCTCCCCCCCCCAACCTCTGCACCACCTGATTTGGGAGTATCTGCCCTTGTCTTGCCCTGGGCAGGAGGTTTGGGACAGTTCTTTGGCCCTTACAGTTATGATTTTATTTATCCCTCCTGCTTTCCTCTCCTTTCCCCTGGAAGAGAAACTGGGCTCTGCTCCTCCCCAGCTCTCCAAACCATTTGCGACGCTTCTATGGTGAGTTTTGGTGGCACCTCGGATGTTTCCACCTTTTGACACCTTTTCTGGTACCTTTTTGGTACCTTCTCTGCGGTGCCAACACCAGGAGGACATGTTGATGTCCCTTCTTCTCCTCCTCTTCCTCACTGCCAGGCTTCCCTGATGCTGGTGACCGCGGCCAAGCTCCGGCTCTGCGGAAGCGGCTGAATCCTGCTCACAATAGGCTGTTTCCTGCAGGGGAGGCTTCTTTGGGGAAGCACAAATGGGATTTTTAACCTTTTCCCAGGCAGCCCTTGGGAGTTGAGAGCTTGGTTGCTCCAGCACTGTGCTTGCAGTGATGCTTGAGGGCTGCTGCGGGTCTCCCTGTCCCCGCAGCGCGGTGCGAGGTGCGCCTTGGGCATCCTTCTGGGTGCACAGCCTCTTCCCCATCCACGTGGATCACTGGGCTCCACCAGCCTGGTAGCTCCTCCTCCTCAGGGAGTGGGTACTTGTTGTGATGGAGATGCTGCTCACATCTCTCTGGATACTCAGCTTCACCGCTGGCTGTGCTAATAGTGCCATTCCAGCTCCCCAGAGGGACCTGGGGGCACAGAGCGTGGCATGAGGCTGCTCACCAGCGTTATGGGTGGGTCAGAGTTGATGATTCAGGTATCATACATGTTTTAAGATGATTGTGGTATTGCTTAGGGAGGGAAACCTTAGGGTTTGGAGGCAGTCCCTCCTAAAAAAGAGACATCCTGAGCTGGGAGCTGCAGGGATTTCTGCCTTCTCAGCCAGCACTCAGCCATCAGGGTGTGGAAACACACCTGGAGCACATCTCTGTGATGCCCAGGAGGGATTTCTGCTCCAGTCCGTCCCTGAGTGAGCCAGAGCCTGGCAAGAAAAATCTCTCCCCTATTTTTGCTCAAAAGGGGGGGGACTTTTGCCTATTTGAAGAGTCTGGGTGTAGAAACGCTAAGCAGGTGCTGTCAGTCCTCGAGCAGAAGTTGTTTTGCATATCTCTGTCCACCCTGCTCTGCAGAGAAACGAAGCCAAAGCCCAGCTGGGTTTAACCTGCAGCTGCCTGGTGACCTGCATCCCAGATGGGATGGCTCCTGTGCCCGCTCTTGGATCGATCAGCCTCCATGTGTGTTGTTTGAGGGAGCCTTGTGTGTGTGTGTTGTGTATTAAAGGGGCTGCTGTCACAATCCCTGTGAGATGGGGAAACTGAGGCTCAATCTTACTTCTCCTTTATGCCCCGGGGCTGGCTGCTGTGAGCTCAGGGCCAAAGCAGAAGGCGGTTCCTGATGCTTAGGCATGGGTTGATGGCTAATAAAATTAAAACCCATTATATTATAAGAGATGCTGTGCCCTTGCTGGGCTTTCCCCTGCGTGCAGTGCCGCGGCGGTGAGTCACGGTCTCCCAAACGCCGGGCTTGGGGCACTGTCAAACGCAGGCGGCTGACGAATTGAGCTGCTATTTCCAGGCTTCCTGCTAAATATACTTCTCCCCTCCCCAGTCCCCTCTGTAGTACTCTGCAAAAAAAAAAAAGAAATATTAAGGCCTTCCCGTTGTTAGAGAGGGAAAACAAACCCTGTTCTCTGCCTCCCTCAGTCTTGGCCAGATGTGGAAACTGAGGCGTGTTTAAAGGCTGAGGAGTTGGGGGTGGGGAAAGGGGAAGGAAAGCAGAATTTAGGTCTGGTTTTAAGCAGGGAATAAACAGGAGGGAGCAGAGTTTAGGTCTGGTTTTCAAGGGCCATAAAGGTGATTAGAGGGCTGGAGCAGCTCCCCTGTGAAGAGAGGCTGAGGGAGCTGGGCTGGGTCAGCCTGGAGAAGAGAAGGCTGCGGGGGGACCTCATTGCAGCCTTCCTGTCCCTGAAGGGAGCAGAGGAACAGGAAGGGAATCAGCTTGTTCAAAGGGCAGAGACTGGCAGGACAAGGGGGATGGAGTGAAGCTGGAGGAGGGAACGGTTAGAAGAGAGATTAGGGGGAAGTTCTTTGCAGAGAGAGTGGTGAGGGGCTGGAAGGGGCTGCCCAGAGAGGGGGTGGGTGCCCCATCCCTGGGGGTGTTCAAGGCCAGGTTGGATGGGGCCCTGGGCAGCCTTGTGTAGCTCCAGGCCTGGAGGTTGGTGGCCCTGCCTGTGGCAGGGGGATGGAACTGTGTGATCCTTGGGGTCCCTTCCAACCCAGCCCAGTCTGTGATTCTATGATAAAGAGGGAATAAACAGGAGGGAGCACGAGGCGATGCTCACCAGGATGAGCGAGTCGGTGGGAGCAGAGGGGCTGCGCCGCCCTTGGGGAGGGTTTGTTGTCCAAGCTGGCTGTTTACTTTGAAAGGCTTTTGGTCCAAAGTTTGGCGTTTCGTTTACATATAGGGCCTGTGTCAATCCATACTGCAGGATCAACAAGGGGTTTCTTTCCTTTCAGTAAACACTGCTCTGGCTGGTGGGGAGAGGGATTGTAAGAACTGGGTGGTAAGGAAAGGCTTGGGACAGCACTTTATCTTTGTTTGAGTTGTTTTTCTCCAGCCCTGGAAATATTTTCCCTGCTCAGACTGCAGAAACTCCCCCAGCCTCCCCCACCAGAGGTTTGGAGCTGCTTCCTTCCTCTGAAGCTCTTTTAACCCCAGCAGGACCGCAGAGGTGGCTGCGTGCCTGGGGGGATCCCAACCTGGGGCAGGGGTAGAAGATGTCACAGACCCTTCAAATCCCACCAGGCTGAGGCTTTTGGGAAGGGGGATGGAGTTTATGAGTGTACACAGTGCCTCTCTGTGAAGGATGCTCCAAAATCATCCCTTGCTCCTGAAAATCTTGAGGCTTGGAAAGTCGCTGTGGGTAGATTTTGGGAAGAGGTGCTAAGCTGCCTGGATGTGTGTGTGTAGGCACGTTTCTTATAAGCCATTTGCATGCCTGGGAAAGCAGGATTGGGATGTTGGTTTGGATTCTTACCAGCATCTCATGGAGGGGAAAAGACCAGCACCTTCTAACAAGGCTGTTGGGGCTGGGAACTTTCCCAGTCACTGTGTTTTCAGGGAACAGATGCATAAGCCTGGTGGGATTGTTTAGGCTTTATCCATTGTCGAGGGCTGTGAGGTGGATGCTCTGATTTGATGTCTGGTGCTGTTGCTTCATGAGAGACACAGCTCAAACACTGTCCTGGCTGCTCAGAGCATCACAAGAAACTGTGGTCTTGGTGGATATGTTGGGTTTTGCATCTCCAGCATCCCACTGTCTTTTGGTCCTCAGGTTAGCACCTTTAATTGCTAGAGACAGGCTCATGGCTGAAGATGCTGCTCCTTCTGTAGAGACCTTATCACCCCCTACAGTGACCTGCCAGGAGGGTGCAGAGAGGTGGGCGATGGTCTCTTCAGCCAGGGGACAGGAGATGGGACAAGGGGCAATGGGCTCAAGCTGTGCCAGGGCAGGGTCAGCTCAGCTGGGAGGGCAAAGTTCTTCCCTGGCAGAGTTGTGGGGCTGTGGCACAGGCTGCCCAGGGAGGGGGCTGAGTCCCCACCCCTGGGTGTGTTTAACAGCTGGGGAGATGAGGTACTTAGGGATATGGTTTAGCACAGGACAGGGATGGTTGTACTTGGTGATCTTAAAGGTCTTTTCCAACCTTGTGATTCTGTGACCCCTCTGCCCCACCCCCCAAAGTCAACTGCTTCCCAAATTTAGCTGGTTCAGGCACATCATGCCAAGCAGGATGAGGTTGGGATGAGAAGCATCTCCCTCACCCCCCTGGGCTGTGGTGGGTCACGTAGAGGTGCCCTTAATGCAGGGCCAGGAGTGAGCAAGGACCACACAGCCTTTCCTGTATGGTCCCTGCTTGGCTCATCCCATGCAAATCCCTCTCCCACCCTACAAAAATCCCTACCCCTGTCACAGTGACCATCTGTGGGGTTTGGACTTGTGGCTGCCTTGAGAAAAGGAGCTAAGAGAGGAAAGCCAAAGAATCAGGGTGAGGAGGTGACCTCGCAGCATCACCAAAAATAAGGTAACAATACCTGGAGGGGCCTGATTCTGCCCCTGCCCACAGCAGTTTTGCAGGGGCTCGAGCTCTGCTCGCTGCCCTGCCAGGCAGGACTGTGCCTGGTGCCTTGTTTGTGAGAGGCCAGCATGGGGCTCGTGCCTCTGAATAACCCTCACGTTGCTCTTCCTGTTACAAACTTCCCTTTTCTCCACCCGCCTGTGAAACGCTCAGTGTGACCTCTGGAGCTTTGCCATCCCTGTGCCCATCACTTGATGTCACCTCTGGAGCTTTGCCATCCCTGTGCCCATCACTCAGTGTCACCTCTGGAGCTTTGCCATCCCTGTGCCCATCGCTCAGTGTGACCTCAGGAGCTTTGCCATCCCTGTGCCCATCACTTGATGTCACCTCAGGAGCTTTGCCATCCCTGTGCCCATCACTTGGTGTCACCTCTGGAGCTTTGCCATCCCTGTGCCCATCACTCAGTGTCACCTCTGGAGCTTTGCCATCCCTGTGCCCATCACTTGGTGTCACCTCTGGAGCTTTGCCATCCCTGTGCCCATCACTCGGTGTCACCTCTGGAGCTTTGCCATCCCTGTGCCCATCACTCAGTGTGACCTCAGGAGCTTTGCCATCCCTGGTGCCCATCACTTGGTGTCACCTCTGGAGCTTTGCCATCCCTGGTGCCCATCACTTGGTGTCACCTCTGGAGCTTTGCCATTCCTGGTGCCCATCAGTGTCACCTCTGGAGCTTTGCCATCCCTGTGCCCATCACTCAGTGTCACCTCAGGAGCTTTGCCATCCCTGTGCCCATTGCTCAGTGTGACCTCTGGAGCTTTGCCATCCCTGTGCCCATTGCTCAGTGTGACCTCAGGAGCTTTGCCATCCCTGTGCCCATCACTTGATGTCACCTCAGGAGCTTTGCCATCCCTGTGCCCATCGCTCAGTGTGACCTCAGGAGCTTTGCCATCCCTGTGCCCATCACTTGATGTCACCTCAGGAGCTTTGCCATCCCTGTGCCCATCACTCAGTGTGACCTCTGGAGCTTTGCCATCCCTGTGCCCATCGCTCAGTGTGACCTCAGGAGCTTTGCCATCCCTGTGCCCATCACTTGATGTCACCTCAGGAGCTTTGCCATCCCTGTGCCCATCACTCAGTGTGACCTCTGGAGCTTTGCCATCCCTGTGCCCATCGCTCAGTGTGACCTCTGGAGCTTTGCCATCCCTGTGCCCATCACTCGGTGTCACCTCAGGAGCTTTGCCATCCCTGTGCCCATCGCTCAGTGTGACCTCTGGAGCTTTGCCATCCCTGTGCCCATCACTTGGTGTCACCTCTGGAGCTTTGCCATCCCTGTGCCCATCACTCAGTGTGACCTCTGGAGCTTTGCCATCCCTGTGCCCATCACTTGGTGTCACCTCTGGAGCTTTGCCATCCCTGTGCCCATCACTTGATGTCACCTCAGGAGCTTTGCCATCCCTGTGCCCATCACTCGGTGTCACCTCAGGAGCTTTGCCATCCCTGTGCCCATCACTCAGTGTGACCTCTGGAGCTTTGCCATCCCTGTGCCCATCACTTGATGTCACCTCAGGAGCTTTGCCATCCCTGTGCCCATCACTTGGTGTGACCTCTGGAGCTTTGCCATCCCTGTGCCCATCACTCCTTCCTGAGCTGAGGAAACCTGGTTTCCACCTTGCAGGGAGGCTGGAGGTGGTGTTGGCTCAAGTGTTCCCTGTTTTCCAGGAGGTTTAAGCTGCTCAGTGGTGTTTCTGCATGGCAGTGGGTGCACCGGGGGTGTTCCCAGTTGAGGTGGGGTTCCCAGTTTGGGGGGATGTTGTGGGGGTTATGGCTGCAGCGTGGGATTTTGGAGCCTGATGCTCAGTTGGTGCAGCTCAGCCATGACCTTACAAGGGCAAGTGTAGGGTCTGGCATCTGGGGAAGAACAGCCCTGGGTACCAGTATAGGCTGGGGACTGGGCTGTTGGAGAGCATTGTGAGAGGGAGCTGGGGGTCCTTGGGGACAGCAAGATGACCATGAGCAGCAATGTGCCCTCCTGGCCAAGAAGGCCAATGCCATCCTGAGGGGTATTAGAAGGGGGGTGGTTAGTAGGTCAAGAGAGGTCCTTCTCCCCCTCTGCTCTGCCCTGGTGAGACCACACCTGGAATATTGTGTCCAGTTCTGGCCCCTCAGCTCCAGAAGGACACAGAACTCCTTGAACGAGCCCAGCACAGGGACACCAAGGTGATGGAGGGAGTGGAACCCCTTCCTCATGAGGAGAGGCTGAGGAAGCTGGGCCTCTTTAGCCTGGAGAAGAGGAGACTGAGGGGTGACCTCATCCATGTCTATCAATCTGTAAAGGGTGAGAGTCAGGAGGCTGGAGCCAGGCTCTGCTCAGGGATGGCAGCGACAGGACAAGGGGCAGTGGGTGCAGCTGGAGCAGAGGAAGTTCCATGGGAATGTCAGGAGGAACTTTTTCCCTGTGAGGGTGACAGAGCCCTGGGCCAGGCTGCCCAGAGAGGCTGTGGAGTCTCCTTCTCTGGAGACATTCAAACCCACCTGGATGTGTTCCTGTGTGATTTAGTCTGGGTGCTCCTGCTCTGGCAGGGGGGTTGGACTGGATGGGCTTTCAAGGTCCCTTCCAGCTCCTGAAGTTCTGTGATGCTGTGACCTTGGTCAAGTCACCCATCTATCCATGCCCAATGGTCAGGGTTATGCAGTGGCACAAAGGTGCAGGTCCCCCTGTGGACACACAGGGTGTCTGTCACCTTTGGGGATGGTGGTTTATCCCATGCATTTTGTGCTCCATCTGCCTTGGCTGCTGGAAACCACAACTCTTCCTCTGAGGTGCCCTCACAGTGTGGGCAAGAAGTTGGAAGGGACCTGGCCAGTGTGGTCAGGACCCTGGTGCCCTTGTGGGTGGTGAGTCTTGGAGGACAGAGCTAAGCCAGGTGCTGAATGCATCGTTCTGGGTTTCTTCATATAATAGAACCCCAGACTGATTTGGGTTGGAAGAGACCTCAAAGCCCATCTAGTCCCACCCCTGCCATGGGCAGGGACACCTTCCACTAGCCCAGGGTGCCCAAAGCCCCATCCAACCTGGGCTTGAATGTTTCTAGGGATGGGGCTGCTTGTGTGGTAAGGTGTAAGTGCTCACAAAATGAGGTGCAGCCAGACTTTGGAGCCCTTGGAAAGACCAAGGACCCACCTCTGACAGTGGTGCCTTGGCTATTAAAGTCCTGGTGGTGCCCACAGCAGAGCAGGTGCAGGGTCTGCCCCAGGGTGATGGGTGAAATCCTGCACATGGTCAGGTGTCTCCACAGTCAGCATCAACACCTCCCAGCTGCTGGCAGGAGGAAGGAAGGTCTTCCATGCCTGAGAGGAGACCTTTCCTCCACGTGAGGTCTGTGAGATGTCCAGAGGTGGATGGATGAGGGGGTTGGATGCCTGGAGGTTGGAATCTGGCCCCAGAGCTGCTGCAGGGCCCCTCAGTGAGTGGCTGCAGGCCTGTGCCTGGGGTGTCTGTCCATCAGATGGAGAAGAGAGATGGTTCGTCTCTGGAAATGGTGTGTGGGGAGCTGGCTGATGTCCAGGAGGTTGTGTTTATCTTGGGCTGTGAAACACTTTGCACAGGCCTTAGAAACCAACTCACTGCCCATCTGCAATGAGAGGTGGAGGGGAGAAGGGGTGCAGAGGTGGCCTCTTGAGATGCTGATCCTCTGGCCTGTGGACTCGCTCCCACAGCTCTGTATCCTTCTTGTCCTGGGGACCCCCGAGCTGGAGGCAGCACTGCCGGGGGGTCTGTGTCCCAGAGCAGAGGGGCAGAATCCCCCTTTCCCAGCCCTGCTGGTCCCACTGCTGGGGATGCAGCCCAGGACACATGGGGCTTTCTGGGCTGCCAGCACATGGGGCTGGCTCATGTGGAGCTTCTCTCCCCCTCAGCACCTCCAAGTCTTTCTCAGGGCTGCTCTCCATCCATTCTCTGCCCAGCCTGCTGTTGTGCTGGGGATTGGCCCAACCCATGCACAGGACCTTGCACTTGGCCTTGTTGAACTTCATGAAGTTCACACAGTCCCACCTCTCCAGCCTGTCCAGGTCCCTCTGGATGGCACCCCTTCCCTCCAGCCTGTTGACTGCACAGCTTGATGTTGCACATGGCCTTGCTGGGGTGCACTCAGCCTCACTGTCTGTTGCTGATGGGACGTGGGTAGATGCAGAACCTTCAGTGCCTGTTGCTGCTGGCACATCCATGCCACAGCCACTCATCCCTGCAGCATCACAGCCACCAACAGCTTTATGCATTCATTTCATGCTCTGCACCAGCTTGTGAGGAGCTTTGCACATCAAGTCCAGGTCCTGGTTGTGCTGCACCATTCAGGATGAAGCAACTTTGCTTTCCTAGCCAGCAAGGTTTGCAGGAGCCAGAAGTGTCTCCTTGAGCCAGCTCGTGGCCCAGCAGTGTGCTTTTTCCATTACCACCCCAAACTCTGCCCTCAGTCTCCATCTCCCTTGGCAGAGAACTTCTCACATCTGCTCCACAAGCAGAGCACAACGTGTGGGGGGACTTTTTTTTTAAAGGAAATTAATCCCTGAACATCCTGAAAACACCCTGTGGATGGAGTTTGCTGTCCCTCAGCTGGGGCTGCAAGAGGATAGGCAGAGCAGAGCTGGGGAGGTTGCTCAGTGCTGGTGGGGGTGGGACAGGAACACTTGGCAAAGCTCCAGTCTGTCCCCTGCAGCTATGTCCTGTGAGATATGAAGCAATGGTTTGCTTTCCAGCTGGGTAACCTGCAGCTCAGAAACCACTGCAGCTGTGTCTGTGCCAAACACAGCTCCTCTCCGTGGCTGTTTGATGGACACAGGAGCTTTTGGGCTGGTTGTGTAGGAGGCTGGGGGCTCCTAAAAGCTCTTTTGTCTGGAGGGGTGGCTGAGGAGCCATCAGCAAGGTAAAAATCTCCTGCTGCCTGTGCAGGGTTGGATGGGATGAAGGCACGTTTGGCATCCAAAATCTATGCGTTGGATTTTGCTTGAGGTGTTAGCAGAGATGCTGCTTTGGGGTGTCCTGGAGATGCACTGGGATGGGTGCTTAGCTCTGCCCTGGCACTGTGGAGCCTCCTGCTTTGCTGCTGCTGGATCCTTGCCTTGAATTAAAAGCCATGAATAAGAAGCAAGCAGCACACCAGCCCGTGATGCTGGATGTGTAGCTGGTACCCTGTGCATGGCCAGTGCCAGGTTCAGCTCTTTTGCTAAAGCTGCTTCTCCCCTGCACCACCTGAGCACCCTAAAAGCATCTGTTCTCCCTACTCCCATGGCTGCTGCTGTTAGAGGAGTCTCCACAAAGATGCTGGGGGGGCTAAATTCATGCATAGCCCCTGGGTTTTGCTGGCTCTGAGGTGCTGGGCCAGGCTCCCAAGTGTGGCTGCCCAGAGCACATGCAAATCATAGAATCCCAGACTGGGCTGGGTTGGAAGGGACCCCAAAGATCACAGAGCTCCAACCCCCTGCCACAGGCAGGGCCACCAACCTCCAGGCCTGGAGCTACACAAGGTTGCCCAGGGCCCCATCCAACCTGGCCATGAACACCTCCAGGGATGGGGCAAATGAGGGATATGTTGCAATTAATGCAAAGGATTTACTGGGTCAGGCTCCCAGTGTCCTCCAAGCAGCAGGTCCTGTGTGACACTGGTCAGTGCTGCTGGCAGGATGCTCATCTTCAAGGGGAAGCAGGGAGCTTTCCCCATCAGGCTGGTGTGTGGCTTTTACAGCTCCATTGCTTTCCCAGGTTTCTCCTTCTCCCAACCACCCCTTTCTCCTTCCCAAATCCCTGTTGGAAAGACTCTTCCCTAGGAATCCCCTCTCTGAAAGGCACTTCAGCAAGTGAAGCTGGTGCCTGTGCATCTCCCCAGATGATTGGCCTTACACAGTGTGGTACAAAAGGCAGGGGAACGGTGGCAGAGGAATGGATTCAAGAACTGATCTGGGTTTTTTCCCCTCCCTTTGTGTCTCTTTGACAGGTTACTGCCAAGACTGCCTTCCTGTTTATCTTACCTCAGTATAACGTTAGCGTGCCTACAGCAGGTAAGGGCCACCACAGGCACCCCCAGGGAATGGGATACAGCTGGGACTTCAAATATGGGGGGAAAAACCATGGGTTTGGGGGGCTTGGAGCATGCTGATGGTGCCTGCCAGTCCTTGTGCTGCCAGGGCTGGGAAGAAATGCTTTTAGGAGGGGTTTAGAATCACAGAGTCATTAAGGTTGGAAAAGTCCTCCAAGGTGTCTAGTCCAACCATCCCCCTACCACTTCTATCACTCACAACCATGTCCCTGAGTACCTCATCCAACCTCTCCTTGAACACCCCAAGGGATGGTGACTCCACCACCTCCCTGGGCAGCCCCTTCCAATGCCCAACCGCTCTCTGGGAGAAGAAATGTCTCCTCATTTCTAACCTGAACCTCCCCTGGCACAACTTGCAGCCATTCCCTCTGCTCCTGTCGCTGGTTATCTGTGAGAAGAGGCTGAGCCCCAGCTCCCCACAGCCTCCTTCCAGGGAGCTGGAGAGAGCAAGAAGGTCTCCCCTGAGCCTCCTCTTCTCCAGACTGAACAGCCCCAGCTCCCTCAGCTGCTCCTCATCTGACTTCATGCCCCTTCCCCAGCCTGGTTGCCCTTCTCTGGACACACTCCAGGGCCTCGATGTCTTTCTTGGAGTGAGGGGCCCAAACCTGAACCCAGTATTCGAGGTGGGGCCTAGAGATACCGCTGTACCCCGTGTCTGCAGTGGTCAGGTCTCTTGGTATGCTCAGCTGTGTGAGGAGCCCCCTCCAAACCTGGTGAGGGAAGACCAAATAGCTTGCCCAGGGTAGCTCTGTGCCCCCCTGCTCCTCTGCCCAGGTGGCCAGGAAGGCCAATGGCATCCTGGCTTGTGTCAGAGCCAGCGTGGCCAGTAGGTCTGGGGAGGGGATTGTGCCCCTGGACTGGGCATTGGTGAGGTCACACCTCGAGTGCTGGGTCCAGTTCTGGGCTCCTCACCATAAGAAGGACATTGAGGTCCTGGAGTGAGTCCAGAGAAGGGCAACCAGGCTGGGGAAGGGGCTGGAGGGCAAATCCTCTGAGGAGCAGCTGAGGGAGCTGGGGGTGTTCAGCCTGGAGAAGAGGAGGCTGAGGGGAGACCTTCTCCCCACCTCCACTGCCCTGCCAGGAGGGTGCAGAGAGGTGGGCGATGGTCTCTTCAGCCAGGGGACAGGAGATGGGACAAGGGGCAATGGGCTCAAGCTGTGCCAGGGCAGGGTCAGCTCAGCTGGGAGGGAAAAGTTCTTCCCTGGCAGAGTTGTGGGGCTGTGGCACAGGCTGCCCAGGGAGGGGGCTGAGTCCCCACCCCTGGGTGTGTTTAACAGATGGGGAGATGAGGTACTTAGGGATATGGTTTAGCACAGGACAGGGATGGTTGGACTTGGTGATCTTAAAGGTCTTTTCCAACCTTGTGACTCTGTGATTCCTTGGCAGCAGCTGCACAGGTAGTTGCCATCTCACTTTATTTATTGAGGGTGGCACGAGGTGAGGCTGTGAGGATGCATGTGGTGCATCCCTCCTCCAGGCAACCTGCAGCCCTGATGCCCCCAGAGAGTAATTCAGGAAGGCTCCACGTGGCTTCAAGCCCGATGAAGCAGAAGACATGCCCCAGCTCCCGGCCAGGAGGCAGCCAGGGGCTCACTACCTGCTTGTATTTTGGCTGCCCCTCCCAGCTGAGAGCTCCTCTGAGGCTGGCAGCCATCGGGGCTCTGTCGTGGAGGCAGCAGGAGGTGGTTTGGGTAGCAAAACTGGGCTCAGGAGGAGCCAAACGCCCGGGGGCACCGAGCCTGGCTTGGTGGCAGAGAGCTGCAGCTAATTAGAAGCGTTTGAGTCATCATCCAAGGGAAGAGCAGGGGTGGGATTAGCCAAACTAGGCCGAGGCAGACAGGCAGAAGGGGAAAGGTCTGCCCTTAAAGAGCAGACTTTAATCTGGAAGCAGTGTGCCCTGTCCTAGGGAGCTGCTTTGGCAGGGGGTTGGGCTCGATGAGCTCTGGAGGCCCCTTCCAACCCCTGTGACTCTGTGAGTCTCTATGAGGCTATCAGCATAGGGCAGGAGCTCGCTGAGGCCATGGGGAGAGAGAGCTCGGTGCTGCAGGCGTGTCCAGAGGAAGGATTAGCACCTGCCTGAGATTTCCCAAGGCTGGTTCACATCCTTGGCAACAAGGATGCAGTTGCCTGCTGCTCAGAGCTCCCTCTCATCTCACACGGCTCCTGCCAGAGCAGCTTCTGTGCTGCCCTAGGGAGAAGGGGGGAGGTGAAGTGTTACTTTCATCATTTTATTTGCTTCAGTGTGGCAAGTCGTCTGCACTGGGGTTACCAGCTCTGTGATGCAGGGAGTGGTTTTACCTCTGGGTTCACACTGCACCCAGCTGAGGGACCCTAAGGACCAAGTGCTTTCGCATCACAGGATCACAGACTAGTCTGGGTTGGAAGGGACCCCAAGGATCAGACAGTTCCAACACCCCTGCCACAGGCAGGGCCACCGACCTCCAGGCCTGGAGCTACACAAGGTTGCCCAGGGCCCCAGCCAACCTGGCCTTGAACACCCCCAGGGATGGGGCACCCACCCACTCTCTGGGCAGCCTATTCCAGCCCCTCACCACTCTCTCTGGAAAGAACTTCCCCCCAATCTCTCCTCTCACCCTTCCCTCCTCCAGCTTCACTCCATCCCCCTTGTCCTGCCATTGTCGACCCTTTAACAAGCTGATTCCCTTCCTGTTCCTCTGCTCCCTTCAGGGACTGGAAGGCTGCAATGAGGTCCCCCCGCAGCCTTCTCTTCTCCAGGCTGACCCAGCCCAGCTCCCTCAGCCTCTCTCCGTAGGGCAGGTGCTCCAGCCCTCTGATCATCTCCATGGCTTCTCTGAGCCCTCTCCAACAGTCCCACATCTTCCTTGTGTTGGGCCCCAGCTCTGGACACAGGATTCCATCTGGGGCCTCCCAAGGGCAGAGCAGAGAGGGACAATCACCTCCCTTTTGGGTGTTTTCATAAGCCCTATTCAAACCTTATTCAGATGTCTGGGATGTTTGGGGTGCTGTTGGGTCTCCTGCTGCTCCAGAAGATAGCAGGGCCTCTCATGGGTCCTATCTCCCATCTGCCAGCCTCGTGATGCTGTCACATCTCTTAGTAGCCCAAGGCATCCTAGTAATGGCCCACACACACACTAAACCTTAAGCCCTTCCCTGGAAATCCTTTGGGTCAGGGGGCTTTGACTCATCGTTTGTTCTCTTCACAGATGGGGAACTGGTCCAGTATCACTATGGGCTGAAGGATCTGGTCACCATCCTCTTCTACATCTTCATTGCCATCATCCTGCATGCAGTGGTGCAGGAATACGCCCTGGACGTGAGTGTGGTTCTCAAGATGCCAAAATATCTCTGGTACCCTGGGTGGAGATGGTCCTGCTGCAATTTAATGCCAATCTGGGGTTTGGGGTGGTGATAAGGGGATGCTGCTTGGGTTGGGGAGGAGGAGAAGGATGAGGAGGGAGTAGTTGCAGACCCAGTTGCTCATGTTTTCTTGTTCCTTTTCTCTCCCTCTACATCTTCCCAGAAAATCAACAGGCGCCTCCACCTCTCCAAGGTGAAACACAGCAAGTTCAATGAATCAGGGCAGCTGGTTGCCTTCCACCTCACCTCCATGATCTGGTGCTTGTACGTCGTGGTGACGGTGAGGCACGAGGCTGCCTTTGGGTTCCCTGGGTGGGGTTTGGGGGTTCTGGAGAGCAAAACCCCAAAGGCAGGAACCTTGGGGTTCTGAAACCCCCAACAAAGACAGGAGCATTTCAGCAAATCTAGTTTCCAGGTGTGGTGGGTCTTTCCAGCTGTGGAGTGAGGCCACTTCCAGGACATCCTTCTCCTGTGCCTCCTTCTCCAAGGCACGAGCAAATGGGCTGCAAAGTATGTTCAGAGCTGGACCCCAGAAGTCCTGCCTGGTCCTGTCATCTCCATCCTGGAGATGAAGGACCTCCCTTCTTTCTCAGCTTTATTTTCCTGCTCATTTGAGTTCAGAGCCTCGGGGTTCTTGGGGGTGCCCTTTGCAGGGATGTGGGGTGAACAGGCCATTGGGGAGTGGAAGTGTTTCATTGTGGGGAGGAAGGGGGAGGGAAGAACAGGCAGCAGTGAGGAGATATAGCTGTTGGGGCAGTGGGAAGTGATGCCTGTGCTTTGGTCCTGGTGACCAGATGTTGGGGTCCAGCAGTGGTCCCCAGTGGTGCCAGGGATGGATGCTCAGGGGCACCTCCCTTTCCTGATGCTCATGGGGGTCCTGCCTGAGAGAACCACCACTCCCTCCAGGGCAGAATTTCTGGGGATCTGCTGGTAGTGCTCCTGCCCCATAGGACTGTGGGGAGGGAAGTTCTGGCAAAACAGCTGAGGTTGCTGATTTTGGGCTGCCCTCACCCAATGCTAGACCCATCCCTCACCAGCTCTGGGGATGTAGACTCCTGTATGAAGCCACATTGCCTTGACTCTCCCCCCAGAAGATGCCCTCTGTTTGCAGAGCAGGTCACCCTTTGTAGAATGATGGTGGATGACAGGTTGGCCATGAGCCAGCAGTGTGCCCTGGGGGACAAGAAGGCCAATGGGATCCTGGGGGGCATCAAGAGGAGTGTGGCCAGCGGCTCAAAGGAGGTGATCCTCCCCCTCTGCTCTGCCCTGGTCAGGCCCCACCTGGAGTATTGTGTCCAGTTCTGGGCTCCCTGGGATAAAAAAGCCAGGGATCTCCTGGAGAGAGTCCAGAGGAGGCTATGGAGATGATGAAGGGCCTGGAGCATCTCCCCTGTGAGGAAAGGCTGAGTGAGCTGGGACTGTTCAGCCTGGAGAGAAGAAGCCTGAGAGGGGATCTGATCAATGGGGATCAATAGCTGAAGGGTGGGACACAGGGGGACATGGGCAGCCTCTGCTCAGTGTCTGTGGGGACAGGACAAGGGGCAGTGGGCTCAAGTTGGAGCACAGGGAGTTCCCCCCAATGTGGGGAAGAACTTCTTCCCAGTGAGGGTGAGGGAGCCCTGGGACAGGCTGCCCAGGGGGTGTGGAGTCTCCATCTCTGGAGAGATTCCAGCCCTGTCTGGACGCCGCCCTGTGCGCCCTGTCCTAGGGACCCTGCTTTGGCAGGGGGTTGGACCCGATGATCTCTGGAGGTCCCTTCCAGCCCCTTATTTTGTGAATTTGGACCTCCACAGACTCCCCCAGCCAAAAAAAGGTCTTAGAGCAGGGTATGCACGGTGGTGACAAGTGGGTCCTGGGCAGGATGAATTTTCCATGCCAACACCTCTCTGCAGAGCCCTGTGGCAGGGGCGTGAAGCGAGAAGGGAGCCCCATCCCCTAATCTGTCCTGCCAGCGTCAGGTGAGGGCTGCAGGGCAGGGCAGGCTGGTGGGAATTAAACCACACATATTAAGTTATTCTGTAGGAGCTTTCAGTTCCCCTTTCCCTCCTAAAGTACTTCTTCTTGTTTAAATGACACTCAGGTTGGAAATGCTGGTGGGGAAGAAGCGCCCTCCTCCACCCCCAACCCTCCAGACCACGTGCATGGCTGCTCATGGCCCTGCCACCAGCATCCCACCCTCACACCTCCAGAGCATCCCTCTTGTGTTGCCCAAACCCCAAAGCATCCTATCCTGAACTTGGGGCCCTCAGCATGCCTGAGCAAGGAGCCTTGAACCCCCAAACACAGGGACCCCATAAAACTTGAGCGGGGTGCTGAAGACCTGGGAATGCATCTCAGCTTTGGGGAGCCAAGCCCTGGTTTTCATGGGGGAGACACGGGTTTTACTGCAGGCTGGAAGGTCTTAGGTGTCATCCCCTGTACTTGACATTGTCATGTCCCTGTACTGGGCACTGGTGAGGCTGCACATCGAGTGCTGGGTCCAGTTCTGGGCTCCTCACCACAAGAAGGACATGGAGGTCCTGGAGCGAGTCCAGAGAAGGGCAACCAGGCTGGGGAAGGGGCTGGAGGGCAAATCCTCTGAGGAGCAGCTGAGGGAGCTGGGGGTGTTGAGCCTGGAGAAGAGGAGGCTGAGAGGAGACCTTATCACCACCTACAACTACCTGAAGGGAGGTTATAGAGAGGTAGGTCATGGTCTCTTCAGCCAGGGGACAGGTGATAGGACAAGGGGCAATGGGCTCAAGCTGGGCCAGGGCAGGGTCAGATTGGACATTAGAAAAACAATTTTCACTGAAAGAGTTGTCAGGGCTGGAAGAGGCTGCCCAGGGAGGGGGCTGAGTCACCTTCCCTGGATGTGTTCAAAAAAAGGGCAGATGAGGTCCTTAGGGATATGGTTTAGTTTAGGATGAGAATGGTTGGACTTGATGATCTTCAAAGGTCTTTTCCAACCTTGTGATTCTGTGATCCCCAGCTCCTAGCTTGGCTGTAGCACTAGTCCTCCCCCATCACAACCATGTGCCACCCCTTTGTCTCTCTGAGGGCTTGTGTCTTTCTCTCTTTCAGGAAGGATACATAGCAAACCCCCGGAGTCTGTGGGAAAACTACCCGCACGTTTATCTGCCGTAAGCACTCGCAAGGGCATCTTGTTCTCTTGGGCTGACCACTTCCTTCCTCTCTGCAGTTTTTCCAGGCAGCTGGGGTGGTGACAGTGGAGTGGCCTTGTCATTGCACCCTGCTGCCAAGGATGCTGCAGCAAGATCCTGGGGAATGGGGGGGGGATATCTCCTTGGTGGCCCCAGCGAGGGTGTTGCTGGAGGGTTCCTCTGTGAGGAGAGCTCTCTGGGCTTGGTTACTCATCCTGGCTGCTTCTTGCCTGCAAGTCACCTTGGGCAAGTTGCTTTGCTGTTTGTTTGTCGTAGTAGAAATGAAGTGGGTGAAAGTCTTCCCTTGGGTTGTTTGTGAGAGGGGGGTTTGCTGAGAGCATGGAACCCACAGCACGAGCAGCTGGACTAACTCCAGGCACGGCTAGCTCTGCTCAGTGGACAGTTTCAGCCCAGAAGCCGTTTGCCTGGTGATGTGTAGCCTTACACCCTTCCTGAAGCATGGGTCCTTGGGGTCCTGCCATGCCCCAGGCTGGCTCACACAGCTCACCCCTGCCTTTCAGGTTCCAGGTGAAGTTCTTCTACCTGTGCCAGCTGGCATACTGGCTGCACGCCCTGCCAGAACTCTACTTCCAAAAAGTTCGCAAGGTGAGAGCCAGGGGGACACTCCCTGGGGATGCTTGAGGGGGTTTGCCCACTGGCTTTGGGAAGGGTGAGCTTTGGGAGTGGGGCAGGTGAAGAGGGGAGAGGGGTTTAACGTGGCTTCCTTGCCCCTTGCCAGGAGGAGATCCCCCGCCAGCTGCGGTGCATCGCTCTCTACCTGGCGCACATCGCCGGCGCGTACCTCCTCAAGTGAGTCGGCAGCAGGGCTGGGGAGGGGGGCTTAAAGACAGTAAAGGCGAGTGTTTAGAGGGCAGGTGGTGCTGAAGGTGACCTCCTGACTGCACGCTGTCAGTGGGTCTTCACAGACCCACAGCGCAGGAGAGCTTGTATCCTTCCTCTGAGCCTGCGTGCAGAGCGGCACCGCCGGCAGTTGGGGGTTTTGAGTTGGATCTGTCCCACCTCTACCACTGGTTTGGGCTCCTTTGGTGGTTTTGGGGACAGGGATTTCCCCCATGGCAGTCCTGCTGCCTGCACGGCTGCAGGAAGGTCTGACTTCGGGCTGGTGCCACAGCTCAGGGTGGCAGGGGAGATGTATAGCTGGATATCAAGGACTGAGGTTGACCAGCCCAGTGATGCTCTTTTCCCTCCCCACCCCTTCCCTTCTCAGCATTGGTGAGGCCACACCTCAAGTGCTGTGTCCAGTTCTGGGCTCCTCACCATCAGAAGGACATCAAGGTCCTGGAGTGAGTCCAGAGAAGGGCAGCCAGGCTTGGGAAGGGGCTGGAGGGCAAATCCTCTGAGGAGCAGCTGAGGGAGCTGGGGGTGTTGAGCCTGGAGAAGAGGAGGCTGAGGGGAGACCTTCTCCCCACCTCCACTGCCCTGCCAGGAGGGTGCAGAGAGGTGGGTGATGGTCTCTTCAGCCAGGGGACAGGAGATGGGACAAGGGGCAATGGGCTCAAGCTGTGCCAGGGCAGGGTCAGCTCAGATTGGAGGGCAAAGTTCTTCCCTGGCAGAGTTGTGGGGCTGTGGCACAGGCTGCCCAGGGAGGGGGCTGAGTCCCCACCCCTGGGTGTGTTTAACAGGTGGGTAGATGAGGTACTTAGGGATATGGTTTAGCTTAGGACAGGGACGGTTGGACTTGATGATTCTCAAAGGTCTTTTCCACCCTTGTGACTCTGTGATTCTCTCCTCCCTCCTAGCCTAACCCGCTTGGGGCTGATCCTCTTGCTGTTGCAGTACTTGGCTGAATTCTTCTTCCACATGGCCCGGCTGGTCTGCTTCACAGATGAGAACAACGAGAAGCTGTAAGCAGGCGAGCTGGATGCAGCTTCCCTCCTCCAGTGCCCAGGAGAGCCTTCAGTGTGATGGGGCATGCTGGGCTTGCCATCACCTTCCACCTCAGTGCTGGAAGCTGCTCCTGCTGACCCCTCTGCTTGTCCTTGCCAGGTTTAACGTCTGGGCTGTGGTGTTTGTGGTCACCAGGCTCTTCACCCTCACCTTGTACATCCTGGTCATTGGTTTTGGGCTGCCACGGGTGGAGAACCAGGCCCTGGACCCTGAGAGAGGGAACTTCTTCAGCTTTCTCTTCAACAACATCCTCTTCAGGTAGGAACACCCCCTGCTGTATCCTGCTGCCTTTTCCTCTTCCAACCCATCCTTTCACACGAAGACATGAACTGTGGAAACCTCTCCCATACTTTCCTTGGTTGTGTTATCCCAGGGTGGGGTTTTGCTGAGTTTAGAAAGGCCAATGGGGATCTGATCCTGATTCCCTTCAGGGAAGGTCCTAGTGAGCTGGGAGGGTGTGGAGGGAGTGAGGAGGGGTTACAGGCCTCCAGCAAATAACTTGTTCATTGAGGGAAGTTACAGAGCATGAGCCTGTCTTAGGGAAAGGCTTGGAGTCTTTTCCCTTCGGATCCTGGAACAGGTGCTGACAGGGATGTGGGTGATGACATCTTTTGCTGCCTGTTGATGTGGGGAGCAGGAGATGGAATGAGGTCCCCGTGCCTTGCAGTTCATCCATCAAGACTGGGAGCTGCTGTATGTTCAGTTCCAGAAGCTGCTGGGACAGGTGCCTGCCTTTTCACAAGCTTTTTGAAGCCATGGACTGCTGGCATGCCTGGGGATTTGTGGACTTTGTTAGCTCCCTTCCAGCCATGTCCACTTTCCAGTTGTTCAGAGCAGCTGGGGACGACTTGACCGTTACCTTGATGTGATAGAGAGCAGCCCTGTGGAAAAGGGCTTGGAGCTGGAAATGAGCCACCAATGTGCATCTGCAGCCCACAAGGCCAACACCATCCTGGGCTGCATCACAAGGAGTGTGGGCAGCAGATGGAGAGAGGGGATTCTGCCCCTCTGCTCTGCTCTGCTCTGGGGAGACCTCACCTGCAGTGCTGGGTCCAGCTCTGGAGCCCTC
The DNA here is from genome assembly GCA_020800305.1 of Porphyrio hochstetteri. Lineage (NCBI taxonomy): Eukaryota > Metazoa > Chordata > Aves > Gruiformes > Rallidae > Porphyrio > Porphyrio hochstetteri. The sequence continues at coordinate 122,870,852 of CM036907.1, read as the reverse complement.
AGCACAAGAAGGACATGGACCTGTTGGAGTGTGTCCAGAGGAGGCCACAAAAATGATCACAGGGCTGGAGCAGCTCTGCTGTGAAGCCAGACTGGGAGAGCTGAGCTTGATCAGGCTCAGGGGAGACCTCCAAGCCCCTTCCAGACCCTGAAGGGACCTACAGGAAAGCTGGGAAGGGCTGTTTGTAAGGGCACGGAGCAATAGGATGAGGGGCAGTGGTTTAAACTAGAACAGGGCAGGTTTAGATGAGACATTAGGAAAAAGTTCTTCACTCTGAGGGTGGTGAGACACTGGCCCAGGTTGCCCAGAGAGGTGGTGGAGGCCCCATCCCTGGAGACATTCAAGGTCAGGCTTTATGGGGCTCTGAGTGACCTGATCTAGTGAAGATGTCCCTGCTCACTGCAGGGGTGGGACTAGATGGCCTTTAAAGGTCCCTTCCAACCTGACACATCCAGTGCTTCTATGCTGACTGTGGTTTGGGCAGCGATGGTTGAGATGATCCTGGTCATCCATTCCTCCTAAAGTCTTAGGAGTCAGCAGTGCCCCGAGCATCTGAGAGCTTCCTAGTGAGGAGGGAGAGGGAAGTGGCTTCCCAGAGCTCAGGGATGGCAGAGAGTAGAGATGGTGGCTGGAGGGACAGCGTTTGCCTCGGTGCAGCCACCCAGGGGGACCTCGGCCACCGGTCTCGGCGTGGGTGGATGGCTGGGCTGGCGGTGGCCTCGCTCGTCTGTTCTCAGCCTGCCTCTTCTCCGCCCCTACCAGAATGAGTGTGCTGCTGTTGGTGTGCCTCTTCCAGGCCTCGGTGATGTGGCGCTTCATCCACTTCCAGCTGCGGCGCTGGCGGGAGTACTGGAACGAGCAGAGCAGCCGGAAGCGGGCGGCCGCCGGCCCCAGGCAGCAGGCCAAGCCGCTCAAGAGGGACTCGGGTGAGTGCTGGGACCGGTGTGCTGGGGGGTGGCACTGTGGGGGACCTCAGTCCTGTGGGGCAGCATCCCTACGGGCAGCGCTACAGGCTTGGGGGAGACTGGCTGGAGAGCTGGCAGGCAGAGAAGGACCTGGGGGTTTTGGGTGACTGCAGGCTGAATATGAGTCAGCAGTGTGCCCAGGCGGCCAAGAAGGCCAATGGCATCTTGGCTTGTATCAAAAACAGTGTGGCCAGTAGGTCTGGGGAGGGGATTGTGCCCCTGTACTGGGCATTGGTGAGGCTGCACCTCGAGTGCTGGGTCCAGTTCTGGGCTCCTCACCATAAGAAGGACATGGAGGTCCTGGAGCGAGTCCAGAGAAGGGCAACCAGGCTGGGGAAGGGGCTGGAGGGCAAATCCTCTGAGGAGCAGCTGAGGGAGCTGGGGGTGTTGAGCCTGGAGAAGAGGAGGCTGAGGGGAGACCTTCTCCCCACCTCCACTGCCCTGCCAGGAGGGTGCAGAGAGGTGGGCGATGGTCTCTTCAGCCAGGGGACAGGAGATGGGACAAGGGGCAATGGGCTCAAGCTGTGCCAGGGCAGGGTCAGCTCAGCTGGGAGGGCAAAGTTCTTCCCTGGCAGAGTTGTGGGGCTGTGGCACAGGCTGCCCAGGGAGGGGGCTGAGTCCCCACCCCTGGGTGTGTTTAACAGATGGGAAGATGAGGTATAGAATCATAGAATCATAGAATGGTATGAGTTGGAAGGGACCCCAAGGATCACAGAGCTCCAACCCTCCTGCCACAGGCAGGGTACTTAGGGATATGGTTTAGCATAGGATGGGAACAGTCGGACTCCATGATCTTAAAGGTCTTTTCCAACCTTGTGATTCTATGATTCTGTTGTCCCCTGCACAAGTGGGATCACTGCACAAGTGATGCTGCTGCAGTGCCTCCTGCTTGGTGCTGAGCCCAGATGGTCCCAGCAGGGTCATGCCATTGTTGAGGGGCCTTTCCCCGTGGTTCTGAGCCAGCCCGAAGAGCATCAGGGACAAAGTTTTCCCTCTCCATCTCCAGGTTACCACGAAAACGGGGTGGTGAAGGCAGAGAACGGCACCTCACCACGAACCAAGAAGCTGAAATCTCCATAAGAGGCAGAGGCTTGTCTCCTGGGGAGGAGGGCGAGATACCGGGACTCAGCAGCAGCCCCTCCTGGTCCTCAGCCAGCGTCGCCTTCAACAGCTTGGAAACCAGTTATCTTCCCAAGGTGTCTCTCACTCCTCCCTTTCCTGTCTTGCTCTCTTGAACCATTTGCAATAAAACCAAAAAAAGGTCCTTTTTTTCCCCCTGGTCCCTTCCCCTCAGACCAGGAACCTTTTCCAGCCCTCCCAGTTTTGCTTTCCTCAGTTTCACCATAAACCAGCGTGCAATTTCCCCCCCCTTTTCTCTATTTTAGTGTTTGGATCCTTTGGATTATTGTTACAAATGCATTGTTGGTGGTTCCAAACCATCCTTCTTCTTTCCTTCTACAGCATGTTCCTCCCCTCTCTTCATGGTGCTTCCCTGAGCCCCTGGGACAGGGCTGTGGCAGCTTGAAGGCACCACGTGTGTGTTAATGGGAACAGGCTTCTGGGGCTCTGTGACCCCCCAGGCTCTCAAGGGGGGTGCTCTGGGGTTAGGGGTGCCTCTCCTGGGGCATGTCTGCTCAGTGCTTGGCAGGTGCCACAGGATGGTGATGCTGCAGATAGAGGCCAGGGTGTGAGGGAGGAACCTCAACCATGTGTTGTCTCATGGTGGACCTCTGGTTAAGCAGGGTTTGGTTCTTTTTGACCTCTGGTTTTGAGCTAATTTTGGAGAGCTGGGCAGCAGAGAAGGGAGAGAATTTCCATCTTCATGTAGAAGGTCCAACCTTCTAGGCTTTGCTTACCCCCAGCTCTTCTGGTACAGCTGGGTCCCTCATGGCTGCAGGAGTTGACCTGCCCCATACTTGATCTGGACCTCACAGGCTCTGCTCCAGGCTCTGCAGCCCATAGTGCTTTGTCATGTGGCAGCAGCATCCTCAGGTCCATGTGAAACCTCGAGTCCTGCTTTGCCATGAGCACTGGCCTGGCTCCTGTCAGCCCAGACCCTTTGCCAGCTTGCATATGCCTCATGGACCTGGTGTTCCTATGCCTCATGACCCATGTCCAGATGACAAACTGGCTGCTGCAGAGGGGTTTTATGCCTCAACAGGACTGTACCCCTCACGCTGTCACCTTACCCTTCCTCATCCCTTCCATACCAGTCCAGCCATGCCACCACCAGCTGCCAGCTTCACTCTTTGTTTCCAAAGGATACAGACCTTGTATCCACCCAAGGTGCTATCAAACATAGGGTTTCTTCCCAAAAAAACCCCCCCAAACCCCCAGCCCCTTCATCCCTTTCCGAGCTGTGAACGAGGTGCCAGGGAAGGGGAAGGAAGCTGGGGCTGGGAGGAGCAGCCTGTGCATTAGGAAAGGCAGGAAGACTCGGGCAGGTGGGAGTTATCTCAAATCTACCTCAGAGGCCATCCATTGCTGCAGACCACTTTTCCCTCTTGTTCCCATAACGTGCTGGCAGGAGGTGATGTGGGAACCCCAAATTCCCACCCCAGCTCAGCCCCCCTGCTGCCTCTTTGCTGAGGAGCAGCATCTCCCTGCTTGGGGTTTCGTGGGTCAGTGCCAGCTCACTGAGCTGGTTTGGGGGTGCCACACACCAGGCTAGATCTGGTAGGTGTGTAGGGGACGGGGCACCTCTCACCCCACAGCTCTCTGGGGCAGTTTCCATGGCTGGACTTCGCTGTTGGTGCCGCTTGTGCAGCGAAGCTGGCTGTAGCTTCTCCTTCTCGTGAGAAGAAGGGGGGCACTGGGGTTGTGGGGAGCTGGGGGATGCTCTCAATGCTCAAGGTGGGACTGAGGTGTGGGGTCCTTCCTTAGTGTGCCCCTTGGGACAGCCCTTGGGGCAGCTGAACTCTTGTCTCTCTCTGGGTGCCGTTCTCACATGAGGCTGGTGCAGTCATCCTTGGCATCATCTGTGTTTTGGGGTCACAGTTTTTCTCCTCCTTCTGTGTCTTCTCTCCCTTCCTCCTCCTCTTCCTCTCCTTGTTGAGCCCCAGCTGAGGCTGGGTGCTGGAGGGAGAAAACATGCAGGGATGCCAGGACAGTTGGTCAAATTCCACTTGTTCCCCCCATCCCTGTGACCTGTTGAGCATCAAATGAGAGGTACCCACAGGAGAGGGATCCCCCCACTCCCCTTTTCTGGGGAAACTGAGGAAGGTGACGTTGGAGCAGACCCCTTGTTCCTCCTCACCCTTGCATCTTGGCTCAGGGGCAGCGACAGCTCCCACAGTGCAACATGATGGGGGGTGGTGGGAAGAGCTTTGTGTTAAGGGAAGGGGTGGAGGGGGGCTGGTGTGAGAGCTTTTTCTTTCCCCCTTTCTCCTGCCTCTTCCCATCCCCAGCCATCCACTGCCTTCCCACAGCAGCATCTCTCCAGAGCCTCTGCTCATCCTCTCCACCCAGCCGGTGCCTCCCAGGAGCTGAGCTCTTCGCTCTGTTACCAGGTGACATGTACAGTCCTTTGTCCCCCCAACCTCCTTAAAACAAACCCAAAACCCACCCCCAGCTGCTGAATGACTCCTCCTCCTGCCTGCTCTGCTTCAGGCAAAGCTTTTCCACTTGCACAATCCTACATCTTCATCAAGCAGCTTAATTAGGCTCCATATCCCAAGTGCCTGTGTAGCCTCTCCTATGCTTGATCCATGTACCACAGCAGGAGCTGAATGCCCCCCACCCCATCCCCACCCCCCTCTTTACAACATACATACAGCAGAAGCTCTGTTTGTACGTGGGGTTTGTTTTCCCTTTGATAGAGTAAAAGGGACAGTTTGTTTTGGGAGCATTTCCATGTGTTTTGGGTTTTTTTAACCTATAGATGATGGGGGGGTTGGGGTGTGGGGTTTTGTTTTGCTCTCCCCTATATTTAGTCCTCCGAAATCCCCATCCCACACCCAAACGTGGCAGGACCCCTGGGTGTTTTGTTTCTGGGGGGTTGTTTTGGTTTGGTTTGGGTGGGTTTTTTTGTGCTGCAAGGCAACATGCACTGTCACCCCCAAGGTCTGTGATCCACCCTCCAGCAGAGGGGCTGCTTCTGCCTCTATCTTAGCATGAGCACCATCCCCCAGCTGCAAGCCCACGGTGACCACTTCTACGTCCGTGTCATTTCTCAGCAGACCAAGCTGCCTTCTCATCCCAAAGAGCTTTTCCCCTTCCCAAACAGGGCGTTTTCATGGTGAGTCCTCAGTGGTTGGTCTTCTCCTTGGCCACTCTGCCTACAAAGATGCCGTGAGGCCACTTCCTTTGAGCAGATGCTTTTCTGGTGTCCCATCTTACCCAGCCACGTGTCTTCCACAAAAAAAGAAGACCCCAAACAACAGGAGCTCTTGCCTATCTGTGTGGAAAGCATGAAGAGATGGTGCTGAACCATCTTTATTTTCAGCATAAGGCTATCACTCTCTTGGCTTGAGATGGCTTTTGTAGTCTGTGTCCAGCCTGAGGTGGTCAGGGATGGAGTAGTCAGTTTTGGTGTGAAGAAACAAGGTGTTTTCCTGCCCTAGACTGGCTGTGAAATAACAGCAGGTAGTTCTCTCTTTCGTTTTGGGTAGTTGGCTTGGGAAGAGGAAGAGCAGATGTAGCATTTCACGTGGAATTTTTGAGTGACTCCTGTGACCGGGGCATTACGGTTGTGTTAGTGTTGGTGGTGGTGGTGTTGCTGTTGTTTAGGATTCTTCTTACTCATCATGTTTGGGTTAGTAGTAAAGAAGACAAGTTCTGATTCCCCTGTAGGTCCTGTTGCCCTCATATGAAAAATAGAATTTTGGAAGGCTTCCTGGCTGGAGGGAAGGATGACTGCTCTTGGATACCTTCCCCTTGCCTCCAAGTGGCTCCTGAAGCTTGTAGATGCTCTGCCTTTACTCCAGTAAAGTGTGGGGGGGTTTCCAGCAGACTCCATCTCTTCCCTTAGATCAAGTCTTGGTTAGATGGACCCCCCACCACGTGAGTCAGCAGTAGGTGGAGACGATGGGGTTTGATTTCCAACCTTCTGGTGAACTTCACGAGCGTGTAGTAGATGGTTTGGCAGGCTTCATACTCAAACTGTGACATCTGTTACTCCCCCTCAGGGCTTGGGGGGGTGGGTTTGGCAGTGAGGGGAAGGGTGGATGTTGTAAAAAGCCAGGAAGACACAAGAAGCTTTTTCTTTGGATACGTTGAACTCGAGGGACCAAACTTCAGCAAAGGAACTCGAGGGAAAACTCTGTTCTTCCACATTGATGCTTTAGTGCAGATGTCCTAATTCTGGAGGGGGTGTGGGGAAGGGACAGTCTCTGATTATTTTAACCCCATTTGTTTCATTCTTCCCATCACCTGAAGTTTTGGGTTTTGTACGGATTTTGTTTGTTGTCATTTGTTGTTCAGTGACTTTTGTGATGAACTCAACAAGAGTATTTTTCTGAAATAAATAATAAATAAAAGGCATAGATTCCTCCACTGCTGCTGTCCACAGGTGCCTTTGTCGCTCTGCTAAGCTGTAGGTGCTTCCAAAGCTGATGATGGGATTGAGTGCACCCTCAGCAAGGGTGCTGATGACACCAAGCTGAGTGGTGTGGTCGACACCCTAGAAGGAAAGGAAGCCATCCAGAGGGATCTTGACAGGCTGGAGAGATGGGCCCGGGTGAACCTAAGACAGAGCCAAGTGTCAGGTGTTGCACTTGGGCCAGAAGAATCCCAGACATAGATACAGACTGGGAGAAGAGCTTCTTGAGAGTAGCCCTGCTGAGAAGGACTTGGGGATTCTGGTGGATGAGAAACTTAACATGAGCCAGCAGTGTGCTCTTGCAGCTCACAAGGCCAATGGGATCCTGGGCTCCATCAGCAGAGGGGTGGCCAGCAGGGACAGGGAGGGGATTGTCCCTCTCTGCTCTGCCCTCCTGAGGCCCCAGCTGGAGTCCTGTGTCCAGAGCTGGGCCCCAACACAAGAAAGATGTGGGACTGTTGGAGAGGGGTCAGAGGAGCCATGGAGATGATCAGAGGGCTGGAGCAGCTCCCCTGAGGAGAGAGGCTGAGGGAGCTGGGCTGGCTCAGCCTGGAGAAGAGAAGGCTGTGGGGGGACCTCATTGCAGCCTTCCCATCCCTGAAGGGAGCAGAGGAACAGGAGGGGAATCGGCTTGTTCAAAGGGCAGAGACTGGCAGGACAAGGGGGCTGGAGTGAAGCTGGAGGAGGAAAGGGTTAGAGGAGAGATGGGGGGGAAGTTCTTTCCAGAGAGAGTGGTGAGGGGCTGAAAGGGGCTGCCCAGAGAGGGGGTGGGTGCCCCATCCCTGGGGGTGTTCAAGGCCAGGTTGGCTGGGGCCCTGGGCAACCTTGTGTATGAGCTTTGGTTTCCAACTTTCCCAACAGAGAAAAGTTTCCAACTTTTTTCTGCAGCCTGCAGCTCCAGTAATTTCCTCTGTAAGCTCTTGGTCTCTAGAAAAGCTGATCAAGGTGGCCTTGAGGAGTAGACATTGTCAGCTGCTGCACGGAGATGATCTCACGCAGTGCCTCAAAACTCTGAGGAGAACCAGAGGGAGCTGTGGCAATACCTGGTTGGAGTGAGCAGCAGCACGAAATGGGCCAGACAGGGAGAGGGGTGACCTTTCCAAACAAGGGGAGGCGGGAGCGGACTGTCATGTGGAAAAGTGGGAATCCACAGCGCAAAAGCTGATTTCCATCAGTGTTTTGTTCCAAAGGGCTGTTCCCTGCTCTGTGTGTGTGTGATAGCTGCCTTTCCTGCAACTCAATGGCAATAGCTGGCACCTGTCGTGTGGGGTGAGAAAGTCCCTGCCACCTCCATGGAGAGATGAGCGATGTGTGGAGCACCATTCTCCTGGAGAGAGTCCAGAGGAGGCTACAGAGATGATTAAAGGAGTGGAGCATCTCCCCTGTGAGGAAAGGCTGAGTGAGCTGGGGCTGTTCAGCCTGGAGAGAAGAAGCCTGAGAGGGGATCTGATCAATGGTTATCAATAGCTGAAGGGTGGGACACAGGGGGACATGGGCAGCCTCTTCTCAGTGTCTGTGGGGACAGGACAAGGAGCGATGGCCTCAAGTTGGAGCACAGGGAGTTCCCCCCCAATCTGGGGAAGAACTTCTCCCCGGTGAGGGTGAGGGAGCCCTGGGACAGGCTGCCCAGGGGGTGTGGAGTCTCCTTCTCTGGAGAGATTCCAGCCCTGTCTGGACGCTGCCCTGTGCGCCCTGTCCTAGGGACCCTGCTTTGGCAGGGGGTTGGACCTGATGATCCCTGGAGGTCCCTTGCAACTCCTACAGTTCCATGACTCTCTTGCTGTGCCAATTGCTACTTTTCCCTTTTCATGGCACCTCTCTGGTGACAGGTTGCATTAGGTTTACCTAGTATCTCGGTCCAGAAACCAATCTCCCAACATTTTGTATAGAAATGGCAAAGCTGCTGTCAGCAGACGGGTGCACAGACCCCTGCCACCTCCATGGCCACATGAGAGCTAAACTCACCGCTCCACTTCAAGTAAAGGAAGGAATCCTTCCCAGGGAGGGGTGAGGCCCTGGCACAGGGTGCCCAGAGAAGCTGGGACTGCCCCTGGATCCCTGGCAGGGTTCAAGGCCAGGTTGGAAGGGGCTTTGGGCACCCTGGGCTGGTGGTGGGTGTCCCTGCCCATGGCAGGGGGTGGGACTAGATGGGCTTTAAAGTCCCTCCCAGCCCAAACCAGTTTGGGGTTCTTTTCTACAACTGTAAACCCAGAACCACCATTTTGTAGGGTTTTTATCCTCCCCCTCACTTCAATCCTTAGCTATTCCAGCCAGGAGGTACTTTTTTATTTAAAACAGATTCATTAACACTTTTATAGCAGCCATGCATGACTTGCCTACATTCAGACTGGCCAACATGAGTTTATTGTGGTCCATGGCAGTTACATCTTCTTGCAAGGCTGGTAACAAGTGAAACTGGCAGTCTCTGCTGCTTGGAGGAGAAAGGTTCCCTTTGACTCTGTGACAGAAGCCTGGAGTGGTTCTTGCTCCAGGTTTTTGACAGCTTTAGCTCCAGCAAGCCTTGGTGTACAGTATTAAAGAGCTCAACGGGAGAACCTGGCTTTGGCTCTCTGAGGATGTTCTTCATTTGACTGTTGTTCCCATATCCAGCAGTTATGAGGTTGAGTTGAGGGGGCAGCCAAAAGGGCAGGGAGAGGTTTGGAAGGGTGAGGTTGACAGTAGTTGGATAGAAATCTGAGGGAGAGTGAAGACTAGAGACTCCTTGGTGAGACACAATGTCTTAAAGTCAAGCCAACTAACAAGTTTATTGCTGGTCTTGTGCTCCAGCCACGATCACGAGGGGAAGGCTCTAAGGAAGTCACGGTAGTTTATCTTGTCTTCTCCACAAGAACACAGGTGGATCAGCTGGGGAAAAAGAAACAAAACAACAAACAATCAACATAATGAGCTGTAAGAAGCTGCAAACCTCCTTTTTTTAGAAGAAAGTGCCCAGAGAGAGAATCATAGACCTGTAGGGGTTGGAAGGGACCTTCAGAGATCATCGAGTCCAACCCCCAAGCAGAAGATCTGTGATGGAGCAGATTTTATTCCCCTGTGCAGAAGAACCTACCACCTTAGTAGTCCTGAATATGTCCTTGAGTGCCTGCAGATGATGCTAATCTATGCAAGGAGAAGAGTTGAAGTGTTTGAGTTTAATCCCAACTGCCTTCTCAGTATCACCACAGTAGCAACAGAGCCCCAAGAAATGAAGTATGACCACAGCCTGACACAGGCCACAGCAAACCTTTCAGAACCCCCCCCCAGAAATCCCTGCCAAAAGCAGGATGGGGACAGCATATCTGAGCAGCTGCTGTCTGCTGGTGTTGCTTTAAGTGTGCACCCTGCATCGTGTCACGGAGCTACAGCCTCTGTGTGCTTAAGGGGAAGAAAGAGGACTTTTGTTTCTTTAACTGCATAACTAATCTCATTCTGACACCCAGGGAGATGGAAAAGGTCTAATATAACAGTTTCTCCAAAGGATTCTTCTTCCCCTTGTCTCCTGGAGACAGATTTAGGAGGGTTGCTCTTGTGTGACTGACAGCTGTGCTCCTCTCCCATCCAGGCAGCAGTTAACTATCTGCCCATGTTTAATTTCAAGGGTGAAGAGGGATGCCTTTAGTGTGCAGGTCCTAGATGGGGGGTTAGCATCAATCATCACAGGTTCTCCACGTGCTCTTGGGCATGTCACTCCATCCCCTGTTCTCAGAGTGGAAGGACTGACACCCCATCAGGGCAGAGTGGTCTCTGCTGAGCGCTGGGTGCTGGTCAGAGGCTCTAGTTGGGTGCACATCCAGGCATTAATATGCACCCAGCACCTTTCTAACCATGGCTGGGACACATGGTTGGCTGGTTTAGAAAATGGGTTTGGGTTTTTTTAGCAAGGGAAATACTCCCTCTGGTTTCTAGATTTCTCTAAACCCTGAGGCTACCTTTATTGGGCACTAAATCTACTGCATTTCACATTATGCTGAGGAAGCATCTTTGTGAGTCATATTCCTGAACGGATCCTCCATCCCCACTGCATGAGTTTTTCTCTTCAGTTCCCCTCACAGCTCTCCTCTGCTCTGCAGACTGTGATCTCTACATGCTGTTGGTCAGAGTGCCCAGCAAGCCTATGTTTTGATTGTGTTAATTAAGTGGTTTTGATTCAAATTATTTTTTTTTCTCTTTTGGTACAAAGTTGGCCTCTCAAAGCTTCAATTCCATTGCTGTTTGTTAAACCCAGAATGTGTCTAAGCTTTCCTAAGGCTCATTCCCTGAGCACCTCAGTGTCTTCTCTACTCAAGCCCAAGAGAGGTTCACAGATTCACCAAATTGCAGGGGTTGGAAGGGACCTCCAGAGATCATCAGGTCCAACCCCCTGCCAAAGCAGGGTCCCTAGGACAGGGTGCACAGGGAGGTGTCCAGACCGAGCTGGAATCTCTCCAGAGAAGGAGACTCCACACCCCCTGGGCAGCCTGTCCCAGGGCTCCCTCACCCTCACCAGGGAGAAGTTCTTCCCCACATTGGTGCAGAACTCCCTGTGCTCCAAGTTGAGGCCATCACCCCTTGTCCTGTCTCCACAGACACTGAGAAGAGGCTGCCCATGTCCCCCTGGGTCCCACCCTTCAGATATTGATAACCATTGATCAGATCCCCTCTCAGGCTTCTTTTCTCAATGCTGAACAGCCCCAGCTCACTCAGCCTTTCCTCACAGGGGAGATGCTCCAGGCCTTTCATCATCTTTGTACCCCTCTGCTGGACTCTCTCCAGGAGATCCCTGGCTTTTATGTACTGAGATTAAGTCATGACAGATACTCCATGGCTCTGCAGCAGCCTATGCCTGATCACTGCCATGATATGCCACCTCTTCTGCTCATCTCTGAGACCTGAGATCACATAATCACAGAATTCTAAGGGTTGGAAGGGACCTCAAGAGATCATCAGGTCCAACCCCAAAGATGAAACAGGGCAGCCAAACACGAGGCTGCTCAATTAGGGGCCAACCTGGCTAACATTTCTGCCCTTTACTTAGAGGACAGCAATCATTATCTCTTTCTTTAAGACACAGGGTCATTCCAACAGCTTCTGAATTTGGGCTCCCTTGTGCTTTTCTAGAAGCTGTTCCCCTCTGTAGAGTAGAGCAGCTTGTGTTGGCACCTGGAGAGGGTTGGTTTGTCAACGAGCTACAGGAGAGGAATCCAAAATGCCCAGCACCCCTTCTTTCTGACCTTGTTAAGAAGAGTGGTGTTGGTTGGCACATTCAACCTGTTGCAAAGGTCTAAAAATGTTTCTCTGTTGAGGGTGCCTGAGCCATCCTTGTCACACTGAAGAAATGCCTCCTCAATGTTCTTGTTGTTCAAGTACTCACGGAGCTTCAGCTCTTCCTGGACCTGCACAATTAATTCATCCAGCTCCTGCCTGCTGCTCCCAAGCATGGGGAAGTCACTGTAGAGGGAAAGAAGGATGGGGCTTGATGTAAAAGCTACTTTCTGGCAGCTTGAACATGATGCTTGCGTGCATGGCTGCACACCATGGCTGGCCAGACTGTATTTCTGAATATACACCAGGCTTGGAGATGAAGCTTGGTCTTGATCTTGGAGCATTAGATAAACTATTTTCTCTTTGGGGGATATTTTCCTGGTGCACCTTCTGTCTGCAAGTGCTCTGGGACAAGGAGTGTTTCCTTGTGTGCTCCCTATGGTCTGGGGAACTGTACCCAACTCTAGTTTCAACCAGTGTCCCTGAACTACAACAATACTGAGTGACTCCAAAGCGTGTTGTGAAGTAATAGGGGTTGTTACTGGGTCACCAGACAGCTAAAAAAGAGGATGTGGTCTCAGCTTTGATGGGCTGAGCAGCACAGCCAGAGCAAATGAGAAAAAAACACAGAAGGACTCCACCAACACCCCAAGGAGCCTTCAACTATCTGGTGGCTCATGCAGACACCGGTAGTGGCATCTGCTACAGCTCACAGAATCACAGATTCACAGATCATCAAGTCCAACCATCCCTGTCCTAAGCTAAACCATATCCCTAAGTACCTCATCTACCCATCTGTTAAACACCCCCAGGGGTGGGGACTCAGCCCCCTCCCTGGGCAGCCTGTGCCACAGCCCCACAGCTCTGCCAGGGAAGAACTTTGCCCTCCCAGCTGAGCTGACCCTGCCCTGGCACAGCTTGAGCCCATTGCCCCTTGTCCCATCTCCTGTCCCCTGGCTGAAGAGACCATCGCCCACCTCTCTGCACCCTCCTGGCAGGGCAGGGGAGGTGGGGAGAAGGTCTCCCCTCAGCCTCCTCTTCTCCAGGCTGAACACCCCCAGCTCCCTCAGCTGCTCCTCAGAGGATTTGCCCTCCAGCCCCTTCCCCAGCCTGGTTGCCCTTCTCTGGACTCACTCCAGGACCTCCATGTCCTTCTTATGGTGAGGAGCCCAGAACTGGACCCAGCACTTGAGGTGTGGCTTCACCAGTGCCCAGTACAGGGGCATTCTGTACTGGTGTATTTTGGGAAAATATGACCATGCCCTTTGAGCTGAAATATCTCTGCTGCTGAGCCAGAGCCATCCCACAGGGTTTTTGGGTCAGCAGCACCTGTGACATAATACTGCACACACCTGACCCTGTGTCCAGACTCAGGCTCTTTGAGCTGAAAAATCAGCCCTTGGACAGCAGGCCCATGGAGGCTGCTGGGAATCCCCTCATATGTTAACCCTGAGTCTCAAGTAGCTCCACAAGCCCATCCTTTGAAGCCTACCTGTTGGCAGTCTCCTTTACCACCTGCTGTGGGCGAAAATGCTCCCTCAGGGCCTGCAGCGCTGCGGCAGGGAAGCTCTCTGCATTGCTCTCCATATAATTAAGCACGTATTCATCAGCACCAGTGATCACAAACCTGTGGCCAAACACTGGGGAAGAGGCATTAAAGAGAGCAGTGTTACTTGCCTTCCAGCATCATGGGCAAGCCACTCCATCATCCAGGAGGGAGTACAGCTCCTCTCCTTTCAGCACAGGCTCAGAGTGGAGTGAGGTCTGCTGATTGTTTCAGGCTTTGAAGCGAGACTCTGACTCAAAAGGGGTTTTGCTGCTGCAAGAAAAGCTGATGCTGAGAGCAAAGGCCCCAAGCTTGTGCCTACAATGACACCCCCACCACCACCATTAGTACTGGGGTGTTTCACAGAATCACAGAATCATAGGGGTTGGAAGGGACCTCCAGAGATCATCAGGTCCAACCCCCTGCCAAAGCAGGGTCCCTAGGACAGGGCGCACAGGTTGGTGTCCAGAGGGGGCTGGAATCTCTCCAGAGAAGGAGACTCCACACCCCCTGGGCAGCCTGTCCCAGGGCTCCCTCACCCTCACCGGGAAGAAGTTCTTCCCCACATTGGTGGGGAACTCCCTGTGCTCCAACTTGAGGCCATCACCCCTTGTCCTGTCTCCACAGACACTGAGAAGAGGCTGCTCATGTCCACCTGTGTCCCACACTTGAGATATTTACAAACATTAATAAGTTTCTAATATTTCAGAATTACATGTATTTCCCTTACAGGATAAGCCTTTGCTACTGGAAGTCATCTGGCATAGCTTAAGCCCATGAATCCTGGCAGGTCCCAGAATGTAACCTGGACATGTGCTATGGAGAACACAGCTCTTTGCAGAATTATATCCAAGGTCCAACCATTGACAGTAAGAGAGCTGTGTCAATGTACACCTGCTGGTGATGTGGAAACTCAAATGTGATGAGACCCAGAAGAAACAAACCTTTCAAAGGATGATGGGGGTTGGCAGGGACCTCTGGAGATCATCCAGTCCAAACCCCAGCCAGAGCAGGATCACCTCGAGCAGGATGCACAGGACAGCATCCAGGATCACAGGGTTTGAATGTCTCCAGAGATGGAGACTCCACAACCTCTCTGTGCAGCCCGTCCCAGGGCTCTGCCACCCTCCCAGGAAAGAAGTTCCTCCTTGTGTTTAGGTGGAACTTCCTATATTCCAGTTTGTGCCCATGGCTTCTTGTCCTGCCCCTGGACACCACTGCACAAAGACTGACCCCATCCTCCTGACCCTCAACCCTCAAGTATTTATCAGCATTGAGAAGATCCCCGCTCACGCTTCTCTTCTCCAGGCTAAATTGTCCCAAGTCCCTCAGCCTCTCTTCATCAGAGAGATGTTCTAGTCATCTCATCACCTTCATAGCCCCTTTCTTTACCCTCTCCAGTAGCTCCCTGTCCTTCTTGACCTAGGGACCCTTATATACACCCTGTCCATGCAGTGAGTGACATATCAGAGCAGGCACTGAACACAAACACTCAGAGAGTGTTACCAACCCAGGCTGGGTTTTACCTTCGATGGCAGAACCGATGGTGAGGTCAGAGGGTTCATAGTACGTGGCATTTTCTGTGGTAGAGCCTGGTTTGGCAACTCTGGTCTTTCCTAAGTATTTGCCTCCAATGATGCCAGAGTTACGGACCCGGGGTTCATAGATGCTGATCATGTCATCAGAGAGGAAGTAAGAGAGGATGAAACGACGCTTTCTGTCCTCAGGATTTGGGGATTCCTACAAGAGAGTTAGTGCCTTGAGAGAAAATAACATTTCAACCAGGTTTTCCTTACATGTGATGAGTAGGAGCACCTAGTAAGCACCCAGATATCATAGAATCATAGAATCACAGACTGGTCTGGGTTGGAAGGGACCCCAAGGATCATAGAACAACAACCCCCCTGCCACAGGCAGGGCCACAAACCTCCAGGCCTGGAGCTACACAAGGTTGCCCAGGGCCCCAGCCAACCTGGCCTTGAACACCCCCAGGGATGGGGCATCCACCCCCTCTCTGGGCAGCCCCTTCCAGCCCCTCACCACTCTCTCTGCAAAGAACTTCCTCCTAATATCTAATCTAAACCTTCCTTCCTTTAGTTTTAATCCATTCCCCCTTGTCCTGCCAGTCTCTGCCCTTTAACAAGCCCATTCCCCTCCTGTTCCTCTGCTCCCTTCAGGGACGGGAAGGCTGCAATGAGGTCCCCCCTCAGCCTTCTCTTCTCCAGGCTGACCCAGCCCAGCTCCCTCAGCCTCTCTTTGTAGAGGAGCTGCTCCAGGCCTCTGATCATCTTTGTGGCTCCTCTGACCCCTCTCCAACAGTCTCACATCTTGTATTGGGGGCCCCAGCTCTGGACACAGGACTCCAGCTGGGGCCTCACGAGGGCAGAGTAGAAATATCATAGATTTGGGGTTTTTATAGCTGACTATAACCCTTGAGGCAGGCCAAAAGCTACAGATATGCTGACATAGCATCAGAATGCCCTTGGCAGCATTAAGTACCTGAAATTCAAAGGCCACTTGCTCTAGTTTGCCTAACACAAGCTGAATCTGGGCTGCAACAGTGATTCCACAGACTGAGTAATCCAAAAGAAAGGAATATCCTACACAGAGTGAGTCATCCCAGGGAGAGCCCAGCTGTAAAATTCAGCATTTAAGTTGTATTTTTCATCACTATGAACTCCTGAGAGAGGCTGGTGCTGCTTCCAGCTCTTAGTCACAGGAAGACAGTCCCCTTGACACACCAGTGGGTTTCCTTTGCTTAGTTGAAAACTCAGTGGGTCTGAGCTCTACAGCTGTGCCTGCTCAGAGCTCCTGCACAACAGGGAAAAGAAACCAGCCCTTATTCACGCTGGAGAGGGCAGGCAGGCAGCACAGGAAATGCCACTGCTACTGCTGGACCTGCCAGAGGCTCCTTGCATAAACCAAAGGAAAGCTGGCACTGAACAGCTGTGGGTGGAAAGCACCGTGTGCCTCGTGGATTCCCCTCTGGCACTCAGAGGCTCTGCTAGCACAGCTCCTCGCTGGCAGGACCAGCCAGGAGAAGGACAGGACCAGCCAGGAGAAGGAGAGGTGCCTGGGAGTCAGCAGCAGAGGCAGGGAGCTCACACTTGTGGCAGGAGGAGGCACAGTGCCCAGCTGCAGGGCTGTTGCAGTGAGGCCACCTGCCCCACGCTGATCTCCGTGGGAGTTGGTCCATAAATGGCTGTGGGTTTGTAGTGTGCCTGGTTTGTACACCCTGGCCTTGTTTTTCACTACCTTTGCATGCTAGTAATTGTCACAGCAAGTACACAATAACCCAGTGGCATCCCCTGAGGGATCATCCTGAGGGATGCTTGTGTTGGCTTGGGGAACTCTCTTTTCTCATCAGCACAGAGGAGAATTTCATAGAATCACAGAATCATTAAGGTGAAAAGACCTCCAAGGTCATCCAGTCCAACTGTCCCCCTACCACCTCTATCACTCACTAACCATGTCCCTAAATACCTCATCCAACTTCTCCCTGGACACCCCGAGGGATGGTGACTCCACCACCTCCCTGGGCAGCCCCTTCCAATGCCCAACCGCTCTTTGGGAGAAGAAATGTCTCCTCATTCCTAACCTGAACCTCCCCTGGCACAACTTGCAGCCATTCCCTCTCATCCTGTCACTGGGTATCTGTGAGAAGAGGCTGAGCCCAGCTCCCCACAACCTCCTTCCAGGGAGCTGGAGAGAGCAAGAAGGTCTCCCCTGAGCCTCCTCCAGACTGAACAGCCCCAGTTCCCTCAGCTGCTCCTCATCAGACTTGTGTTCCAGCCCCTTCCCCAGCCTGGTTGCCCTTCTCTGGACACACTCCAGGGTCTCTATGTCTTTCTTGGAGTGAGGGGCCAAGAACTGAACCCAGAATTGGAGGGTTCACCAGAGCTGAGCACAGGGGGATGATCACCTCCCTGGTCCTGCTGGTCACACCATTCCTGACACAAACCAGGATGCCATTGGCCTTCTTGGCCACCTGGGCACACTGCTGGCTGCTGTTCAGGTGAGTGTCAACCAACACCCCCAGGTCCTTTATCTCTGCACAGCCCCCCTGCCCCAGGCCTGTAGCACTGCCTGGGGTTGTTATGACCAAAGTGCAGGACCCGGCACTTGGCCATGCTGAACTTCATCCCATTGGCCTCTGCCCATCAATCCAACCTGTCCAGGCCCCTCTGGAGAATTTGCCTTGTCTGAGCAGCCTGTTGCTCTCATCCTTCTGACTCTACAACACAAGCTGGCACTATACCATCAAAGAAAGCACTTACCAGAGCCAACTGGTATCGCAAAACCTTGTGGTCATTCTCCAGCATCTTGATTATATCTTTCCGTGGAGGCTTCGGATGCAGAGAAAAGCAGTTCTGAAGAGAGTCTTCCAGGATGCCAAAACCATTATAGGGAGGAATTACCTGCATCCAGAGGAGATATCAAAAGGTGAAGGGCAATCTGTAAGACAGCTTATCAGAAAACATCTGTTTGGAAAGAAAATCTACTGTCACCAAATAGCAATAGCTGTGACATCCTGCCCAGGAAAGATGCTACTAGCCTGGCCATGTGTTAGACCCCTTAGATACAAAAATATTTAAGAGAATTAAGAAAACCTGAAAGCCAGAAAACCAGGTAACTTCTCTGAATGAAGAGCCTATGGCTACACTAAGACCTAAACCTTCCTGTGTGCAGGGACTCGATCACGTTTACAGTTACACAGCTAACTTAATCCTGATCATGTTCATTGTCTAGGCCAGCTCACACTCCAAACCACCCCCAGGCTCAGCCTGGGAGGTAACAAGGCCTGTGACTGGCCCCAGTAGGCAGCCTGGCAGGTCAGACACCCTGATTTGGAGGGGGAGGGAGAGTTCAGTAGTATAAAGAAGTAGGTGAGGGAGAGTTCAGTAGGAACTAAGCTGTGCCAGGACAGGGTCAGCTCAGCTGGGAGGGAAAAGTTCTTCCCTGGCAGAGTTGTGGGGCTGTGGCACAGGCTGCCCACGGAGGGGGCTGAGTCCCCACCCCTGGGGGTGTTTAACAGATGGGGAGATGAGGTACTTAGGGATATGGTTTAGCACAGGACTGGAATGGTTGGACTTGATGATCTTAACGGTCTTTTCCAACCTTGTGACTCTGTGATTCTGAGTGCAGCCATACTGTGCCAGCTGGCTTCCCAGCCCAAACCAAACCCTGACACAGTTTAATTTTCAAGTATAGACATAACCAGAGATCTTTCTATCACTATTACCAAATTCTTTGTCTTTTACAGTATTAGAAATGTGCACTTTCAAAGGACTTTCATTTTTATCTCAATTATGACCATTCCTGACTCTTCATTTTCAAGTTACTTGCTCATTTCTTTAAGTTGAACTTGTTTACTACAGCTTCTTCCTAAGCTTTTACTTTAAGAGTTTATACAGACTGCTTCCTTCCCTCTCTTCCTTTGAGAAACAGTTTGCAGTACCTGTGGCACTTCCTCAGGTTGTTTCTTGTTTATCTCCACTGGCTGGAAGTCTGTGATGCCAAATTTGTCACGATAGAAGTTTCGTGTGAAGTTGTCACAATCATAGATGAAGAAGGTGCGGCCCAGGATGGTGGTAGCTTTGCCAACAGCAAAATCTTTAGCTGTGTGCCACTCAAGTACCTCGAGATCAGAGATCTCCAGCACACAGCTTGGGAAGGTCTCTAAGGACAAGAGAGGGAAAGGAAGAATAAATCAAAAGTGGAGGTCAACAATTTGTAATGAAAAGGGATATAAAACCAAACTGTAAAAATAGCTCTAGGAAGCTGTTGGAACTCCTGCTCTGCCACTGTTTCCCAAAAGATGAATCTAATGATCATTTCTCCGCCCTTGCTCTGCCCTGGTCAGGCCCCACCTGGAGTATTGTGTCCAGTTCTGGGCTCCCTGGGATAAAAAAGCCAGGGATCTCCTGGAGAGAGTCCAGAGGAGGCTACGGAGATGATGAAGGGCCTGGAGCATCAACCCTACAAAGAAAGGCTGAGTGAGCTGGGGCTGTTCAGCCTGGAGAGAAGAACCCTGAGAGGGGATCTGATCAATGGGTATCAATATCTCAAGTGTGGGACACAGGGGGACATGGGCAGCCTCTTCTCAGTGTCTGTGGGGACAGGACAAGGGGCGATGGCCTCAAGTTGGAGCACAGGGAGTTCTGCACCAATGTGGGGAAGAACTTCATCCCAGTGAGGGTGACGGAGCCCTAAGACAGGCTGCCCAGGGGGGTGTGGAATCTCCTTCTCTGGAGAGATTCCAGCCCCATCTGGACACCGACCTGTGTGCCTGTCCTAGGGACCCTGCTTTGGCAGGGGGTTGGACTGGATGATCTCTGGAGGTCCCTTCCAGCCCCTATGATTGTGTGACTCTGATGCAGACATCACGTGTGTGTCTACCCACTTAAGCAGAGAGAGACATGCTGTCCAATCTAAACTTACTTTTCCTGTCCACAAAGGTTTTGGGCAAGCGTTGGCGCTTGATCAGTACAGGGAATGGGTGTCTACCATCATTTTTCTGGTAGACTTCCCGAACCTCCACCGTGTCATCTGCCAAGTAGTAATGGATGATGTAAGGCTGTCTCTCACCAAACATGCTGGCAGCGTCATCCCACACAGCATAGAAACGAAGGACCTGGGGTGGAGAAAAAAAGAGGCAGAGAAGACAAACTTGGATTAGAATTACTAATACTTTGTCCAAATGAAGTGGGTTGAGATGGGTTAGGTGACTGGAGGCATCTCTGCGATCTTTGCCAGGTACAGAAGAAGCAAGGCCTTGTACTGGGGGTACTGGAATGAGTGGGCTGCTGTGGCAGCAGTGGGAAGGGGCAGCAGGGGCCTGGAAAGCTGGATTACTCTGACAGCAGCAAGTGAGAAAGACACAGTTTAAGATGAGAAAAGAGATTTAGTTCAGGATGCATGAGGAAAAATGGGGAAGAAGTGATTAAAAAGCAGACCAAAATAATTGCCCAGGAATGAGAAGTAGGATTAAGGGAAGTGGTTTTTGTAATGAATCTCAATACAGAAGACAGAATCTTGTTTTGATTCCTGAACCTCTCTGAGGTTTCATGGCCAATTCTTGCTACTGGCACGCTGAGGATGGCAGAGGGGAACACACTCAGCAGTGCTGAGGAGGCTGCACTCACACAGATCCCATCTTATTTCTGCCCAGGGGAAATATCACCTTCTAATGCCACAGAAATCAAACTCTTCCCATTGCAATGCTTGAGAATTCCTCAAGGTACAGGTCCTCAGCAGCCAGCCCAACAGCCATCACAGGCAGAGATGGCCCAGTACAGACCTGAGGCATTAAGGATAAACTGGCAGTAAAACAGCAGATAAGGCCCAGCTTGCATCCTCACAGCAAAACTGTCTGCTCCCCTCAGGACAGGGTGACCACATCCAAAATGGTGACTGGGTATGACCCTGATGTGTGCTAACACCTAGCTGGTGGCCAGGAACTGTTTGACTGATGGCTGGCCAGGGACAATATAGAACTCAGGTCATGTCCTGGCCCTGTTTTATTTTCTGATGTAGTGTATGGGGATTTTACATTGTTTTTAGGTGAAAAGAATCATAGAAACATAGAATCACAGACTGGTCTGGGTTGGAAGGGACCCCAAGGATCACACAGTTCCAACCCCCTGCCACAGGCAGGGCCACCAACCTCCAGGCCTGGAGCTACACAAGGTTGCCCAGGGCCCCAGCCAACCTGGCCTTGAACACCTCCAGAAAAAAAAGATCCAGAGGAGCAGGGAGAAGAGTGTCAGTCAGCTGTGTGCAGAGGAAGAATTCAGTCAGAGCAAGTGCCATTTGGGTTTGTCTGAAATTTTCCACTCTGGTACCTGGCATCAATGGTTTGGGGGAAGAGAGGAGTGAAGGCAGCAAGCCCATCTGCACTAGAACTGCATCTGGTCCTCTCTGTAAATTCCTGAGGGAGGTGGCTTATCTCATCCCAACAGAGAGCAGGAGAGAGATGGAGCATCTAGAGCACAGTCTCTGCAAACCAGGGCAGCTGTTCACACTGCATGAAGCCCAGCAAAAAGAGAAAAGATTTGGATTTTTACTAAAGCCAAGGATCAAATCTAGAGTCTGTTCATTGGACTGAGGGGTTTGTTTAGGATGAGTAAGGTTGTAGACACTCACTAGACTTGGATTTCCATAACACACACAGTCTGTAATGTGGGTAATCACTACCAGCTCTCTCACCTGCTTGTCATAAGTCAGAAACTGTTTGAGTCGGTCCACCTGCAGTGGTGGGGTGTACTTGGTTATAGGCATCCGACGCTTTTCTGTGTAGGGATCGAAAACCATTTCCTCTGGAGGGTTCAGTTCAACTCCTTGGCTCTCCAGGAACACCTAGGAAGGTCATCTGAGGTATTAATGATGCAGTGAGTTCTGAAGGTAAGAGGTAACTACATATTACAGACAGGCTGAGGTGGGTGTTCATAGAATCATAGAATGGCATGGGTTGGAAGGGACCCCAAGGATCATAGAGCTCCAACCCCCTGCCACAGGCAGGGACACCAACCTCAGGCCTGGAGCTACACAAGGTTGCCCAGGGCCCCAGCCAACCTGGCCTTGAACACTTCCAGGGACGGGGCATCCACCCCCTCTCTGGGCAGCCTGTTCCAGCCCCTCACCACTCTTTCTGTAAAAAACTTCCTCCTAATATCTAATCTAAACCTTCCTTACTTTAGTTTTAATCCATTCCCCCTTGTCCTGTCATTGTCTATCCTTTTAAAAAGTTGAATCCCCTCCTGTTTCTCTGCTCCCTTCAGGTACTGGAAGGCTGCAATGAGGTCCCCCCGCAGCCTTCTCTTCTCCAGACTGAACAAGCCCAGCTCCCTCAGCCTCTCTTCGTAGGGCAGGTGCTCCAGCCCTCTAATCATCTTTGTGGCCCTCCTCTGAACCCTCTCCTACAGTTCCACATCCTTCTTGCACTGGGGGCCCCAGATCTGGACACAGGACTCCAGATGGGGCCTCACAAGGGAAGAGTAGAGAGGGACAATCACCTCCCTGTCCCTGCTGGCCACCCCTCTGCTGATGGAGCCCAGGATCCCATTGGCCTTGCGAGCTGCAAGAGCACACTGCTGGCTCATGTTAAGTTTCTCATCCACCAGAATCCCCAAGTCCTTCTCAGCACTGCAAGTTCATTCCTCACAGGCCATGGGGCTGCAGGTGTACTAGTTCTGCTGCAACAGCAAATACCATAGCATATGACAGAGGGTGTTTCTGTTTAAGCTGCTGCTTAGCTTTGCTTGCCCTTTAATTACTCAGGGCAGTTCTATCCTCAACATTCTAACTAAGATTTTACTTGAGCAGTTTTCCTTGGCCTTAGGGCTTTAAATGAAGATAACTGTCTGTTTTGGTCTCTTTCATGTAAATGGAAAACAATTAAATGAGTGCATAACCACAGATGTAGTCAGTTGGAACTTGCTAGAGACCTCGGGCTCTCCAGCGTGTCAGACAGTGGAAGTCAGTGTTACTCACACTAGGCCTTTGGGCTACAAGGATATGTGCCAGCAGGGCAACTTCAGTCCATCTTTCAGGAGGAGTACTTTTGCCACAGAAAAAGGACAATCTGTTTCTTTATAAAGAGATATTTTGCTTACCCTGGATACATCAACAAACTCTAGGGTACTACTCGTGGACTCACGTCAGACAACCAAACCAACCTCTGAAGTCAATGGACTTCTTCCCCTTTTGGCTTTGGGAAGCAGCCCCATGAAAACATTCAGCCCAGGAGGCACCTATGCAAACATCTCCAACAGGCATGTGAGATCACCCTGAAGACTCCTCACAAGGCAGATTCACACTGTCAGATTCACCATTTTCTGGTCAGGAGGACGCCAGTTAAACAGACCAGTGGCCTCAGGATGCAGAGCCACGTAGCTCATTTCAGTCAATTCTATGATTTCAAGTTTTCCATCAACCAACAGACATTAACATGAGAACCAGCTCTTCATCTGATACAAACTGAAATTAACAGTCATCCAGTTCCAGCAGAGCTGGCCCCACATGTTCTCGACAGCCACATATATACCAATATATTATATTTACTTGGGAACATTCCTGGGCACTGAGGCCAACTGGCAAGGAACAGCCTGCATCTAAACTGTCTCAGTGTCCAGGACAGGTTGGCTGCATGTAATTCACCTATTGGGAATGGTCCCTGGAGCATTCTAACCCTTGGACAGCTCCTGGGAATTGTTTGGAAGAATAACAGTTGACCTGGGTTGAGATTATACTGGGGACAATGTAACAGGATAACATTATACTGGTATTTGTTATTCCTTGTTATTGGACTGTTATTATTTCATTTACTGGTACAGAAATAGCCAGAAATAGAAAAGCAGGCAGTGAGTAAGCTCCCTTAGAAAGGTCAGTTCATACTGTGATTCTCAACCCACGGATCATGACCACTCTTCTGGCTCAGCTGTAGATGGGTGCAGAGTTTCTTACTGCATTCCCTTCCCCTATTCTTAACCAAGGAGGATTAAGTCAGAAAAGAGTCAGGATCAGTTAATTTCCCTTTCATATGTGTGCATTATTCCACTTGGACTCTAAGAAGTTGTACACATAGAAATGAGCTTAGACCAATTCTGTTTGCACAGTAGGGTTTGTACTCTAAGGAGCATTTCTGGGGACAAAGGATGGAATCACAGAATCACAAAAGACCTTCAAGATCAAGTCCAACTGTTCCTGTCCTGTGCTAAACCATATCCCTAAGGACCTCATCTCCCCAGCTGTTAAACACACCCAGGGGTGGGGACTCAGCCCCCTCCCTGGGCAGCCTGTGCCACAGCCCCACAACTCTGCCAGGGAAGAACTTTTCCCTCCCATCTGAGCTGACCCTGCCCTGGCACAGCTTGAGCCCATTGCCCCTTGTCCCATCTCCTGTCCCCTGGCTGAAGAGACCATCGCCCACCTCTCTACAACCTCCCTTTAGGTAGTTGTAGGTGGTGATAAGGTCTCCCCTCAAACCCCAGCAGCCCTGGGGCAAAAATACTGAGCAATTAATGTGCCTTCAGCAAATAAACCTTCACCTTCCCATTGATCTGCAGAAAGAATTCTCTCCACAAAACCAAAAAAAGCCAAATGAAAGATTGCATACCACCTTATTGTGAAAGCTACAGGTGCAGACTGCTGGCCTCTCAACAGGTCTGGCCACTTGTAACTCCTGGGACACTGTCTGTGCAAGGAACACACCTGTGTGAACGGGTCACAGTCGACTATGCGGTACGTCCTGCTGTACATGGTGATGTTCATGCCCCGATTCAGATCCTTCCAGTGGTAATGATCCCCACGGTCATTCTTGGGTACCCGGTGGCGTCTAAGGAGCTTGCCTTGAGGAAGACCAGAGTTCTGCACAACAGGCTCCATGACAGATATGCTGTCATCTTCCAAGAAGTAATAGATACCCACTTGGCGGATCCGGTAAGCTTCTTCTGCAGAGAGGGGAACATCTTCCTGGAAATAGGCATCAAACTTCAAAATCTGCCAAAGGGAGAGAGAAAGTAACAGTTTGAACACCATGATTAGTTTATTAAGACAAGTAATTTATTTTTAAGGGTTTTGGCAGTGCAGAGTTACTGGTTTGGAATCTATAAAATCATCTAGGCCAACTGTAGCCTAATCTGTGATTGATGGGAGAGGCCCCATGAAGGCTTATACAAGAAGGATGTGGGACTGTTGGAGAGGGTTCAGAGGAGCCACGAAGATGATCAGGGGGCTGGAGCACCTGCCCTACGAAGAGAGGCTGAGGGAGCTGGGCTTGTTCAGCCTGGAGAAGAGAAGGCTGTGGGGGGACCTCATTGCAGCCTTCCCATCCCTGAAGGGAGCAGAGGAACAGGAGGGGATTCAACTTTTTAAAAGGATAGACAATGACAGGACAAGGGGGATGGATTAAAACTAAAGGAAGGAAGGTTTAGATTAGATATTAGGGGGAAGTCTTTTACAGAAAGAGTGGTGAGGGGCTGGAAGGGGCTGCCCAGAGAGGGGGTGGGTGCCCCGTCCCTGGGGGTGTTCAAGGCCAGGTTGGCTGGGGCCCTGGGCAACCTTGTGTAGCTCCAGGCCTGAGGTTGGAGGCCCTGCCTGTGGCAGGGGGTTGGAGCTCTGTGACCCTTGGGGTCCCTTCCAACTCATACCATTCTATGATTCTATGATTCTAAGACCTGCCTTTTACAAATTTCATACACATGAGATATAAAATCTACAGCTTTTTCCCTGCTCCTCCTTGATCACCCACTATTTCACCTACTGCCAGGCGCTTGGTTACTGCCAGCAATCTTGTTTACTGACATACTTGGCTTTCTTTACTACTACCAGCTTTGCAGACCCTGATTTAAGAAAGGTATCAGGAGATTTTACTAAACAGTTCAACCACATCTGTGGATTTTAAAAGCTCCTTGGGTCACCTGAAGTCACATCTGTTCAGCAATGAAGGCAAAAGCTAACCTGTGCTGGACAGTCAATCACAGTTGCTGCCATGGGCATAAGTATGAGGAATATCCCCTCCAAGATCATTCATTGCCCCTATAGGGATGTAGGTGGCTATTCAGGTCTTGTACACCCAGCCTACATCGACCCAGAGGTCTGGGTAATTAAGTGATGGTAAAGGCAGCAAGTTCCTACTTGCCAACAAAAGTGCTTCAAAAGGGACCATGACTTAGTAGGTCAAGAGAGGTCCTTCTGCCCTGGTGAGACTGCATGTGGAATATTGTGTCCAGTTCTGGGCTCCTCAGCTCAAGAAGGACACAGAACTCCTTGAAAGAGCCCAGCACAGGGACACCAAGGTGATGGAGGGAGTCGAACATCTTCCTTATGAGGAGAGGCTGAGGGAGCTGGGCCTCTTTAGCCTGGAGAAGAGGAGACTGAGGAGGAGACCTCATTAATGTTTATCAGTATGTAAAGGGTGAGAGTCAGGAGGAGGGAGCCAGGCTCTGCTCAGGGATGGCAGCCACAGGACAAGGGGCAGCGGGTGCAGCTGGAGCAGAGGAAGTTCCATGGGAATGTCAGGAGGAACTTTTTCCCTGTGAGGGTGAGGGAGCCCTGGGCCAGGCTGCCCAGAGAGGTTGTGGAGTCTCCTTCTCTGGAGACATTCAAACCCACCTGGATGTGTTCCTGTGTGATTTAGTCTGGGTGCTCCTACTCTGGCAGGGGGGTTGGACTAGATGATCTTTCAGGGTCCCTTCGAACTCCTAACATTCTGGGATTCTGTGATTCCCCCAGCTGTACTGGGGCCCCTGGTGCTGCTCTGGCTTGAATGAAGGGGCAGAGAAGCATCTGCCAGATTAAACAGAAACATCCACATTTCTCTGAAGGAATAGCCTCAGCCATTAACAGAGCACATCTGTTCCCCAGACCATCTCACGGATGGGTCCTTCCAGGCCTGCCTGGCAGCGTGCAAACCCCTGCACAAGCTCGGGTCTGCTGAGCCTCTCATGCTGTGCAGCAACTGCTCTATCCCTGGCTGCAGCTGCACCAGCTTCCAGTATGTGCTTCCAGCATGTTTAAAATCAAGGATCAGCTCAGGACTGCTCCAAGCAGACACATCCCTACCTCCTGGTCAGATACTATGGCCAAGATAGGAAGTACTAATGCAGCAGTACGGGCTGTAACACACTGTGGTGACGAGCACAAGCAGAAATAGAGAGACCACAGTTAGCACAGCCTAACTGTGTTCTCCCTGCAGACTGCCTTTCATAGTTTAAGCTCAGTTGCAATCTCAATATAGTTTTGGAAAAGACAGAAAGCCAGGCTGTGGTTTACAGGGCAACAGTTATAAACTGAAGCTTTTCAGAGTTAATCAAAGGTCTCTTCCAACGCCTGCTGGAAAGGCTCTAGTGTAACTTGTGGGGAATGTCTTACATCGTTTACGTATTATAATCCTCCTCCCAAGCAAAGAAAGCCTCTTTCAGCCTGGGGTTCAGCTGTCTCTGACTAAGGGCTGTGGCATCTGAAAACTGCTGTACGCTGTCCCATGAAGCCTGGAGCTGACTGTTTATGTCTCTGAACTTGGCCAACGATATTCCTGGAATAAGCTGCTTCTAATTCTACCTTTTTGTCAAAAGCCACATGTGCTGGAACGAAGCCTGAAGGTGGAGTCAGCTTGGATTGTCCATAGGTCAGCACAGGTCTCGTGTTGGATAATTCATCTAAATCAGGTTGGGAAAGCTGATTCACATAGAGTCGCTCCCCGCCGATCCCCACCGTTGGCAGCCGAGATAAAGCATATCCATTCTTGTAGCCCAGTGTCTGGGATCGATGAAAAGAGGTTTTCTGGGGAAGGAAATCCAGCTGTTAAAATAGTACATGCAGATATGGCTACTGGAAGCACAGAAAAAAATAAAACACCCAGTAGAATATCCAGAATGCCCTCCCCCACGGTTTGTGACAACCTCCCCCATGGTTTGTGACAACCTACTTCAGCAGTTATTTACAATCAAGTTTTAAACATAGAGCAAGGAGGCTGAAAAAAAACCCCAGTAAATGGCTGGAGGAACAAAGCAGTGGAGGGAACTCAAATCCCAGTGCTGGCACAGACCCCTTGAGGGCTTAAATCACTTAATTTCCCTACTGCTGCCATTCTCAGTGCTTAGATTGGAGTGACAGCACTTTATCCTTCCTGGTATTTCTCTGACACACTCTTTGCTCCCTACTCTGTGTTGTGCAGCACCAAGCTCACTCCATCACAGCTTTACATTGACACCTTGACTACTGACACCTTGTGCACCCGCTGTGTTTTCCATTGTTATTTAGTTTGTTAACCCTCTCCTGCAGATGATATTCATGTGATTTGCTTTGCTGAGCTAAATCAAGGTGTGTCATGCTCACAGAGCTGCAATTGTGAAATGTACCATGCACACTATCCCTTTCAGCACATATCTCCACAGTCTGTGCAAGCATCCCACATGGAGCCGGACTGGTGTGGGTCCCTTCCAGCCCATCCTGGGCTGCATCACCAGGAGTGTGGCCAGCAGATCCAGAGAGGGGATTCTGCCCCTCTGCTCTGCTCTGCTCTGGGGAGACCTCATCTGCAGTGCTGGGTCCAGCTCTGGAGCCCTCAGCACAAGAAGGACAGGGACCTGTTGGAGTGTGTCCAGAGGAGGCCACAAAAATGATCCAAGGACTGGAGTACCACTTCTGTGAACACAGGCTGAGAGAGTTGGGCTTGTTCAGCCTGGAGAAGGCTCCAGGGGGGACCCCATAGCTGCCTTCCAGTACCTGAAGGGGCCTACAGGAAAGCTGGGGAGGGACCTTTTGGAAGTGCATGAAGTGATAGGATGAGGGGCAATGGTTTTAAATTGGAAGGAGGTAGATTTAGATTGGATATTTGGAAAAAATTCTTCCCTCTGAGGGTGGTGAGACACTGGCACAGGTTGCCCAGAGAGGTGGTGGAGGCCCCATCCCTGGAGACATTCAAGGTCAGGCTTGATGGGGCTCTGAGCAACCTGATGTAGTGAAGATGTCCCTGCTCACTGCAGGGGGTTAGACTAGATGTCCTCTAAAGGTCCCTTCCAACCTCACACATTCTATGATTCGATGATTCTATGAAATATTCTGTTCTGTTCTACTATAATCATAGTGTAGGAGCCTACAGCAGATTAATGAGAAACCTGGTAAGATGAGAAGAAATCTATCCATGTGAGCACTGTATAATGTTGGCTATAGGATTCA
The DNA here is from genome assembly GCA_020800305.1 of Porphyrio hochstetteri. Taxonomy (NCBI): domain Eukaryota; kingdom Metazoa; phylum Chordata; class Aves; order Gruiformes; family Rallidae; genus Porphyrio; species Porphyrio hochstetteri. The sequence goes on along the minus strand of CM036907.1, from coordinate 122,841,880 downwards.
CCTTTTACTTTTGATTTATTGGTTTACTCTTGATTTTGGGCTTCTTGAAGCCTTCCACCTATCTTTGCTTCCTGCCTGACGCCAGCTACTCAGCCATTCTTCAGTGTAAATAATTATCCAGATGGCACAGGAAGGTCCCTGCTTTGCTGAAGAGCACACAGGCAAATGTCAGAGCTGTGTGCAGGACCTGGTCTCTGTCAGCCCAGTCCTGTTCCTCACTAGTGAAGATTAGGATCAGCCTTGAGTGACACCAAGCTACCCAACTCACTGTACAGTCCCCCACGCCTGGTACCTCACCTGCAATCCCCAAAGCATTTGGAATAACACATGCCTGGCTGGTCCCTCTGGGCTTTCAACACTTAATGCTCCAGAGAAAGCAAGAGAAATTGTGAGTCCCTGATAATAAAATCCATGGCTTTTGCCAAGTAAAACAAGAGTTGTACACATTTCTAGTGCTGAAGGAACAAGCTTCAGCTCCTTTTGCAGACCCTGCCTTGCCATCAGTGCAACCTCAGGCATGTGAACCACTTCTTACCCACCCCCTCCCTCACCCCTCATGGTTAAGCCTCTAATCTTACTTACACCTTCAAGGCCCCACTTGCATTTCATTTAATTGCCTGTTTTCTCTTTAAACTGGTACCAGGGATCTTGCAGTGCAGAGCAGTTAGGAAAACAGGTTCAGGTGAAAACAAGAGAGCTTACTTAAGAGAAGTTAACAGAACATTTTATAAACATTAGTCCTACCACTGAGCTGCCATTCCCTTCTGTTAAATAAATACCAAAGAAAAGCTGTGGGGAAAAAAAATATTAAACTGAGGAGTTTGTCTTTAAATTGGGCAATACCAGCATTAGTCAGAAGGGCACAGGGTTTAAAGGGCCCACAGCTGACTAAAGATAATGCTTCAGGAATTCCTGAGACTCCCAAAGTCGATGGGCTCTCCTGAGTGAGCATGGATGCCAGGTAACATCTTGCAGTATCAGGTGACTAATGTCATTTGAAAAGGGAAAGCCCAGAATGTAAACTCCTAATTAGTTGCTGCCAATCCAGATCTGAAGTCATTCTGTGGAATGAAGGCCTTCTTTCTGCCAGGTCTGTAAGGGTTGGTGCAAATGCTGTTCGCTCTCCCCACTGTCTCTGCTCTTCTGTCAGATGAGCATTAAGGAATAACAAATCTACCTTATTTGAACACAGAGGTTTTCTTCAGCACTTCTCAGCACTCCCTTGGCAAACAAGTGTTGTGGTGTCCCTTTTACAGACCAGAAAACCTCGAGTGCTGGGTCCAGTTCTGGGCTCCTCACCATCAGAAGGACATGGAAGTCCTGGAGTGTGTCCAGAGAAGGGCAACCAGGCTGGGGAAGGGGCTGGAGGGCAAATCCTCTGAGGAGCAGCTGAGGGAGCTGGGGGTGTTGAGCCTGGAGAAGAGGAGGCTGAGGGGAGACCTTCTCCCCACCTCCACTGCCCTGCCAGGAGGGTGCAGAGAGGTGGGCGATGGTCTCTTCAGCCAGGGGACAGGAGATGGGACAAGGGGCAATGGGCTCAAGCTGTGCCAGGGCAGGGTCAGCTCAGCTGGGAGGGAAAAGTTCTTCCCTGGCAGAGCTGTGGGGCTGTGGCACAGGCTGCCCAGGGAGGGGGCTGAGTCCCCACCCCTGGGTGTGTTTAACAGATGGGTAGATGAGGTACTCAGGGATATGGTTTAGCACAGGACAGGAATAGGTTGGACTCCATGAGCTTAAAGGTCTTTTCCAACCTTGTGACTCTGTGAAAACTCAGGCAAAACAAGTTACCAGGACTCATTAGGGCTCATCATGAGCAACACTGCAAAGGCATTTCTGGAGTCCAGATCTCCTTAAAACATTACCAACCATTCAAGTTACTCTAAAATAACAATCTGCTCTGTGAAGTCCCGTGGGTGTTCCTTGCATGCACACAGCACTGCTGAAGTCACCAGAGGCATTCACATGACCAAAGCAGGCAGGATTTTACTGATAGAGGAAATAATATTTTGCTAAGGGCAGCAACCTGCCTGGCAGATTTCCAAGATGTTTTAAACTATATTGAAGAAATAATATTATTGAGTTGAGAATAATTCTGAGATAACCTTCATTACTACATGATTAAGAGTATTTGTTGTGAGTAAATGACTCCACTTACTGTTGAAGAATTCAGTCACCACTGGCTTAGAAAACAGTTTGGCTGTTCATGCACCACTAAGACTGGTACCTCATTTACCCTTGGGTAGCCCTAACCCACACACAAGCAGAATAAAGACAAGAGAAAGTGCTATTTAGGAAAACACAGAAAGCTGGGCCGCCACAGAAGCATCCAGAATGATCTGGGTTTACCAAGACCCATCATGATACAGTCCTTGTCAAGAGGACATGTGTCACACAGGTATCAGTGACAATACCCCTGCTGCTTGAAGGAACATAACATCTTCCTAAGGGAGCACTAGAACCCTTCAGTGCTGTAATGAACCTTTAGAGGTTCCTCCCCACTCTGAGGAGCTGCAGAAATTTCTATCACAAGGGTATCTAAGAGATGATGTTCTTGAGAAGTAACAGGAGGGTTGATGTGGCAGGAGACAGAAGGAAAGCTTTCCTCTTTCAGGAGCATAAACATTTCCATTTGAACATCAAATAAGCATGAAGTCTGAGTCCTGGGAAGTGAAGAGGGTCTGTGAGTGATATGGGAAGAACAGAGTGGGCTGACCATCACTTGAGAAGATTTGCTAAAGGGCAGACTGGGTTGGTAAGAGATTCTCTTTTCTGTAGAGCACAGTCTAGGAGATGTATCAGGAAGATATGGAAGTGCTTGCTCTGGAGGGGAATATCAAGGACAAGGAGTACTGTCCCAAGACAATGTCTTCTTATTTTTTATCCTCAGTACAGGATGTCTCAGGACAAACGTTCACATGCCAGTACACAAGGTTCCTTATCCTGGCAAAGCAGAGCAGCCCTATTCTCCCCATGTCCTGGCAACTTGGATGTATTGGAAAGGAACATGTATTTGGTGGACAGCAGGATGACCACGAGCCAGCAATGGTCACCCTTGTAGGTAAGAAGGCTAGTGGCATCCTGGGGTGTATCAGAAGGGGGGTAGTTAGTAGGTCAAGAGAGGTCCTTCCCCTCCCTGGAGACATTCAAACCTGCCTGGATGTGTTCCTGTGTGATTTAGTCTGGGTGATCCTGCTCTGGCAGGGGGGTTGGATTAGATGAGCTTTCAAGGTCCCTTCCAACTCCTAATCTTCTGTGATTCTGTGAAGAGGGAGAAGAAGGGGCTTCACTTGGAATACTGAGCCTTATGGAAATGGAGAAGCCTGTTTTTACAGATATTAAGCTCCAGGGAAATGTACAGCATGCCCTGGCCTGTTTCCTACACAAGCCTAGGACCATTCCTTCTGAGGGAAGCAGTCAGGGTATTAGCTTCTCAAACTGGCATTTGTAGCACTGAGTTGGAGTTGAGCAATGGTGTCAAGCCTCAAGATATTAGTCTCCCAGGAAGAAGGAAAGGCAAAGCTCTCAGCTGCTCTGAAACAGTACTGGAAGGAACTCAGGGAGTATCAGTTCTCATCAGTGGAACTGCTTCCTCATGAGGCTATAGGAAGGGTTTGGTGGCTCAGCACGTGGGTTACTGGAAATGAGGAAAAGGAGAGGTTGCTTCCTCATTTAGGTATCAGTTGAAATGCAGAGGATGAGGATGATACCTCTTCTTCCTCAGGGGGTCTCACTTCCTCAGCAAGATCCTGCAGGCAGTGGTGGTATGAGTTCTGCAGGGGGATACCAGTCCTCTAACACTCAGGTTCTTGGGTTCCAGATCACTATGGACTATCAAGGACTCAGTTCTCCAGAAGAAACCAGATCATTTGTGGAAGCATCAGAGCTTTGGAGGAAGGGGCATCAGGGAATATTGGTTGCCCAGGAGATTGGTGTACCTGTCCCTCTAAGGGTGGTGAGTGTGTCCAGGACATACCTGTTTCCCTAGGTGTACTGGGATGCTTTTGAGGATCAAATTCCTAGTGGATCCTACTTGAGGTTTGGAGACTGTTGGTTCTCCTGGGTATATTAAGTCAGTTGAGGGGATATCAGGTGTGTTTAAGGGTCTTGGTTCAGGGTAGTATCAGAATGAGCAGCAGGCTTGAAGACATCCCTTTGGGGAAACTGAGATGGTTCAGAGAAACAGGAGTTTCCCTGGAGGGCATTGGGTTTCAAGACTGTAACATGAACATGGGGATACACCTTTCCTTGGGGCACCACATGGACTGGCAGGGGAACTACTGAATGGATTCAGGGGTACTGCATCTCCATGGGGTGAGTTTGCACAGTTCTGCAGTTACAGAGAAAGTTTTTGGGGTCTCAAATGAGGCAGGGTGAACCTTCCTCTCCAAAGCAAACAGGACAATTTCAGGGGTTATCAGATGAGTGCAAGATGCTATGGGTTCTTTGGCAACAAAATTAAAAGTATCAAGTTCCCAGAAGGGTGAGCACAGGGATACCTGGTCCTTTGGGAACAGCCTTTAAATTACAGTGAGAGAAGTCAGGCAGTACTGAGTGTCCTGTGGGTGGGATCAGGGAACACCAGGTGGGTTCAGGGTTCAGGTCACCCAGAAGTGAGCTCAGCAGATGTGTTCCTGTGTGATTTAGTCTGGGTGCTCCTGCTCTGGCAGGGGGGTTGGACTAGATGACCTTTCAAGGTCCCTTCCAACTCCTAACATTATGTGATTCCATGATTAGTTCTGCTGGGGAGCTTCAAATGAGTTTAAAGGGCACCAGGTCCCTTGGAGGTCATTTCACAGGGTACAAGGTTCCCTGAAGGATGTCTGGTGAGTTGGAGGGGTACCAGATTCCCAGCACACCAAATTTCCCTCAGGGATACTAGGTGAATTTAGGAGGTACCAGGCCTCTTGGGCAAATTCGAGGGTGCTGTGAGAGAAGAGGTGGTTTTCTTAGGGTGGGCTCAGGGGGTAACGTGTCTCCCAGGGAATATTAGATGAGTTTAAGGTTACCAGCTCTCCTGGGGAATCCAGAGGAGGGTCTGGGGGAGCACCAGCTTCCCCGGAGGTGTGTTCAGGGGGTTCCAGGTGCTCCGGGGCAACTCGGTCAGTGACGGGTCCCTGGCACGGGTGGGGCTGTGGAGGCCCAGGCCTCACTGGGGGGTTCAGAGGGGACACGCTAGGCCAGGCCTGGCTGGGATTGGGGGTGTCCCGGGGGGAACGGAGACAGGGGGTCCCCTGGAGACAAAGTATGCCGGACGGCTGCGCTCACCATGGGGTCCCTGAAGGCGCAGCCCGGGAGGAAGGGCAGCCCCGGGCCCGGCTCCGAGCTCATGGCGGCGGCGGCAGCAGCGCTCCCTCCCCGGGCCCCGGCGACTCCATCTCCACGGCAACCGCCGGCGCGCCCAGTGCGCATGCTCGCGGGGAGCCCGCGCGCGGCGCTGCGCCTGCGCACTGAGCGACAGGGCGGGAGCGCGGGGCGGAGCCCTTGAGCCGCGGGCGGGGGCCGGGGGGAGCGGGCAGCGCTGGGCGCTGCTGGGCACGTCCCCGTCCCCGTCCCCGTCCCCGTCCCCGTCCCCGTCCCCGTCCCCGTCCCCGTCCCCGTCCCCGTCTCTTGGGAAAGAATCAGCCACAGGAGCTGTGGCGAGCGTTAACGCTGTGTTCTTAGGGATTTGAGCGCGTTTCGGCCTATCCCCACCACGGGCCGCCGCCATGTTGCTCCTCCCCTCAGGGCCGGCCCGGGCCTGTCGGCACCCTGCGGCGTGTGGCTGCTGCCGGGGCCTCACACCCTGGGACAGCTGGGTTGTGTCACAGAGTAAGAACTGTGGGGGTTGGAAGGGACCTCCAGAGATCATCAGGTCCAACCCCCTGCCAAAGCAGGGTCCCTAGGACAGGGCGCACAGGGCGGTGTCCAGACGGGGCTGGAATCTCTCCAGAGAAGGAGACTCCACACCCCCTGGGCAGCCTGTCCCAGGGCTCCCTCACCCTCACCGGGAAGAAGTTCTTCCCCACATTGGTGTGGAACTCCCTGTGCTCCAACTTGAGCCCATCACCCCTTGTCCTGTCCCCACAGACACTGAGCAGAGGCTGCCCATGTCCCCCTGGGTCCCACCCTTCAGCTATTGATAACCAGTGATCAGATCCCCTCTCAGGCTTCTTCTCTCCAGGCTGAACAGCCCCAGCTCCCTCAGCCTTTCCTCACAGGGGAGATGCTCCAGGCCCTTCATCGTCTCTGGAGCCTCCTCTGGACTCTCTCCAGGAGATCCCTGGCTTTTTTATCCCAGGGAGCCCAGAACTGGACACAACACTCCAGGTGGGGCCTGACCAGGGCAGAGCAGAGGGGGAGGATCCCCTCCTTTGACCTGCTGGCCATGCTTCTTTTGCTGCCCCCCAGGATCCCACTGGCCTTCTTGCCCCCCAGGGCACACTGCTGGCTCACGGCCACCCTGTCACCCACCAAAGTGTCCTCGCTATTAAAATCTTTTCATCTCCAAAACAAGTGTTTGGTGTCTAGACTGGCTCTTGGGAGTCACCACAGCCCCATGCAGTGCCCAGGGAGCAGGGTAACGGGAAGGCCAAACCCATCCCTGGGGTGCTCCAAGCATTTTAACAGGAGAAGGGATCGTTGCTGGTTTATTATGTGTATAGCACATATATTATGTATATAGGGGTTTGTAATATGTAGTGCTGACACAGTTCCTCTATTTAAGCACAATTTTTTTCTCTCTATCTAAAGGAAGCAGCAAAAAGAAGAAGCAGGGGGGCTGTCAAGGGAAAGGTGGTTGTCCAAAGGTCACCTCCAAACGCAAGAGATAAAAAGAGGGCCAACTCTATCACCAAAGAGAAAAGAGGGGGTTGAACATGTTTTCCTTGGTCTCTTTTATCAAGGGTATGCAAGACAGTCCAGGCTGTGATTCAAGGGCAGGCAGAGCAGGATCTGAGGGTTTTGTAAGCAGAAGTCAAGCAGTGAGAAATGCAGCCAGACGGTCTGTCAAAGCATGGTGTGGGAGAGAGAAGAAAGCTAGCGGGTGGGAGATAAAGAATGAGGCTGATGAGCTTAGAAAGGAAAATAATAGATTGAAGGCCAAGCAGGGCTGAAAGAGCTGGATCTGAAAGGCAACAAGCTGCTAATGTGCCTGCTGACTCAGATGCAGGTGCTGGGACTGACATGCTGTCCTGTATTTCTCCTGCTGTGATATCCAAGCACCATTTAACAGATTTCCTGAACTTTGCAAGGGCCAGGGTCTTCCTCAGAGGGGGGAACTTGCCTCCATGGGCATGGGGTGTTCTCTAGGAAAGCTACAGGAACTTTTTAACAAGGCTGCGTGGCAGAGTGCCCATGTGGGCAGCTTGTAGAGGGGCAGGAGTGCTGCATGAGTGGGAAATGGAGGCCTGGAGATTTATCCAGGGCCACAAAGTAGGATCTTGGGCTCTGGATATGAGCAGGGACAGGAGCTGAAGACTGTTGCCCCAGTGCATTCCTCCTGGGTGTTTCTAAGGGAGACAGGAATGAAGAAAGGAAGATTAAGGAAAGCTGTAGCAGAAGCTGGTACTTTTTTAGGAACAGTGGTCATTAAGCAGGCTGGTGGAGAAATGGTAGAGGAAATAAGGAGAAAGGGTGGAGAAAATAAAGACTGGAAGTGGAACTCAGAACATCAGCATCATCTTTGACATAACTTCTCCAGAGGCAAGTCTGACTTGCCAAGGTTCAGTCTCCTACACCCCTACTGTCTATTTGTGAAAGGGAAAAGGAAGCCTTTATCAAGGGCTCCCATCTCTTATCTGTTTAAAGTTTATGTTTTTAGAGCAAAGACTGTGCTGTTATGGGTATGTATGCTACTGTAACACACAGCAGTAAAAAAACCCGGCCTATGAACCCTCATACAAAGACAGTGGCTGTCTCCATGCACCCCATCTGTGGTCTGAGGGATCCAAGGACTACTTCTGATGGGTCTCCTAAAAACCCACTCAAACACCCAGGCTTGTGGCAGCAGGCTGGAATCTGCCACCTGAGTATCCACACACCTAGTGATGTATTCCAGGATTCAGTGATGAGACTTTTCTCCCATGCCTTATTCCACCTCCTCCTCTGTCATGGTACCCAGCATTTGTCCAACTGAGCAACGGGCACCATGAGGAGGCAACACAAACTTGGATTTCTTTCCTTTCTTCCACCCCATCTCTTGGCTCCCAAGGGCCAAATATTTGATGCAAGTGTGTTAGAAAGGAAACTGCTGAGGAATGAGTTTAGCACTGCTCTCTGCATAGCAAGAGGAACTGGTTTGGATTGAGGGTACATCTTACTTACAGCCAGAACAAAGCAATGAACTACAGGATAAAGGACAAGCCATCCCAGGGAAGCTGCTGGATTTAAGACACAGCAGGTAGATCAATGCCTTAAACTTTCACAGAACCATAGAATCACAGAATCTCCTGAGCTGGGAGGGACCCATAGGGACCATTGAGTCCAACTCCTGGCTCCACACAGGCCCAGCCCAGTCAGACATGGCACTGAGGGCATCGTCCAAACGCTTCTTGCCCTCAGCCCAGCTCAGGGCTGTGACCCCTTCCCTGGGGAGCCTGTGCCAGTGCCTGACACCCCTCTCAGTACAGAACCTCTTCCTGACACCCAACCTAAACCTCCCCTGTTGCAGCTTCACACCGTTCCCTCGGGTTCTATCCCTGGTCCCCGAAGAGAGGAGAGAGATCAGCACCTGCCCCTTCACTCCCCTCATCAGGAAGCCACAGACCCCCATGAGGTCTCCCCTCAGCCTCTTCTTCTCCAGGCTCAACAACCCCAGGGACTCCAGCCTCTCTTTATAAGCCTTCCTCTCCAGACCCTTCCCCATCCTCGGTGCCTCCTCTGGACACTCTCCATTAGTTTCCTGTCCCTCTTGTCCTGTGGTGCCCAAACCTGCCCCAGCATTCCAGGTGAGGCCACCCCAGTGAAAAGCAGGACAATCCCCTCCCTGGCCAGGCTGGCCATGCCATGTGTGATGCACCCCAGGATACTTTGGGCACGTTCAGTTCTTTTTTTTCCCTCAGAGCTGTGGAGCCTCCACTCCTTTTTCTGAAGTCCAGAGGAGCAGCAGGCAACTTTGGGAAGTATTCTTCCTAATCTAGTCCCTGAGAGTATCTTCAGCAGAACAAAGAAGGGAAGTTCGTGCTCAGAGCTGTTTGCTAACACTCTGCCTCTTCACCCCTGCTGCTAGCAGCACACTGCAAGGATAAGACCAGGTAAAGATTGCCAGTGGGTACCAGAACCTCTTCTGTGGCAACTCACCTTCACAATATCTGGTGCTTGCATTAAAAACTGTTACCTTCTCTCACATTCTCTCCTCTGGGGCTGGTGGCACGTGGAATGCCTGAAAGAAAATGTCTCATTCCTCTGAGGTAGAAGCTCTTTCACATATTGCATTTGGCTTCATGTGCTTTGGGTGGGCCAGTTCCCTCACTTGCTAATATAAACATCTCCATTTTTCATGCATTGAGGACGTGTGTGTGTGTAATACTGGATAATGATGGGCATATCTTAGAGATATGGTTTAGTTTAGGATGAGAATGGCTGGACTTGATGATCTTCAAAGGTCTTTTCCAGCCTTGTGATTCTGTGAGAAGTATGTTCCCTCAAACAGTATCCCCCAGCAGTTCCTTGCAGGCACACCAGAAGCCTCTATTTTTGTTCCTAGTTGAAAAAGTTTAACAAACAATCCTGTTTTTCTGCTTTGGCATTTTTCCTCTCCAGTTTTCGCTTCATGGGAACTTGAAGCCTCATCCTAACTCATCTGGTGAAATCCCAGCCGCTTATGGAGAGGGTGAGAGGTTGGTGAAGCAGATCCCTGGCTCAGAAATACATCTCTCTGCAGAGCTGGCTGCTGGAATGCATGGCTTTTCCCTAAGCCATCCAGAGAGCGAGAGCTTGCAGGCTCTGCTGGAAGGCTCTGCGTTCCTGGCACCAGGGGACTCTTCAGGACCCAAGATGAAGCCATCTCGCCCTCTGGTGGGTGAAACCCCGGCGTGTGGAACCCTCCTCCGCCTGCCGATCCAGAAATGGGACTAGAGCAAAGTTTGCTCCCAAACTGGGAGGAGCTGTTGAGTCTGTTGAGGGTGGAGAAGCCTTGCAGAGGGACCTGGACAGATCAGAGAGCTGGGCAGCCACCAACAGCGTGATGTTTAAGGAGGCAAGTGCCAGATTCTGCACCTGGGAAGGGGCAAGCCCAGCTTTGCATCCCTACAGGGGGATCAGATGCTGGAGGCCAGCCCTGCTGAGAGGGATTTGTGGGGGGATCTTGGGTTGACAGCGAGTTACCTGTGAGCCAGCAGTGTGCCCAGGCAGCCAGGAGGAGCTAAAGGTATCCTGGGGTGCATCACACACGGCATGGCCAGTCCAGGGAGGGGAGTGTCCTGCTCTGCACTGTGCTGGGGCGGCCTCACCTCGAGTCCTGGGGACAGGTTTGGGCACCACAGGACAAGAGGGACAGGAAACTATTGGAGAGTGTCCAGAGGAGGGACCAAGGATGGGAAGGGTCTGGAGGGGAAGGCTTATGAGGAGAGGCTGAAGTCCCTGGGGTTGTTCAGCCTGGAGAAGAGGAGGCTGAGGGGAGACTTCATGGGGTCTGTGGCTTCCTGATGAGGGGGAGTGAAGGGGCAGTGCTGATCTTTCTCCTTTCTTTGGGGACCAGGGATCAAGCAGCTGATCATGGGAACCATTTCCAGGCATATTAAAGACAAGAAAGTCATCAGGAGTAGTCAGCACCCCTTCACCAAGGGGACCAACTTGATAATCTTCTATAATAAAATGAGGACAGCAATAGATAATTGCCTTCACCCCAGTAAGGCTTTTGACACTGTCTCCTCATAGGTGAGCTGCTGATGTATGGGATGGATGAGCAGTGAGGCAGATTAAAAGCTGACAGGGGGCCACCTGGATGGAAAGAAGCTTTGCAGAAAAAGATCTGGGCATCCTGGTGGATTCTAGGTTGAATGGGAACCAGCAGTGTGCCCTTGTGACCAAGCCAGCAAACAATGTCCTAGGCTGCATTAAAGTGCTGCCAGCAGGTCGAGGGAGATGATCCTTTCCCTCTACTCAGCACGGGTGAGGCCACACCTGGAGTTCTGTGCCCAGTTCTGGGCTCCCCAGTCCAAACCAGACATGGACATACTGGAAAGAGTCCAACAAAAAAACACCAGGATGATGAAGGGACTGGAGCATCTCTCTATGACAAAAGGATGAGAGACCTGGGACTGTTCAGCCTGGAAAAGGCTCAGGGGAAACTTACCAGTGTGGAGAAGGTACAAGGAGGATGGGGCCAGGCTCTTCTCAGTGGTGCCCAGTGCCAGGACCAGAGGCTGTGGGCACACACTGAGACACAGGAGGCTCCCTCTGAACATCAGAAACACTCTTTTACTGTGAGGGTGGCTGAGCACTGGCACAAGCTGCCCAGGGAGGTTGTGGAGTCTCCATCCTTGGAGATACCCAAAAGCCATCTGGACATGTTCCTGGGCAACCAGATCTCAGTGGCTCTTCTTGAACAGGGGGATTGGACTAGATGAACTCCAGAGATCCCCTCCAAACTCAGCCATGCCGTGATTCTGCACAGCTATTAGCAAGAACAGAAGCTCTGGGCTTACTTCAGACAGGCAGGCTCATACCTGACTGACTGATACCCTCCTGTTGTCTCTCTTCAGCCTAATTTTAAGCATGTGCTGAAATGTTTTGCTTGAACAAGCACTTGTGATTCACATCTCAGCCACTGAAACTGTGCTGCCTCCATGCCAGGCCACCAAAGCACTAGATACCCACCTCTGATAGAAATTAAGGCAAACTGGACACCCAAATAAGTCCTTTTGTGGCTGATGAACTTAAATCCCCCTCCTCTGTGTCAGAGCAGCCATTCTGCACCTCCCATGTGAGAAGAGAACTAAACCCACAGCTACTGTGACAGCTGGAAAAAGTGCTTGGAGATACACAAACAAACCAACCCACACCTTATTGTTCATTACTGCTGTAATTATTATCCCACTCCAATATATCCACTCTATAATTATTATCCACTTTTCTTCCTAATGACTCAGAACCTTCTCCAGTTCCACATTTGGGAATTTCACACCACACCAATAGTTTTGTTTTTAGATATTATTATTATTATTATTATTATTATTATTATTATTAACTAAGGCTGTTGGGTGATTTTTTTAAATAATGATCAGTACAGTACAAAGCTTAAAATCTTATTATTAATGTTTTCAACAATACAAAGTCAGCAGATGGGAGTTGGGAAGGGGATGGTTGATATGTAACACTCATACATACCCTTCCCTGCTTCCCAACTGGGGAAAAATAAAATACAAACTCTTTTGTACTTGTTTTTAGTAACAAGTAAGTGCTTAAAAATCATCTTGTCAGTAGAAGATGCAAAGGCACATGAGGAACCTGTCCTTGCCTTGTTACACAAATCATGAGGCGTAAAGACAAGCTTAAGGCACCTCTCTCCATCCTCCCCTTCTGCTCTGCACACCAGGCAAGTCCTGTCAGTGGGGAGCAGCTGTAAGAACAGCCATGGACTGGCAGACAGCAAAGAGGCTGCTTCTGAGCCTTGGGTTCCTTTGGGATGAATCCCAAAAGGGAACAGTGTAAGGCACACTGGGATGAATTTTCAGGAGTTGTCCTGTACAGATCCAGGCTGTAAGATCTGTGAAAATACTATCTCAGGTCCTGAGATCCCACGTAGGACCTCAGTCCCTTCAGGATCTTGGAAAATGCTCACCCTTTGGTGGTCAGCTCTTCACCAAACCCTGCCACTGGTACACAGCTCCCAAGCCATGCCTCCTTAGAGGAACACCAGGATGGAAGGAGACATGCTCCAAGCAGTGAGCCTGAGGAGAAAGCCTCTCAGACAAGCTTTTGTGGTCTCTGGACTCAGCCCTGGTCTCCCCTAGATCAACAGCCAGGCTTTAGAGGGGGAACCAGCAGCCACTTTGCAGTCCCAGCCCAGGTGAGGTCTGCCCAGGTGGGCAGCCAGGTGCATAAGGCACGAGGATGATGTCTGGGGATGAGGGAAAGAAGCTGGTTGAAGAGGAGGATGGAGACAGGGATGAAGGAAGCTCCAGTGTTAGTGAGCCCCTTGTGATACAAGGGTGCATCCTCACAGCAGCAGCGATCTGCATTGCAATTCCCTGCTAGATCAGCCCATCATAGTAACCAGGAGGTCAGCTCCAGGTCTGAGAGCAGGGCAGCAGGGGGACATGGCTGGCCTCACCTGAGGGGTAACACAAGGGTGGAAAAACACCACCACTCTCACACAGTTGCTCCAGGAGGAGAAGTTTCACTTCTGCTGGACCAGGGAGAAGAGGTATGGCCAGAAATACCTCAGAAGACCCACGTGGGCACTAGTGTACTCATCCTCCTCTGACAAGGGCCAGACATGTCATCTATTTTCAAACCCTTAGAGAAGGAAATGCCTGGGTGATCCCTTCCTTTGGTACCATTACAACTTTAGGTAGCAGCAGAGCAGGGTTTGCTCTCAGCAGTGATGTCCTCTCCCACTGTTTTAGCCCACAAAAGAGCTCTGGACCAGCCTGGTTTCCTCCCCTTCCTCCACAGGAGCCTGGTGGTACCATCCAGCCAGGTCCACACTCAGTTCTGCTTTACCTACCACAAAAGCAAGGCCAGTTAGGCCATGAGAAAAAGCACTGCTCCCACCAGAAATCCTTCCCAAACTGGAAGGAGAGCCACAAACAAAGCCACAGACACCATGGAGTACATGGTCCATCAGTGCAGCTGAGCAACCAGCAAGGAGGAACTGCTGCTGGCCTCTGCTCTGGCCCTTCCCTGCAGGCAGAAGCCTTGTCCAAACGAGCAGTTTGGAGGTTAAAACCAGCAGAAAATTACAGGTATTTTCTCAGTAGGTTTGGTTTTCTGCTGGTCCATCTCCCAGCCCCAGCTCGCTCTGTGATGAGATGAGCTTCTGTGCATGGGAAGGGGCATGATGAGGTGTGGGGGGGGACCATCCCCACCTGCCCATGAGGCAAATCTGCTGTTAGGTCAGCATGGCTGTACTGTCATAAGGCACCACAGGAAATGAAGTCATTCGTTTCTAAGCTGGACTTGGTGTAAACCAGGAGGCCTGGAGTGATGAGAAAGGGGGAACTAGATACCTCCTAAAGGCTTCCCTATGATTTCATAGAATCATAGAATCACAGGTTGGAAGGGACCTTTAAAGGCCATCTAGTCCCACCCCCTGCAGTGAGCAGGGACATCTTCACTAGAGCAGGTCGCTCAGAGCCCCATCAAGCCTGACCTTGGATGTCTCCAGGGATGGGGCCTCCACCACCTCTGAGCATCCTGCTCCAGTGATCTACCACCCTCATATTGAAGAACTTTTTCCTAATATCCAACCTAAATCTCCCCTTTTCTAGTTTAAAACCATCACCCCTCATCCCATCACTCCATGCCCTCAGGAACAGCTCTTCCCTAGCTTTCCTACAGGCACCTTTCAGGGATTGGTATCTCTTCTCCTGTACTCAAAACCTACTTCCTTCTCCCTTTGTCTTTAATTTGTCAGTAAGGCCACGAGTTTCAAGTTTGTCCCCAAAACACAGGACAAAGCAAAGCACCTCTTAATAGCTCTGTTTCCAGGGAGAATGTTGTCTGGCCCACCGTGCTCCTCCAGCAGCACAGCACTGTTTCCTTCAGCCTAATCCTGACCCAGCTGGGAGGCTCTGCAGATATATAAGCCAAAGATTAAGCCTTTCTGGACAATAATACAGACACACATGCTCAAACACACACACACATCCCAACAGTTAAAACTGAGTGCAGAAATCAGTGCTTGTCACAGCAAATCATATCCCCAACCTTAACCTCTGCCTGCTCAGAACCAGCAATCCCAATTCATTTGCCTGTCCTTGGGTTCAATGAGACACATCTGTGGCTGGAATAGATCCCATCGCTTCCTTGACTTCAGCAAAGATTTATACCTCCCAGGAATTTGCCAGATGTCAAGGCATTTGAGGTTGCAGGTCTTGTACAGCTGGGAGGAGCCATGCCAGGATTTACTATGCAAAGCAAGGAGTGGGTCAGGCAGCAGGTGCTTGGGCTGCATGGGACAATACCTCTGCATTGGCTTTGAGCATCCTGTCCTGCAAGTGCTACCAACTGCAGTGCAAGAGTGTGGCTCCATAGCTGGTATTTGCCCCAAGCAGGCACTAAAGAGACTCATCTAGTAGGGGACACAGTAAACCAAACTCTTCTACACCTTGGACAGGACTGACCCGTGGACATTGAGTGTCCCTGACCACACTACTCCACACAGGAATACCCAAGTCTGAAGGACAAGCCTGTCCCAAGGTTGCACAGGACCCTAATGCTGCCACCTGGCTCCTGCCTTTTGCTGATAAAAACCATTCCAGATTCACAACCCTGCTGGCCAGAGAAAAGCAACCCTGTAGCTTCAAGATCAGCCCTTTCCACAAGGCCCACCAAGGACTGTCTGATGTCCTGAAAAGCACTGTTAAAAGGGGCATAAAGACTACTTCATGTTTATAACCTTCTGGCCATGACCATAGCAGGGCTGTTGGAGGCCTTGTAACAGACAGGTCACTCTCAAGTTACTCTACACTGCATGGACAGTGTTGGAGGTCAGTCACAGCCCCTAGACAGCTGATACAGAGTCAGTCTACACAGCAATGCCTGAACCCATCATGCAAGCAGCCAAAAGGATGCACTCAGCATCAAAAGCATCTCCCCTCCTGGATCATCATCCAGAATGCTGATGGCCTCAGAGGTGCTCAGCCTCTGCCACTGCTACTGAGGAAGCCTCAAAACCATAAACCACCTCCAACCTGAGCCAAGCCCAGTTCCTCAAAGGCAGGTGAGCACTTAAAATGGAAGTAAGAAGCCTCTGAAGACCTGTCTTGTAGGCTACCAAACAGCCACCAGCACTGCCACTACCTTAAGTTTAAACTGATGAGAAAGACCCCACCTCCTGTTAGTAATCCATGAGAACAGACTCTGGTTTTGATGACCAGCTCCACTGCAGATGGTGCAGTCATCATACAGCAAGAGAAGATGGAGCTGACCCAACATCTCCACCTGTGTTGGATCCACACCAGTCACCAGCAGACACAGGGTTCGGGTTCAGACACAGCTCATCCTAAAAGACCCTAGGTCAGGCCTAAGTCTCCAAACACCCTTTGCCAAAGCCACCACAGCAACCTGGCGTTGAGATACTTGTCAAGGGGAGCGTAGAGAGAACCTGGCTTAGCCCAGCTGGACCTTGGAAAGGACTCTACCAGCCACTGTGCCACACATGCCCTTGCAGCAGAACCCTAGAGATGTAGACTCCTCCTGACACCTTGCCTTTGGTCAGTGACAGGTCTCCCACAGACAGCAGAGATGCCAAAACCCAGATAGCTCATCACATCCATCCACGGTCCTCACGGGACCCAACCTTTCAGGCTGCCCTCCCCTGACCTTCAGCAAGGTTATCACCCACAGCTCTGCCAGAACGAACAAGAAACCTCTGCCTACTCCAGCATCCTTGGTCAAACAACTTGTTCTTGGCTTAAAACACCCCCATGTCTCCCTGGGTGGCAGAAGTAAGTCCCTGCTGTGAAAATGCATCCAGCATGAAATCTCCAGCCCTCGACCCAAGCCCAGGGTCCAGGTTAGTCGCAGCATGTTAGGCCAGTAAGACAGTTATGTCTCTAATATGTTATGCCCCTCTTCTTGATTTTCACCACCCCAGTGATGTCATGCCTGTCATGTTCATGTCTCTCAAGAGTCCTTTTTGACCAGGCTGGCCTTGATCCTGCATCGCAGGACGTAAGCTGTGATGGCACTACAAGCCACCAGGCCAAAAAAAGAGATGCAGGAGAGATAAACAGAGAAAGGCCCATGTCTCTTCAGGAAAATCTCCTGCCTGTTCTTGTAATCCAAAAGAATGGCCTCCAGCTGTGACAAGGTGCAGATGGCCAGGAAAGTGTGGAAGATCTGGTGGGCATGGCCAACGATATCACAGGAGCCTGGGAAGTACTTCTCAGGGACCGGGCAGGAGAAGAAATAAGCACTGATGAGGAAAAAGAGTATCTGGTAGGTATGGTACCAAGCAGCATCTTCCTCACAACCCCCCAGGTGACACACAACCACCCGGTGAGCGACAGGACTGATATCCAAGATGAAAGCCAGCCCAGCTGGGATCACCTGGCACATCTTCCTCATGATGGGGTAAGGCCGTCGGTAGCGGTACTTGGCGTAGCAGCAGCCAGCACAGGAGAGCCAGCCACAGAAAGCAGCTGCTGGCAGGAAGAACAGCCAGAACTTGTCATACCAGGCTTGGTCAGAGCTGTAATAGAAATGGGCCAGGGCACTACCGTACTGGTAGATGCTGACTCCAACGTAGTCCACAAAGTAGAAGGTGTAGTGGTACAGCTCAGATTTGGACTGCAGGAGGTGGGCCAAGAGGCTGCAGGTCAGGTAAGTGACGGAGGAGAGGACAAAGATGAGCAAAGGCAAGGACCACGCGTCCACGGGTAACTCCTCAGCCTCCACAAACGTCTTGAACCTCAGCAGCACAGCCAGCGCTGCCAGGAGGTGAGTCCATACGTTGACCACTTCGTTGTGCTTCTGGAAGAGGCTGAGGAAGTAGTACCGCCAGTCCTGGCCGGTGGGGCGGTACCCGCTGTGGATGTACGGCTCGCGGAAGAGCTGTGGCACCTCACACTCCTTCACTGTGCAGGGCATCTTGGGGAAGCCATCCTCCAGCAGCCTGGGGAGGCGGCTGAGGTGCTGCCCGCTGAGGGACAGCGTGCTGATGCGCTCCAGGATGGCTGTCATCTCACCACCTGCAGTGGCTGTGAGCCTGGCTCGGGGGAACGGCGTCTTCGTGTCCTGCAGGGACAGAGAAAGAAGGAACATTAACGGTGATGCTTCAGGGAGAAGAAGGTGCTGCCATTCCTTGGGGGGAGAGTCATGGCACTATCGAGATGCTGGCCCCACTCTTAGGGCTTTTCTTGCTGGGATGGCTGAGAGGGACCTCAAAGATCATCAAGTCCCAACCCCCTGCCATGGGCAGGGACACCTCTCCCCAGACCAGGCTGCTCAAGGCCACATCCAACCCAGCCTTGAACACCTCCAGGGATGGGGCAGCCACCACCTCTCTGGGCAGCCTGTGCCAGGGCCTCACCACACTCGTAGTGAAGAATTTCTTCTTAACATCCAGTGTAAATCTACACCCTTCCAATTTAAAACCATTCCCCCTTGTCCTATCACTCCATGCCCTTCTAAAAAGTCCCCTCCTGGCTTTCTTGTAGCACCTTCAGGTACTGGAAGATGCTGTAAGATCTCCCTGGAGCCTTCTCCAGGCTAAACAACCCCAAGTCTCTCAGACATCAGCCTGTCTTCATAGCAGAGGTGTTCCAGCTCTCTAATCATCTTCGTGGCCTCCTCTGGACCTGTTCCAACAGTTCCATGTCCTTATGTTGGAGACTCCAGAGCTGGACCCAGCACTCCAGGTGGGGTCTCACGAGAGCAGAGCAGAGGGGCAGAATCCCCTCCCCTGACCTGCTGGCCACACTCCTTTTGATGCAGCCCAGGACATGGTTGGCAGATAAATATTTGGCTTATTTTTCTCCCAGAGCCTCAGATAGCAGCTGCTGCCAGAGGTGAGACAGAGGAACGGGCACATGATGGGAGACCCAAGCTAGGCTGGCGATACCAAGGACAGGACAGTGTTAAACCCTGAAAGCAGAGAGATGGGACCTATCAACCAGTGCCAGGGTGAGACAGAGCAAAGAGCAAAGTCAGAGCAGGCTCTGACCCAGGTTGCAAGTCCCACTTCCTCATTGCTTCCCTCTTCTAGCAGGTGGCTGTTGTTACAGCCACGAGTTATATTGTCCAGCCAGTTCTCTCTCCTTGTGCTCTCCAGGCCTTCTCCTGCAGCACAGCTCAGGGCAGGGCTGGGTTTTCCTTCTTTCTTTGCCACAGGGGTTGATGGAGCTGCCTTAGCTGCAAAAGGCAGATGGGAAGATGGTCCCTGCAAACAGGATTTTCACTTTGCAGATGCATAAGGCTGGAAGAAGCACCCTTGCTGGGGTGGGGGGCTGACGTTGTGCACATCCACAAAGACTTTGTTCCACTTCTAAGGGTCTGCAGGGTGCAGATCTGTGATGGGGACACCCCACCCATTCAGCAGCTTGTGTATCTCTGGGGATGCCTGCCAAAAATTTAGGAAGGCAAAGCAAATTTTGACTCTGGGGCACTCCTAGGAGGGGATGGCCTGAAAAAAGGGGGGCAAGAGCCCCTTTCCTCAGTTCTAATGTGCAGCCTTTCTCCTTGGTACCTAACAGAGAAAGGAAGGCTCACCCATCCAGCTTAGTCTAGACCTCAGCTTCAGGATAAGGCAAAGCCCAAGCAAGGAGACCATCCCCTGTAGTACTCACCTTCTACTGTCCTGCACCTCCTTTAGATGATCTAGTCAGAACTTGGCTGGAGGTTGAGCACATTGGGGTGGGAAGGATTACAAGGGAGATTTTATGGACATGTCTGCACTAAAACAGCACTTCATTCCCTGATCAAGGTCCACACACCAGAGCTCCCTTCCCATGCTGACCACATCTCCTTCACTGTAGTGCCAATTCTTCTCCAGCTGATCATCCCCAGGCCTTACATGCAGGTTTTGCCCTGTGCAGAGGTGTGAGTGTAGACTCTGAAGTGCTTTATGAGTCCTGAGCTCCTCTGCCCTGTCCATTAACCAGCCATAATGTGTTTTATACCTCTCCCAGCATCTGCTCTGATACCGAAGCAAGAGTGCTTGGACCCCTGCTCACCATCTCCCAGCTTCCCTTTAAGAGAGGTCCAAGGATTTGGCTCCACTACAGGGAGCTCAGTGCTGAATCTTCATCCCAATTCCTCCCAGAAGGATGCTGGAAAACCTTCTAAAAAAAGGGTTTTGGACACTGATGTTGGGATCACAGTGGCAAGGCAGGAGATGAAGGTTGTGCTGAAGCTCCCCACCTCTTGAAGAACACAGGCTAAGGCTAGGGGAGACTCTGGGACATTGGGAATTTAACACCAGTTTGAATATGGCACAAACTGGGCAGGTGAGGGGCGCAGGAGCAGAGTTGAGGTGCTCATCTCCTGCAAGGAGGCAGCAACACCCTGAAACTCAACAGAACCAACCAGGAGAAACCCTGGAAGATGGTGATCTAGCCTGGGTGTACAGATGCCTGCTGGATATGAGGGGCACATCGCCCCTTCCACTGCCCATGACCTGCCTGCTTTGCATGCTGAGGAGGATACAAGAGACACAGGCAGCTTCTGTACCAGGCACAGGCTGGCTCCAGCTTGCACGGTGTGTGCAAGCGCCAGGAGTTTGGTCTCTCATCCCAAGAGCTCGGTGTGTACAGCCAGCATCGCCTTCCAGCAGAGCTAGGAAGAGGTCAGACACCTCACATCTCCCTGACAGAGGGGAAGAGATTGTTCCAGGCAGGTTTTCATAGCTGGGAAACGCTGGTTTTTAACAGGCTGAGGGAGGAGCAAGAGATTTTCAGAATAATAACCTGAAATCACAAGTTGAAGCATCTGATGCTCAGTGTTAAACCAGGACCCTGGCACAGTGCTTGTTTTAAACCCAACTTGTGACACTACCGAGTGAGAACAAGTTGGCACTTTCCAGCTGTCATGTGATGGGCAAACGGTAGAGAAAGAGAGAGAAAGGAAAGACAACAACAACCCCCCCCCTAAAAAAAAAATTAGAAAGAAAGGACAAAAAACCCACCCAAACCCCCAAAAAGAAAACCCAACCCAGAAACCCAAGGTCAGCACTGGCTGTTTGGCTTTCACAGAGCCCCTATTCTTCTCCCTTCACTGGGGTGTAGGAGCAGCTGAAAGCCACATTCATCAGCAGGGCATCTCGTTGAGATTCTGTCCTCACACCCCACCCCCCCTTACACACCCCCTCCTCCTCCTCCCATCTCCGGGGGATTCAGTTATTTTGGCTGCTCCCAATTAACCACAACCAAGTAGCGTTTGTTTTTGGGGAGGGAGCTGCAAGGCGAGAAGGAGGCAGTGGATGATGGCCAGGCTGTATCATTACAGCCACAATAACAACCGTGGCACAGGAGGAGAACGATCCCCTTGCCAATTTTTTTTTCCCTCTCCCTTTTGAAGAGAGTAATTGGAAACCCTGAGCTTTTTTTTTCCCTCCAGTTCTTTTGCTTTTTGGGGTTTTTTTTTCCCTTTTGGTCCCAGTCTGATGTGTCAGAGGGGGGTTGGAGGAGAAGATTTCCTACAGAGCACGGCTGATTTTCCCACCAGTCTGGTCTCAGAGTTAACTGTCTGGGACTGAGGCTGTACCAATGGGATATATTCCCTTGCAGAACAGCATTCAGGCATCAGAGGTTAACACAGGCTTCCAGAAAGGCAGTGATTCCTGGTAAACAAAGCAGACAGGAGCAGGGAATCACATAATTGTAGGGGTTAGAAGGGACCTCCAGAGCTCATCAGGTCCAACCCCCTGCCAAAGCAGGGTCCCTAGGACAGGGCGCACAGGGCAGCGTCCAGATGGGGCTGGAATCTCTCCAGAGAAGGAGACTCCACACCCCCTGGGCAGCCTGTCCCAGGGCTCCCTCACCCTCACGGGGAAGAAGTTCTTCCCCAGATTGGTGTGGAATTCCCTGTGCTCCAACTTCAGCCCATCGCCCCTTGTCCTGTCCCCACAGACACTGAGAAGAGGCTGGCCATGTCCCCCTGTGTCCCACCCTTCAGATATTGATAACCATTGATCAGATCCCCTCTCAGGCTTCTCTCCAGGCTGAACAGTCCCAGCTCACTCAGCCTTTCCTCACAGGGGAGATGCTCCAGGCCCTTAATCATCTCCGTAGCCTCCTCTGGACTCTCTCCAGGAGATCCCTGTCCTTTTTATCCCAGGGAGCCCAGAACTGGACACAACACTCCAGGTGGGGCCTGACCAGGGCAGAGCAGAGGGGGAGGATCACCTTCTTTGACCTGCTGGCCACACTCTTCCTGATGCATCCCAGGATCACCATTGGCTCTCTCAGCCACCATGGCACACTGCTGGCTCATAGCCAACATGTCATCAACCAGGACCCCCAGGTCCTTCTCCACAGAGCTCTTCTCCAGCAGGTCACTCCCAGCCTGTACTGATACAAGCAGTTATTCCTTCCCAGGTGCAAGACTCTACACTTGCTTTTATTAAACCTCACCTGGTTTCTCACTGCCCAGCTCTCCAGCCTGAAAGAGCTCAGCTCTGGGGAAGCCTTTATTAACTGTATTGTGGAGAGCGTGGCTGTGGACAGCGTGAAAGGAACAGCAGTGGTTGTACAACAGTGGGAAATGGGCCAATTTTGAGAGGTGCAGGTGATTAATCCCTGAATTTCTCCCTTCTGGG
This sequence comes from Porphyrio hochstetteri, assembly GCA_020800305.1. Lineage (NCBI taxonomy): Eukaryota > Metazoa > Chordata > Aves > Gruiformes > Rallidae > Porphyrio > Porphyrio hochstetteri. The sequence continues at coordinate 122,819,481 of CM036907.1, read as the reverse complement.
AGTCAAGCAGAAGTCCCTGGAAAGGCTACAGGTCATTCTGAAGCCTGTGGGTTTATACTGACCCCTTCTCACATGGGGTTAACTTTGGTGCAGCAGCTCCTACAGCTCCAGGATGGCTGAGAGCAGCTCAGCTAATCTCTCCAGGGCTGGGAGAAGCCACACCAAGGCTGCACCCAGCTCAGACAAGGCAGATAATCTCCATCCCAAAGCTTGCTGCCTGCAGGCTGGTCCTACCTGAGCACAAATGTCTTCTCCTGTAGCTAAACCACTCGTGGAGGACTCAGGGCAAGCCTTGAAAGACCAGCTTGGGAGCATGGTGCCAGCTCACTGATCCCATTCTGCTTTGACAAGGGTCCACAAGGGATGAGAAATTAAAAGACCACACACCAGCTCATGGCAGCTTTTCCTGCATACTCCAGCTTCCTTCACCCACTGCACCTAAACCTGCCAGTGCTGACCTTCCTCCTAACTGCAGCAGGTGCAGAGCTCAGGCCCCCTCCACAGGGAGTTACTGGGATTTGGGTGGGTGTCACAGAGGTCAGAAACTGGAAGAAGTGGCATTTGATGGCTTGTGCAAGGGAATTGCACCAGGGGAGATTCAGATCAGAGATCAGGCTGCCCAGGGGGTGTGGAGTCTCCTTCTCTGGAGAGATTCCGGCCCCGTCTGGACACCGACCTGTGCGCCCTGTCCTAGGGACCCTGCTTTGGCAAGGGGTTGGACCTGATGAGCTCTGGAGGTCCCTTCCAACCCCTACAGTTCTGTGATTAGGAAGAATTTCCTTACTGAAAGGGCTGTCAGGCACTGGCACAGGCTGCCCAGGGAGGTGGTGGAGTCACCACCCCTGGAGGGATTTAAAAGCGGTATAGATGAAGTCCTTAAGGACACGGTCTAGAGGTGCACTAGTCAGGGTTAGGCTGTGGTTGGATTTGATGATCTAAAGGGTCTCTTCCAACCCAGGCGATTCTGTGATTCCATAAGCCCTGCCTGAGCAGGCAGCAGGGTATGAAGGACTGACCTACACTCCAGCATCGAAGCAGTGATAGGACAAGGGGAAATGGCCTCAAGCTGTGCCAGGGCAGGTTTAGATCAGACATTAGAAAAAAATAGTTGTCAGGGCCTGGAACAGGCTGCCCAGGGAGGGGGTTGAGTCACCTTCCCTGGAGGTGTTCAAAAAAAGGGTAGATGAGGTACTTAGGGATATGGTTTAGTTTAGGATGAGAATGGTTGGACTTGATGATCTTCAGAGGTCTTCAAATCTTGTGATTCTGTGGAAATCCCCACAACCACAGGTGCTAGGAGCTTCAGTTCAGTTTGGCATACACCCCCTCACCCATTAAACGGGGATGCAAATCCTAATAAAGCTAATCTCGTGCTCTTGATGCACAGTCTGAAGGGCCAGGCAGTCCTGGGAGTGCCTATCAGTCCCCTGCACAGAATGTTTGACTTCCCTCAATGTGCTTACACACCCAGTTACACCCACATCAGCCCCATGGGTGTATTACCATGAGTATCCAACAGGGACCCACACAGGTTAAGATGCTCTGGAAGGTAAGAGGTGATGGGATTTACAGGAGAACTTGAAGGGGAAACCTGGAAACAACAGTATCTGCTAAGAACAAGAGTCAAAGCAACCTCATAAAGAGTAGTAGGGCTCAAATTCTGCCTTTCCCTAACACACAGACAGCCTGTAGCTGAAGCAGGGTTTGCCCAAGCATGGATTAATCAGGAAACCAACATCT